>OZ037849.1:899356-1065470 GCA_964035575.1 Rhynchopus sp. YZ270_cl-10
CTGCTGAGTGGCACACAGACGCACCTGACACAAACGAGACAACAGCACTGCCACACTCAGAAGTGAACACCTCAGGATCGCCCACTAATGCGCCCGCGACAAGTGCACCAGGTGTGGACCGCATCTGTGATGAGTATCCTGGTTTCGCGAAGCCTTACGTTAACCAATTCCACTACGACTTTGGGTACGCGTCGTATAATCCTGACAGGGGTATCTCCGACTACACGGCGTGCTATTACCTTGACTGTGGAGACCAGGACGTTCGGTTGTTTAGCAAAGTATACGATTACAACAACAGCCGGATAGACGTGTTCAGTTCAATGGATGGTGAGAACTACATCTTGGCCAACTCATTCCTCCCAGGGTCCGACCTTAGCGGTCCGAACCTCAAGGGTAAGGTTCTGTTGCAGTTGACAAACCCAAAAACTGCTTATTTGGACCTGCCTTTCTGGGTATTGGTTCGTTTCCAATATTGGTGTGTGGATTCGACGTGGCGCACAGATACAAACGAGACAACAGCATCGACACACCCAGAAGTGAACACTTCACCACCTGCTGAGTGGCACACAGACGTACCAGAAACAAACGCGACGAACGCACCGACACACTCAGAAGTGAACACCTCAGCACCGACCACTGATGAGACACTTGGGGACAGTGACGACGGCGGGAGCCTCCTGTGGCTGTACATTCTTGCACCAATGTCTGCGCTTTTCTTCCTCTGCTGCTTTGCAGTGGGCAGGTGGGGTCGATGCAAAGCCAACACACAGCCAGTTGTCAGCAACGACGAGTGGACAGTGGAATTGGAGGAAAGAGAAGATCTGAAAACGCTTATTTAGAAGGGGAAAACACGCAAGTTTTCATGTAACTGTAACTTGTTATCGCTGTTTTCAAGTCCTTTTGACTGAGGGAGCCAATTGCTCTCCGCGGTGGGGTCACATGTGATATGGGACTCTGAATACCTGAATAAACCCTGAATATGGGGCTAATTTCGATGATTTGAGGCCATTAATACAACAGATTTGCAGAGCGAAAAGAGTCATTTCTGGGGAATGTTTTCGGTTCTGATATGAATTCCCTTTTTTTTATTTGTTTTCTTTTTATTCACTTGTCATGTCCTGAAGTCATACTCTATTTTGATGCTTTGTATGATTAGCGTATCTGCCATCTTGACAGTCTTCACTATCCAAAGTACGAAAGGAAAAAGAAAACTATCACATAAAGCCGCCCTCTCCCCTCACCAGGCAAAAGGAAAGTAAGTGGGGGAAAAAGGGAAAAAAAGTCTTCACTGTCTAAATATTTTTCAGGGCACCTTTCAAAAAAAGAACAAAGTTTGTGAGATGACCGAACGCAGGAGGCTTAGTTTAGGATCATCTTACCATTCTTTAGCACACAGCTGATGCTCTGCAATCCTATTGTGATCAAGGTGATTCGCCTAAGCGCGAGAGGTTTGGGTTCATTCTACAGACTTGTTTTTTTTTGAGGTGTCAACACCAGAGTTTTGTTTTTGTTACTTTTGTTTTTGCTCGTTGGTAATTTGACTGACTGTGAGACTTCATCTTTTAGAAAACACGGATTTGCGTGTTTTATTTTTGTCAAAAGGGGTTTTCTTTGCCATCCATTTCTCGACGTTTTGGGGGGGGGGCGATGTGTTTTTGCTTTGCGTATGATCATGGGTCGCGTACCAACTAAACAAAAAGATGAACGGTGGTTTTATTATTTTCATCTACCTTTTAAGCCACCACCCTTTTGAGTTCTACCTCTCTCTTTCTCTCTCTCTCCACTGTTTTTCAGGGCGCATACGGGGTGTCGGCTCTTTTTTGGGGTGCTCAAAACAACAAACAATCGGCCAACCCCTCATCTTCAGTCTACAGGAGTAAATACCTACCCCGCAGTACAACTCCGCCCCTCTCTCACAGCGGACTGCAAATTCCAATAATAATCGTCACAACAATGACCTGCCATTTCCTCGAAGCAGCGCTGACCCTGGGCGGCACATTAGAGCAGAAGGAGACAAAGAAACGGCGTATCTTCTTTTATTCCAATTTATGTCAGCTTCTTTTTGTGTTCGCGAACTTGGCTTTGACTTTAGAGGAGCAGATCGAGCAGTACGCGTATCTGTTCGGCTCGATCTGCGTTATGTTGAGCTCCGCCACCGCTGTTGTCGTAATCCTCAGCAGACGCCCGCTCACCGTTTCCGTTGTAATTGGGGTCATCTACTGCAACTGCGGGGCCTTCTATTTGTGGGATTTGAATTCCAGGACAACGGCGACGTCCGACTGGGCGCTTCTCATTGTCGCTATAGATTTGTTGTTAGTGATGCAGGTACCCTCACGATACGCAGTTGCTGTGGTGATCGCGACCATTGTCTGGCTATTGGTTCTCTCAGTAGAATCGAGCTACCGATTCGGACTATTCGACCTTCCAGGCCTGATCCCTCAGGACGGCGAATACGGGCGCAAGAAGCTGCTTGGGAAGATGGTCGACTGCGAAACGCTTCCGTGCCCGGAACGCTTTCCTCCGAACGGTTTGGTTGCCCCCTTAGCAGTGTTTGTACTGGATTTTTTGGTTACCCGAGGGTTCGCAAGAGAGGTGCTTCAAGAGCAGGCATCAATGCAGCGCACCATCAACGCTGTGCAGGAGATCGCCTCCTTGCTGGCAAAGTACGACGTTGAAGGTGTGGCGCGCATGCTGAGAACGCAGGGGACGGAGCTGCCCGAGCAGATGTACGAAACGCTGCAGACCATGGAGGAGAACCTGCGGCGGTACCGGCCGTACCTCCCGGCAGCGCTGTTTGAGGAGGAGGAGGAATCGGGGGCCAGCAGACTGCCCCGCAAGTCTGTATTACCACCAGGCACAGAAAGCGAGACAGCAACCCTAGTCTTCACAGACATCCGCCTTTCCACAATGATCTGGGAGACTGCCCCCGAAGGCATGCGCGCAGCGCTGAAAATCCACAACGCTGTGATGCGCGAGGTGATGCAGGACTTTTGCGGCTACGAAGTCAAAACAATCGGCGACGCCTTCATGGTCGCCTTTTCCACAACACAGGACGGGGTCAACTTCGGTCTGCGTGTACACGAAAAACTCCGCGAAGCCTCCTGGCCCGCCTCACTCCTCGAAGACGCACCGATCTGCGCTGAACAGGGCTCCCTTTGGGGTGGCCTCACTGTACGCATTGGTGTCAACACTGGCCCGGTCACTATCGAACAGAACACACTTACTGGACGAACCGACTACTTTGGCCACACTGTCAACGTTGCATCACGCCTTGAATCCACATGCAAGCCTGGTGCTGTTGCAGTCCCCTCTGACCTATGGTCTCAGTGCACTCAATGCGGTGCTGTTGCTGGCGATGCTGAGGCACTTGACTTGAAGGGTGTGGCGGGGAAGTTCTACGTGCAGAACATATGGCCCGTCTCACTGGCAGAGCGGCAGCGGTGCCGCCTGCGAGAGAACTTCACCGCAGACTGGCACCCACACTCCGCCTCAACCTCTGCCCGTTCAGCATCAACCTCTGTACACTCCGCACGCCAGGCTATCCCCACTACCAAGTACTGCGACGCCACGGTCGCCACCCTCGAGCTTGCAGTAGGAGACACACAGACCACCGCCATGCGCTTCTTGAGCATACGCCTGTCTACGCTTACCGTCGCATTGGACCAGAGCTGTGGTACTCTTGTCACCCTCCTTGGCAACCGTGTCTGTGTTGGGTGGAGCCTGACCCGCCCTGCGCCTGCTCACATGGAGAATGGGATTCGTTTTGCACAAAGGCTGATCGGGACAGAGGCGTTGTGTGGGGCAGGGTTGGTGAGTGGGCCTGTACAGTATGGTGACGTAGGTGCCCGGAAGCAACGCTTTGTGACGGTGATGGGTGCGGTGGTGCAGCGCAGTTGGGTGTTGTGCGACGCTGGTGTTGGGCTAGGGGTGTGCATCTACGATCCGCCAGCAGGCACAGTGCTGCCGCTTGCCCTGGAGGGTGTCCTGCTGATGAGGGAGGATGGGACCTATAGCATTCTCCCAGCGTCGCGATTTGACAACTAAAAAGAAAAATCACAAAAAATCTTTTGAGGTTAGTGGTGCAATGTGCCTGCATCCATATTTAGATGTTCGCACATTGAACTTCTGTGTAGCCAGAGAGAGAGTGTGTGTATGTTTGATAACTAATAGGGGTAATTCTTGCGCAGAATATAGCCCCAAGAGTGTGTGTTATACGTCGAGGCTGGAAGCAATAAATGTTGCCACAAAAAGAATCTCCAGATTTCCGTCTGAGAGTTCAAAAACTATGCGGTTTCTTCCAGATGTGGTAGGTGAGGTGTTTTGTTTTTTTTGTGGGGGGTTCATTTTCAAGGTGTTATGTTTTTCAAACTTTTGTAAAAATTCTGGAGAAAACCCAAAGCTTGAGTGATCTATGAACAAGGAGAGGGGGTTTTTTTTTCACTCTCAGTGGCATCTCACAGCCTGTTGCGTGTCTCACGGAGACAATCACAAAAGCAACCCACCCTTCCAGCTGTTTTTTTTCGCAGAAGTTAAAGACCTTCGTAACAAAACCTTCCCCCCTTTTTCAGTCTACACTATACCAACGATTTCAAAAACAAAAATATTATTTTTTGAAATAAAACCATAAATGAGCGTCATCTCCGACCCTGTGTCGCTCCCACAGCGTACTTTGGGTGGTCTGTCTGCTACTTCTTCTTCTACACCTCTTCCATCTCCCTCTGGACAAGATGCCACGCAGATTGCAATAGTGTCCACTGTGAGCCGAAACTTCCCTAGTACAGCTGCGGCGAAGGCAGCGTTGAGCGTGCCCTCGGCGCCATCTGAGGGTGTGTTATATGAACCGATAGATCACCGTGTTGCTGGTACCAATGCACTTCTTTCTCACCAGCCTGTCTTTGCCTGCGTAGCGTGCATTAAGTACAGCCATCGAAGACGTGCTAAGAAACTCTTTGCCACAGTGACATCGACGCACCTCCTCCTCCTCGCCCCAAACGGCGCGATCAATAGAGGCGTCTTATTGAGTGAAGTGCTTTCGTTAACATTGGACAACTCGAATTTGTTGTGTTTAATGACCCCATCGGTCGCCTCTGGAGAGAGAAGGTGGTTGTGGAGGTGGGATTGCGTGGGAATATCCGCGACCACATTTCTCGGAGCAGTGCTGCAAAGTAGACGGGCGCTGCGGTGCCCGCTTCGATTTGAGCTGATTTTTGCAGAAGTTCCCGAAAATTCTGCGGAGCTCAATATTCAACTCAAAAAAACCGACAAACAGAAAAGCATTGCACAGCGACGCCACGAATTGCTAAGCATCACTACAGACGAAGTTCAAATTTTATACCATCGCGCGCAAGAAGAATTTGAAGAAGAAGTTGCGCACACACAGATGCAGGTAGAACGATGGTCACATCATTTGATGCACGAATTAGAACAACGACGGGAAGAGAGATTTGTTGCAACCATTGTCATTGCTGCCGGCACGCTTGCGCATGAAGCCGCATTTCGGCGACAACTCGCATTGATGCTACAAGAGATCGGACGGATGACCGTCGCAGGCGCAGATTTACAACAGGAAATTGATGCAACCCGTTTAGCAGCACACCATGCAGTGCAACAGCGTATCACCGCCTCTGCGGTATTAGCAAACAACTCTGCCAAGAAATCCACCACTGCCGACCCCCTCCAGCTCCCCGAGGGCGGAATATTGCACCAAAAGTTTGCGACCCCCGCCGCGCGGAAGAAAGGCGATATTGCGCTTCAATATCTCAGACCGGTTCACGTCAGCTACACACCAGATTTCTCTGAGGTGCCGCTCAACGATGTGGCGAAGCCTGAAGGCTCCTTCGAATCTTCATTGTCTGTCAGGAAGGAACGACCGAAACCAGGGATGCGACGAGAGGCCGAAGGGGTGAAGGAGACCTATGTGTCGTTATTGGTGACTCATGTGGATTGGGTCAGCAGCAATGCGGGCGGGGCAGGTATCGTGTGTCCAAGCGTGGCAGATTTGCAGGCGGATTTCGAGAGGGTGTGTGGAGTTCGTGTGTCCAGTGTGGTGTGGCGTGCGCCGGGTACAGCAGAGATTATGCTTCACGCTGGTGTAGCATACCCCCAGGCAGTAGCATCAGCAGTACGGTTGGGGTGGGTGCCAATGACGTCCAAAGGGTGCAGATTGATCGTCGATACACATGGTTCAGACTGCAGTGATGTGGACAGCTTTCCTGGGGTGGATTTGTGAGGGGAAAATTGTGTAGTGGAGTTTCATCCTCGGGTGTCTACACTAGAACCAAATTTTTCAAAAAAAAATATAAATGTATCCCGATAACTGCGTTCAGAACAACGTACGGTGGCCAATTCGTTGTTTTGTTGATCGCCTCCTATAGCTTTTCGTTTATACCAAAGAGTTCTCAAAGCATTCAGCAAAAAGGATGTACTGTATGATGCAACGTGTCTAGACATTATGACCCCACATTCCCCACTACATTCATCTTTTCAAATTTGAGGTATTTCTCCCTCATTTTGTTATTTTTTTTGGGGAAATTGCGATAGCACGTATACTTTTTGTTTCCATTTGCAATAAAACGTACACAAAGGTATACGTGTTATCGCAATTTACCCTTACCATTGTGATAGTGGTTCTCGGTAGTACACTACTCTGTATAAACCTAGAGGGGTTGCCATTTCTCAAAGAACCCCGCCCACCCTCCGCTGTAAAAATAAATCATTTTTTATCGTGCAATTTTTGACTCGTGTACAAATCCTTCAGGAAGAACCAAAAATTATAATCTGGGAGCGTGTAATTATTACCAAGCGTGTAATTATGAATCGTTGGCGATTTGCGACCAAAAATGTCAGCCGTGTAATTATGGGTAATAATTACACGCTCAAACCCACTTTTGGTGATCCTAAGTCGCCAAAGGGACTCTGCAAAATTTTTTTTTCCCCCTATAAGGGTTAATTTCGACGATTTGAGCCCATTCAAAGCAAAATTTGACCCATTTGAGCAGTTCTAGGCCCCTCAAACACGTTTTTGATTATCCGCCAAAAAAAAAAAAATCCCGGAAAAACACACCGGAAACCTCAACTTCACGCTTCGCATCGTCCAAGGATAGACAGTTGTTACCAACTTGTTGAAATGTGATTCCCAACCCCAAACCAAGAATGATCACAAATAATTATACCCTCTCCCACTTTTTCGGTTCAACATCCATACTTCGGCACATTTCCCATACACCCCACATACACACTCCCATCATCGACATACAGTGACTGGAGGGTGACGGGGACTCGCCGGATTTGTACACTCGTCAAAAATTGCACGATAAAAAAAAAACTAATTATGTGAAATTATTACCAGATAATTACACTTAGGTGTGTTTTTTGTCACTTGTTCCCTAAACCCACTCGCTTCGCTCGTGGGTTTAGGTCACTCGTGACAAAAAACACACCTGCGTGTAATTATGGGGTAATAATTACCCAATAATTATATATATTTTTTTTACAACACGAGGTATTGTGTTATACCCACCACAACAAAAAAACATAGATTTTTGAAAAGACTACCTGAAATGTTTTTTCCAACTACCCTTTTCCTTCTTTTGGATGCCTCCATACTCCCACCCTATCCCCCCCTTACCCCACTTCAGTTCTCCCCCATAACCACCCTACACTATGGAAGTGTACCTACGCTATGCGCTGACTGCAGAGGAGGTGGGTGTTGAGGTGGGTGAGTATGAGACGATCGGGCAGTTCCGTGAGAACGCTGCGGAGGAGTTTGACTGCGACGTGGAGCATGTGGCGCTGCATATGGGCGGGGTCAGCATTGGCAACGATGAGGAGCTTGTGTCTGCTGCAAGCTGCTTGACGCATGCGTCCGTTGTCGACGTTATGGTCTCCATGGACGTCTTCGTGGAACACATCCGCAACGGAACGCGAAGCTACACAGACCTCCCAGACAGCGTGCAAAGAGACATCCCCTGCGCCCTCGCTGCCCTGCAGTGCAGCCTCAACAGAGTAGAGTTCGGGCACCTCCCCCCCGAAGTGCAAACCCACCCAACCATCGTAGAGCACGTCATATTAGCTTCACCGCATATCTTCGAAACTGCGCACCCATCCGCATGGAACGACGAAGACTTCCGTGTGGCGGTGGTTCACGCAACGAATGGCTTTTGTCTCTCGTGGGGTTGCTGTGAGGAGTTTCGGTCGGACCGGGATACGGTGTTTTCATGTGTGAAGCGCGACGGGGAGATGCTTGAGTATGCGAGCAACGAGCTGAGGAACTGCCCGGTCATCGTTCTGGCTAGCGTGCAGTCCTGCGGAATGGCCATTCGCTTTGCCTCAGAGGAGGTGCGTAGGGACCCAGAGATCTTCACCGCTGCAGTGATCCGCGATGTCTGGGTGCCCACATGGCTGCCAGAAGCACTTCGTGCAGACCGTGGGCTAGCCTTGCGCTGTATAAGCATGCGATCCACCGCCCTTCGTGCCTTCTCCGACGAACTGAAAGGTGATCCATTCGTGGTGACCGCGGCAGGATCGCTGGAGCATGCGTCAGACGACCTGAAGAAGGACAAAGAGTTTGTGCTCTCCCGCATGCAAGCCAACGGAAGGGACCTTTGCTATGTGGATGAGTGCTTGCGGTCGGACAGAAGTGTTGTGATGGAGGCGATAGCGTCCAGCCCCCATGCCTTCAGCTATGCGTGCGACAGCATTCGCGACGAGCCTGATATAGCTCTGCAGTGCACCGTAGATTGCCCGGACGTTGCGAGGTGTTATGGTGACACGCTGTGCCAGGATAAGGACTTCATTTTGTCCGCCATCCGCACAAATGCGCACGCCTTTCGTTTTGTACCGAGCCGCTGGAGGGATGACGAAGAGGTCGCCAGGTTGGCTGTCGAGTCTTCGCAGGAACACTTCAAGGTCTGCAGCGCTGCGTTGCGTGGCAACCGCGCGTTTGTACTATTCGCAGTCCAGAAGGGGGCGGACCTGAGTTACGCCCCTGCCACACTTCGCAGTGACGCCGAGCTGTGCCGTGCAGCACAGAACAACACAGACCTTGAGTTTGCACCACCTGCACTGCGCGACGACTTTGAGTTTGTGAAGAAGGCTGTGTCGACGCAGGGCACTGACCTGCAGTACGCATCACCCGCACTGCAGGATTCTTATGACATTGTCTTGACCGCTGTGCAGCACTCTAGCCAAGCGTTTTTGTCCGCAAGCCCACGTTTGCGTAAATGCGAGACGCTTGCGAGAGAGGCGCTGCGTCATATCAGGCTCAGAGATGGGTCCGCCACGTACACAGATTGTTTCAGATTCCTAGGGACGTCTCTGCTCGACGACAAGACGTTTATTCTTTCTCTTACGAATCCCAGGTTGGGGTACGTCTCCAAACGCCTGCAGGCAGACCCTGACGTTGTTCTGAGCTGTATCCGTGAGGACGGCTCCGAGCTTCGTTATGCCTCTTCCGACCTGCGCGGCGATCGAGTAGTCGTCGAGGCTGCTGTCACTTCCGAAGGGGAGGTCAAAAACACCGCACTACAGTTCGCCTCCCCTCGCCTGCAGCGCGACCACAGCCTTGTACTCCTTGCCGTCACCCACTGCGGCAGGTCCCTGCAGTATGCCTCCAGCGATCTGCAAAACAACATCGACATTGTGCGTGCCGCCGTGACACAGGATTGGGGCTCCCTCAATTTCGCGAACAGAACGCTTCTTCATATGACCGACATTGTGCACAATATTCTGCCTGCACACCCGCAGGCACTTCAATTTGCAAGCCCTGAGGTGCGGAACGATGTGTCGATTGTCGCTCCTCTTGCAGAGAAGGATGTACAGTGTCTGGCGTTCGCTGGGCCTGCAGTGCTGTCCGACCATGCGTTCATTTTGTCTGCGGTGCAGCAGAACCCATACGCCATGCAGTTCGCATCGCAGGATTTGCAAGACGACCCTGACATTGCCGCAGCCCTCATCGAGTACCCTGCTGGGGGGTCCAACGTTCCGCTCCTCAGCCCAAAGCTCCTTGGGAACAAGGAATTTATGACAAAGGCCATCACGAAACATCCAAGCTGGCTATGCAGCGCAAGCCTGCCTCTCCGCAACGACCCTGCGTTTGTAGTCCTGGCTGTGCGCAAAGATCCGTACCTCATTGAGCATGCGGGGGCTGGAGCACGAGCAGACTATAACATGATGCTCGAGGTGATACAGTGTGGTGTCCACCTGACCCACGCTGCGATATCGTTGAGGAACAACCTTGACTTCATGACGGAAGCAATTCTTGCGGATCCGGAAAATTTTGAGCATGCGAGCACAGCACTGCGGAACTGCAAGCGTGTTGCGCTGCTCGCTATGCGTGGGTACAACGACAACCTGCAGCACGCAAGCGAAGCCCTGCAGAACGACCCACAGGTTGTGCTCCAATCCTGCATTGACGACCCGTCCAACATAAGGTTTGCAGGCACGAAGCTCAAAGACAACTACGCCTTTTGTGTGAAGGCTGTGCGCAAACAGCACTCCTTATTCCGCTACCTTTCCTCAACACTTCAAACAAACCCAAACTTCATCCTCGCATGCATCCACAACGGCAACCAGCACCAATGGAAGCAACACCTCAATCCCTCCGCGTGGTCGCACACAGCGTTGGTGCTGAGATTGATTCCTGCATTGGGAGGGAAAACTGTTATGACGAAGGCCGACGAAAAGGTACGACGGAAGTTTAAGGTAGCACTTTCCTGTGTAAAATCCGATGTAACCTGCTTGAATTTGGTATCACTACAGCTGCGCAATGACAAAGACTTCATTATGGCATGCCTCAAAGGCTCGCTAGACGTTTCTCTTATTGGTAAATCATTGTGGTGCGATGCTGACGTCGTGGCGAAGGCTGTTGTCACCACCACCTCTGCAGCACTGCAGTACGCAAGCCCTACACTGCAAGACAACCACGACATCGTGTTAACCGCAGTATCCCACAACGGTATGAACCTACAGCACGCCTCCGCGAGACTGCAGGCTACACGTCTCATAGCGAACACAGCAGTGCACAGCACGGAGGCGGCCCTCCCCTTTGCCAGCCAAACCCTTCGCGAGGATGTCGCCTTTCTCATCCGTATGAAGCTGCGGGGTACAGATGCGCTGCACACAGCGAAGACTGCGCAGGATAAGGCTCTCTTTGCGAACCGTGCCTTTATGTTAGAGTGTGTGCGCCGCAATGGGAGCAACCTGCAGCATGCGTCAGAGGCCCTGCAGGACGACGTCGACGTTGTTCTCGAGGCACTAAGAAGCACGACCTCTGCTGCCGCCTTTGCAAGTGTGTCTGTCCTGCGCCACCCCCGTGTGCGTGTGCTCCTCTGGTGGCGCGCAGCACTGCTCACAGGATGTCTCGTCTTCTTAATGTACAGCAAGGTGGTGTAAAAAATCTATTTTTTGTGAATTTGGAACATTTGACAGAAGCAGTGCTCTGCGTCCGCCGAGGTACGGTGAGGCGTTTTGCACTATTAACCCTTTACGGACCACGACCGATTTTTTCGATTTGCTAGGATCTTCTCTCCCGTAGGTAAAATGTGATCTGATGCATATTTTTGATCGTACCTGGCCGCAATTGAAAGATTTTGAGCAGATCTTTCAAATGGAGCAGAAATCGAAATAAAATGAGAAAAATGGAAAATGGAAAATTGAGGAGAGCTGATATTTTTTTCTGAAAATTTTGAAGAAAAAAATTATTCCGGCTGCGCACCTGTTTTTTCGGTTTTCGAAAATGGCTTTATTTGAAAGATCGGTTCAAAATCTTTCAAAAGAAAAAAAAATCGATCAAAAAGTCCTAGTAGATAATGTCTCACTGCATGGAGAGAAGGTACCAACCAACTACATATACCGTAATTGTACACACCATGGACTTGTAATGACATTACGTGACGAGGGACGAGGGAAATTACGTGGGAAATTACGCGCGCAATGACGTCGTCACGACGCGGGCACCCCCTCGTAATGACGACGTCATGACGTGGGGTTTTCCTCGTCACGACGACGGCATTACGACGTCATGACGAGGGGTGCCCTCGTAATTACGAGGGGACCCCTCGTAATTACGAGGGGTGCTCCCGTGGTCATTGTCTGGCTATTGCCTCCCAGGGAAAGGGACTCTCGAATTTTTTTTTTTTGCCCCTATAAAGGGCTAATTTCGACGATTTGAGGCCATTAAAAGCAAAATTTGATGCTTTTGAGCATCTGTGGGGGTCTAAAACGCGTTTTTGCGGTTTTTTTTCCTCCTTCCCCCATATTTTTCTTTACCGACTACTTTGGCTCAGCATAAAAAAATTTTTAAATAAAGGTCGAGATTTAGGTAGTGGCCAAGTAAAAGAACACAATTTTTTAATGGACCATCTGGGGGTACACAAATACGCAGTTCTCCTCTCAAAAACCACGGATATTTTACGATATCCTGTGTCCATTATAATACCGTAATCGTAAGAATTCTGGGAGGGTAATATTTCTTGTTTTTTTCTGTTCCTTTTTCCACCACACCTCCAAAAACACCCTCACAGGATGACAGTATACAAAAACATGATAAACGATGAAAACCCGCAACTCTACGCCACAGGTTCTTTCTTCCTCTGGGAAACTCTTTGTCAGTCACTGCTATAGCCATTTAACCCAGGGAGCATAGCTAGTGCAAGAAATTCGACTTCGGGATCCGGAAAGTCTGTCCTCTGCTCTTGCGGAGGACTAGGCACAAGAAAATATTGCGTTCCCCCAGGAAACTAATTTTTGTCACAGTAATTTTTGCCCAGGGCATGCTCTTGAAGCATGGCGGCTTGGTGTGAGAAGGGGCAGTGTGTTGTTTTGTTCTAGATTTCAACGGTTGTTAGAACGAGTCAAGTGGATGCTTATCTAAACACTGACTTTAGTACAGACCCGAGAGATCACACATGACTTTGAGGAAAGAACAAAGCAATGCATCTGTACCCGCACGCCAGGTTGTAGTTACTTCAGGATTTTCTTAAGTTTGCATGAAAGAGAAGGGGGCGAAACCTTTGTATACGTCTACGACGAAGGTAGTAGCCTAATGACAACCATGTGGTGGCTGTAATTCACATCCCTTAGAATTACCAGAATTCAGCCTTTGTTGAAGTAATGTGCATACTTGTATGTGCGTGTCACGCTTCTCCACCCTTAAATGGGTGCACCGCTCGGTGAGCAGTGGTAACCCTTCTCGACTAGTGCAAACTTAAGAATTTTCTGCTGTAACTTACCAAAATCGATTTTCTCACCCCAAACACCCGCAACACCCCACCTGCTACTTCGGTAGCCTGTGTTGTTGGGAGTTGGTTCTCATGTTGATCCCCAGTGTCTTGCACTGCTTCTTCTGAGCCCAACGCTGTTTGGCCTGTCGACGTAATAAATACGAAGACAGGGCGGCGGTGCCAACAATTTTCCGATGATGTAACGTTTTATCTGATTGATTTATCGTTTGATATACCTTGTGTGTGCTACTTCATGCACACCCAAGCAAGGTATATTGAAAGGTACTTTCAAGCGATACTTCGTTATGTCATTGGGGGTACCTGGGTACCTGGGTACCTGGGTGCCCACGTCATGACGACGTCATGACGAGGTAATTACGAGGGGGTGCCCTCGTAATTACCTCGTCATGACGAGGGCACCCCCTCGTAATTACGAGGGGGTGCCCTCGTCAAGGCACTCGTAATTACCTCGTCATGACGCGCGTAATGTCATTACGAGTCCATGGTGCAGAGGTTGGACAGTACAAAAGTTGGGGCTTTTGGGACTTTTGGCCAACTTGGCATGGTGCTGAACAAAGGTGAACGCCGCATCCCACGCACATGTAATCTGTTTTCAGACGCCTGTTTCCCAAGCAAGAAGAAGTTGTCGACCAACACCCTCCTGCCAGTGTCTCTGTACCTTGACCGTGTTGATATAGATTTTGTACCCCTCCCTGTGGCTTTCCGTACCCTCCCGCCGAAATTTCGAAGGGACCCTCCGAAAAAATTTTTTTTGGTCGCGAAAATCGGTCCAAAAACGGTCTAGATTGCCCCATGCGTGGCATTCCGGGCAATTTGAGGGCAATTTGGCGTGCAAGAGCCATGTGTGGGGCACCATGTGCCCCCATGCTGCACCCCTTATACAGGGTTTTTACAGGCAAAAAATGAAAAACGACAGTCGGGCACAAAAAGCCACGGATCGGGGCACAAAGTTACATCCCACCCTCCCTTGGCCCTCGGGACTCCTTTCGGGAGGTCAGGGCTTCCCTCGGGCCTTCGGCCCTCGGGGAGCCCTGACCTCCCTCAAGGGTCCCTCGGGCTTTGGCGGGAGGGAGGGAAATAACCATTCTGTACAATGTTCCTCAAAAGACAAAATGCAATAAATACACGGAGAAGAGGCACATCCAGTTCAGGGTCAGGAACTGCAACTACGCGTGTTACTTTGCCCAGTCGCGGGTATTTTCCATTATTTTAGTTTCGTTCTGAAGACCGTACAAAATGGTTCCCTGCACACCAAAGTTTGAATCCTCTGATGACTCAAGCGCGTCAGAATGGTACATTATTCCCCAAAAATGACCCAAAATACCCTATTATGTGATAATGCCGGGTGTGGATGAGAGGGGATGAGAGCGTCAAAAAAATCGAATCTTGCGTCTTTTGAAAGATTTCGCACAAAATCTTCTCATTTAAAAAAAAAATCTTCAAAAAGTCCTAGTGGAAGCCAATTTAGGTGGTTGCGTGGACATATATGTCCCCTCTGGTCCTTAAAGGGTTAACTTCTGTTTTTTTCCCCCCTCTTTTTGTACAAAAAGAGCTCTTGAGAGGGGTCAAGAAGCAGAGATATTCCTATGCTAACCTCTCTGAGCTTCCCCCTTGTCGAGTTGTTGTTGTTGCCTTTTCCCTTTTTGCACTACTCAAATGCACATTTATCGGAAACGACCGGAGCGGAAAACGTTTGGGACTTTTTGGGATGTTTGCGCCGGAGAAGTTTGGGACTTTTTATGCCCCCGCAGCCAACGTTTATGGATACGGCAACTTGCTTCTTTCTTCCCCTTTCTGTACTGACACATCACCAACCCCCCTTGAGGAGGTGTGCTGTCT
Source organism: Rhynchopus sp. YZ270_cl-10 (assembly GCA_964035575.1). Classification (NCBI taxonomy): domain Eukaryota; phylum Euglenozoa; class Diplonemea; order Diplonemida; family Diplonemidae; genus Rhynchopus; species Rhynchopus sp. YZ270_cl-10. Next base: position 914,437 of record OZ037849.1, read on the forward strand.
GGGGAACTGAATCCTGTGGGGGTGGCATGGCGCACCACCGCTGCCCTCTCTTATAAAACATATACTGAATGGAAAAACAAATTTGCAGGCACCTTCGGTCGACTCTATTTTCTCTTCACAATGGTTGATATTTGAAGGGGAAAAAAACGTTATCAGCACCACACACCCTCCAGACACCCTCTCCGACGTCTATACCTTTCCGTAAAGGCTTCGGCCAACATTGAGATACAGACCCGAATTCTCCAACCTGGTGGGATTCCTAGGCGATTGTCGACGGTAACTTAAGTTAACTGAAGTGACTTAAGTTATGACATATAATTTAAGTTTTTTAAAGCTTAAGTTAGCCATGAAGCACCCCAAAAAAATTTCTTTTTCTCACACTCCCTTCTCCCCTCACACCACCTGCACACCACACTCCAGCACCACACCACAATGTCCCGTCTACGTGACTACTACGAAGTTGTGGGTGTCGAGTCTGATGCAACTGAAGACGACATCAAGAAGGCCTACAAGCGCTCCGCCCTCCGCTGCCACCCTGACAAGAACCGCCACCGCCTCGAAGAAGCTGCAGAAGAATTCAAGGAGCTGTCCAACGCTTACACCTGCCTCGTTGACAAAAACGAACGAGCATGGTACGACGCTCACAAAGAACAGGTGCTCTCTGGGAACTCTGGTCCTGGTGATGAGTATGAGCCAGACCATATGAACCTGTTCCCCTACTTCTCTCATGCGTGTTTCAAGGGGTTCGATATGACCAATCCTAAGTGTTTCTACCATGTGTACAAAACAGTGTTCTCCACGATTTTCGAGGAGGAAAAGGCGTATCTCGACAGCAAGCAAAAGGCGAAGTTTGCGCCGAAGAAGTTTGGCGATGCGTTCTCCCCGATTGATGAGGTGCTTGCGTTTTATGATGATTTGAAGTCGTTTTCGACGGCGAAAAATTTTTCTTGGAAGGATAAATACAACCCTAACGAGGCAGATTGCAGACAGATCCGACGGGCTATCGAAAAGGAGAACGACAAAGAACGCAAAAAGGGGCGCAGGGAATACAATGAGTTGGTCCGCAACCTTGCTTCTCACGTCAAAAAGGCGGATAAACGAGTCATGGAACACCGCCGACGCCAGGCAATGAAAGCCCAAGAACAACGTGAAGCCGCCTCAGCCCGCACCAAACAGCAAACAGAGGAGCGCCGCAAAAAGGTTTTCGAATTAGCTGACTCCTACTGGGATGATTTGGATGACTTTAACTTTGACGAAGATACTGAAATTCTCGACCAGGTCATGCACGGAGACGACAAAAAGCAAAAGAAAGCAGAAGAAGAAGTCAATTACTACTGCCCAGTCTGCAAAAAGCTGTTCCGATCAAAAGCAAAATGGGTGGAACACCGTGTCTCCAAAAAGCACAAAGAAGCCATGAAGAAAAAGGGACATCTTTTCCCTGAGTTTAACGACGCTGAAACGGAGGAAGAAGAGGAGGAGGAGGAGGAAGAAGAAGAAGAAGAAGAGGAATCTTCCAGCTCCAAGTCTGGAAGTGACGAAGGGGAGTCGGGAGCGGAGTCGAGCGAGGAAGAGGAGGAGGAGGAGGAGGAATCGCGAGAAGCAGTGAAAGGGAAGGGGAAGGGAAAAGAGAAGTCTCAGCCCAAGGAGGAGGAGGAGAAGGTGGTGGAGAAAGTGGAGAAGGAGGAGAAGAAGCCGCAGAACAACAACAACAACAACAAAAAGGGCAACAACAACAACAAGAGAAAAGGACGCAATCTCGCCGACGATCTTGAAGGTATGCATCAGCACCGCTCCCCAATGCCTACCTACACGCATATGGTGTACACCCATAATATTAGCACACCCCCTTTCCCATTCACTTCCACGCACTCCGGTGTGGAAGAACTGCAATGCTGTGATTTTTTATCATATCAGATGTACACCACGAAATGGATGTAGGACTGCATGGTTGGGTGTCCACCCTCCCGGTACGAGAGGGCTTTGTATTTTCAACTCTACTTTTTATTATTTGTTACAACTGTTGACAACACTTTGCCTTTAGGTGTTTACTTCAATCTTTCCACACCGGTCAACCTTTAGGTGTATATTCCACAATCTTTCCACACAGCAGAAGAACCACCTGCAGTCCAAAGCATGATGCAAACCGGCAAGCGTGGGAAGGCCTCCCGCACACAGCAACCTTACGAAGCACCTAGCGACGAGGAGACGGGAGGTGGACGACGCAACAAACCGAACAAAAAGCAGCTGGCACGCGACCGCCTTGCGGGGGAACGCAAGCGCGAGCAGGAGAAGCAGGCCGAGGCCAAGGCAGCAGCCGCCGCACAAAAGGAAAAGCTGGCAGAGAAAAAACGCCGCCGCGAGGAACACGAAGAAGCCCAACGGAAGAACGCCGAACGCAAACTCGAGGCCCGCCTCGCCCGCGAGGCCGAACTCAAAAAGCAGATGGAGGAGGAGGAGAACGGCTCCTCCAAACCCTCTGCTGATTCTGAGGACGACCAGGAAGGGATTGCATGCTCTGATGACGACGACGACGACGACGAAGAAGACGTCCCTAAAAAGGTCAATGAGGACAAAAAAGAAGTCAAAAAAGAAGTCAAAAAGCAGGTCGAAGAGAGCGACTCTGAAGAAGAATCAACAGAGTCCGAAGAGGAGTCTGAATCCACAGAGAAAGCGGCAGTTCAGAAGGATTCCACAGAGCAAGAGCAGCAAGATGCATCCAACGTCCCCTCCTACCAGGACTATAAAAACATGAAAGACATGAAAAAAAAGGTGCTCCGCTCCGCTCAGAAGGGGGACCAAGGCACTCTGAACATCGTTTGTGCCGTGTGTGCAGGAGTGTTCCCCTCACGAAACCAACTCTTCAAACACATTGAAGCAACCGGGCATGCTCAATACAAAGAAGAACCGAAGAAGAAGAAGAAGGGGAGGAGGTAGAGGAAGGGGGTGGGAATGTGTTCCTATAGTGTCTCAACGGTTTACTTTTCCTTTTACTGATTCTAGCCAAAGAAAAAAGAAGTAAAAAACTGTTGGGAAAAAAAATGGGGGTGTTTGGGGGAGGGGAGGGGGGGGAAGGTAATACAGTGTTCATGTACTCCCTTGGTAATAGAGTAAAGTGGAATGTGTTTTCCTTGTTGCTTTTGGGTATGTTCCAGTTCACCATTTTTTTTTTTGCTCGTTGCCGGGGGGAATAGTACATGGTCAAAGTGAAGCTGAGGATATCAGGTGTGTTGGATTATGGAATACATTGTGGCATTGTGGTATTTTTTTTTGTGTGCAGGGCAAGTTTTTGCCGAAAAATTTATCAAAAAAAACGGGGAAAAAAGCAAACAAACAAACAACAGAATGGTGCATGTTAGGGGGTTTGGATTGTGCCATATTTAAAAAATGATGTCATCTGAGCAGACTCGCCCCCCTTTTTTTTGGGTGACGTTTTGAAGTACATACCCTTACCTCTCATTGGTTGGGTGGGCATTTGGCGAACAAAATAGTGCAAAATTCTTGAGCCCCAAATCCTGCGAAAAAAAAGGCAAATATTTTTTGATGATTATTTAACCCCCCCCCAAGACACCCGAAAACCCGCAGCTCCTTTGCGGATGGATGACGATCAACAACCGAAACAGACAAACCAAAATAGAAATACCCAGGACATTTCAATTTCCCTTTGCTTTTTAAAAAACAACTATGACTACTTCTTCTCCCTTCCCTTCCCCCTCTCCCCTCTCACCCCCTCCTCCTTTGTTACAGACCTAAAAACAACACCTCAAATATGAAGTTCCTCACCGTATCTTGTTTGATTGCTTCAGCGTGGTTGTGCAGTGCGGAACATTCTCTTCGCTTGGATGGTATGAAAGAAGCGATTCGTGTCTCTTCTTTTGAGTCGCACAAACCGAAGGAAGGGAGCGACACCTACACCACTGTGGTAACCGTCACGACATTCAACGGAGGGTATTGGCAATGGATCAAATCATCCAGCAAAACCGCAGACCCGCAACCCGTATACCTCTCTACCTTTGAAGAAGGGGTGGGCGTCGAGACCGTTCTCAAAGCACAAATTTCTGAAATCATATTTCCCGAATTGGGGGCAAAAGGAGAGGGTAGCATGGTAGTAACGCTTCGCTCTGAAGGTCTTGGGGAGACTGTCGTTGCCAAAACACTCCCTACAAGCTCGAAGAAGTGGCAAACCGCAAATTTCCGTTTTGAATTGGGTGATCTCCCCTGCGACCGTGTGGCAAAGGTCGATTCGTTCAGCTGGACGCAGAAAACGGTAGAGGCCTTCGCGTTTAACGTGCCTGAAGTTGATGTGCCTGCCTGGAAGGATGCTTTCGATGGATTCACCTTCTCCCCAAAGCAAAACCCTATGAAAGGTTCGATTGTTATGTTTGATGATTTCGATGAGGAATTGATGCGTCTGGGCCTAGAGGAGGTTCGTGTGATTGCGCTTGAAGGGGGAAAGGCTGCCGGGGGTCTTGAAGTAAGTGCCACAGTGCAAGGTCTTCAGTTTGAGTGGTAAAGAATAGAGTAGATCCGTAGAGAGCTATTCGTACAGGAGGAAGGTGATTCGTTGAAATAGCAGAAGGGAAAATGGGTAAAAAAAAGCGACCCCCTTTTATTTCAAAAAAGGGAACAAAAAAATTTATAGAAAAGTTGGTGTGATTCAGGGGGTACGGACAACCCACGGAAGAACCACGGGGGAACCACGGAGAATCCGTTTGGGTGATCACACCAAAAGCATCCCCTTTTTTTTGTGTCATTTCACCATACTTTTGTTGTTCTTTTTTTGGGGATGTGTAGTCTGTAAAACACAAAATAGTTTGTTTATATTCTGACCTCTGGTTGGACAAAAATGGTCTGTTTCTTTCTTCACTCCCCAGCATTTTTTTTCAAAAATAAAAACGAAAAACACATTTTCCCCTCACGAAATACCCTTAAATACCCCCATCCCATACAAAACAGAGTAGCAAAAAATAAAAGCAAAAACTATAGTGGAGTTCATCCTCGGGTGTCTACACTAATACAACCAAGTTTTCAAAAAAAAAAAAAAAAAACTTTCAAAACCCCTATCCCATGCTCCCCCCATGCTCTGTGGCGTGTTGTGTTTCATTGACATATGTTCTGCTTTTTAAAAATAAAACAAATAACCGCCTCATGAGCTAGCTCGATTGCTGGGGTGTTATGGAGTAGTGTGCACGCACCTCCGTGCCACTACTCCTCGCCCCAATCTTTGTGTAGGTACACTGTCACGAAAGTGCTTTGTATTTCAACTTTCAACCTCTCATTTTTCCCCCGTTTTGGTGATACTAAGCATGGCTTATGTTCATCAACAGCTCCGTCATTATATTTTTTTTTTGTGGGTTTATCTTGTGCACTCTTTTTGTGTTTCTTCACCCACTCCCACAGAAAAAAAGGAATGTGCAATTTGTGTCAAAAAAAAAAATGCTTATCCAACTTTGTGTAGTGCCTGAAGCTCCCAGAGAAGGCAGAATTTCTTTTCTTTTTTACGCACACTACTTTGTGAGCGGAAAGTGTCAACATCGTTCACTCACCCAACCGTGCTCCGCAACACCAGCGGAAGCGTCAACACATCAAACAACTACAAGAAGGGGGAGGGAACGGCGAGTGAACACCTTTTGTTTTTTTTGTGTTCTGTTTTTTGTTTTTGTTTTTTGCCGCAGAAAAAAGCAGTGCACTGCGTCCGCCGATGTACGGGCGTTTGCACTATCACCTTCCCCCTTTCACACTACACAACAAAAAACTCACTTTATATGTTTCCGGAACCTATTCTTCAAATTTCCCTTTCCCTCAAAAGAAATCTCATTTTATTTTTAGCCTCATTCACAAAACCACCCTCCTAACACCCCCACACGACCTCGCAGGAAATGGAGTAGATACACACACCGTCCTCCTCCGCCCCCACGGTGCCCATTACCCCCCCCTCTCCCTTCTTTTCCCACCTATTTCTCTAGAGGCTCGCTGAAGGCTAAGGTCGTCGTTGCAAGGTGCATCTCTTTTACGCAGGTTTTTTATCGCATTGATTGCATTGTATTGCAACTTTTTCACCTTTATTTTGCCCCACCATGGTGCGACAACTGGCTGTCTCGCTGACCGGCTTCCGCGCTGACGAAGTAAAGGACTATGTCACCGAGATCAACGGCAAAGGCATGGCCTTCGACTCCTGCCTCAAACAGACCACAGACGTTCTGGTCGCTAACCACACCTGCACGAAGAAATGGATTGCCGCAGTGAAGGCAGGCATCCCCGTCGTCGGGGTCACATGGTTGCGGGCAAGCGAGGCTGGGTACACCCCTAATACCCGCGATTTTTCGTTAAAACGGCTTAGTGGACTCCGTATCTCTAGCACCCGCCTTTCCCTCACCGAACGGCAACGCGTGGAGGAGCTCTGCCGAACAAATGGAGCGGAATACTCACCTTCCCTCGACGATACTGTCGCAGTGCTGCTGACCAGCGACAAGGTGGACACTGAAGAGGAGGGCGGGGGTACTGCGCCATCAAAATTGGCGCATGCACGCCGATTGGGTGTCCCCATCGCGACATTAGGCTGGCTGCATGCTGTAGTGGACGAATCCCTATCACCCCCGGATTGGAAAGAGTTCCCCGCAGTACCGCTGCAAAGCCAGGACCGCGCATGCATCGAAGTTTACGCACGCAAGACGCGTAAGATGAAGGCACATCAACGCACACCATTGGTCGCAAGTTGGCTAGCGCAAATTGCAACAGCCCCGGTCGCAGCACAGCTTTATACAGTACAACCTAGCGAAGAGGAGGCGAGACAGCAGGACTCCTCTAAAACCGCGGTTTCTCACGTAAAGGTTTTTCTTTGTGGTGACAATGTTGCGGACGTTGCGCAGACCATAAATACCCTTGGGGGTGCTGTCGTCAACTCCGAAGTGCAGGATGCTGTCAGCGCAGGGAATACCGCAGAGGCGCTTCAACGCCTTTCGCAGTACCTTCCTCTCACGCACGTTGTTTTGCCTCATATGGAGAGTGCTCCGCATATGGATAGGAGAGGCCAGCCCATTCCACTTCCGCCCCCGGTTTTGTTGTCATATGTGACACATCTTCTCCCAGCGTTTCCAGAACAGTCTATGCCGCGGTTTGTGTCTGCAGAGTGGTTGTCGCAGTCGAAACGGCATGGAGTGTTTATTGACCCAACTCCGTTTGGCCCTGGGGATGTGCATTGTTATTTGCGTGATTTTGGAGTGGTAGGTGGGGTGCGTGAATCTGTTGCAAGCCCGCTAACTTATTTTTTTGTGGGTTTCTCTTGTGCACTCTTTTTGTGTTTCTTCACCCGCTCCCACAAAAAAGAAAGCATGTGAAATTTGTGTCAAAAAATGCTTATCCCACTTTGTGTAGTGACTGAAGCTCCCAGAGAAGGCAGATTTTATTTCTTTTTTCTTTTCTACGCACACTACTTTGTGAGCGGAAGGTGTCACATCGTTCACTCACGTAACCGTGCTCCGCAACACCAGCGGAATCATCACCATACCAAATAACTACAAGAAGGAGGAACGGCGAGTCAACACCTTTTTTGTTTTGCAGACAATAACGCAGCGTAATGCAGTGATTGTTAGGAAATAGTACTATTCACAAAACCCTCCTAACACCCCCACACGACCTCGCAGGAAATGGAGTAGATACACACACCGTCCTCCTCCGCCCCCCACGGTGCCCATTACCCCCCCCTCTCCCTTCTTTTCCCACCTATTTCTCTAGAGGCTCGCTGAAGGCTAAGGTCGTCGTTGCAAGGTGCATCTCTTTTACGCAGGTTTTTGATCGTTTTGTATTGCAAGCCAACTTTTTGTTTCACCTTTATTTTGCCCCACCATGGTGCGACAACTGGCTGTCTCGCTGACCGGCTTCCGCGCTGACGAAGTAAAGGACTATGTCACCGAGATCAACGGCAAAGGCATGGCCTTCGACTCCTGCCTCAAACAGACCACAGACGTTCTGGTCGCTAACCACACCTGCACGAAGAAATGGATTGCCGCAGTGAAGGCAGGCATCCCCGTTGTCGGGGTCACATGGTTGCGGGCAAGCGAGGCTGGGTACACCCCTAATACCCGCGATTTTTCGTTAAAACGGCTTAGTGGACTCCGTATCTCTAGCACCCGCCTTTCCCTCACCGAACGGCAACGCGTGGAGGAGCTTTGCCGAACAAATGGAGCGGAATACTCACCTTCCCTCGATGATACTGTCGCAGTGCTGCTGACCAGCGACAAGGTGGACACTGAGGAGGAGGGCGGGGGTACTGCGCCATCAAAATTGGCGCATGCACGCCGATTGGGTGTCCCCATCGCGACATTAGGCTGGCTGCATGCTGTAGTGGACGAATCCCTATCACCCCCGGATTGGAAAGAGTTCCCCGCAGTGCCGCTGCAAAGCCAGGACCGCGCATGCATCGAAGTTAACGCACGCAAGACGAACCATATGCACCTCTCTCTGCGTAAGATGAACGCACGCCAACGCACACCATTGGTTGCAACAGCCCCCGCAGTTGGCGTTGCAAAGACGGACGGTGTGTTTCGGGATTCATATTTCGAAGCAAATGCCTGTTGTTTGCCCCTTGACGTGCAGGGTGCAATCTTTGAGCACGGTGGTGTGATGTTTCCTCATTCTTACTCAATCCCTCCGGATGAGAACTGCACAGAATGTGGTGGCGTGCATCAAAAGAAATATGTGTCAGCAGCATGGGTACGGAGGTCTGCAACGCTAGCTGCAAGACAACCCTGTCGGAGCGGGGTAAATACGCACCGACCAGCAGCACAGCTTTATACAGTACAACCTAGCGAAGAGGAGGCGAGACAGCAGGACTCCTCTAAAACCGCGGTTTCTCACGTAAAAGTTTTTCTTTGTGGTGACAACGTTGCGGACGTTGCGCAGACCATAAATACCCTTGGGGGTGCTGTCGTCAACTCCGAAGTGCAGGATGCTGTCAGCGCAGGGAATACCGCAGAGGCGCTTCAACGCCTTTCGCAGTACCTTCCTCTCACGCACGTTGTTTTGCCTCATATGGAGAGTGCTCCGCATATGGATAGGAGAGGCCAGCCCATTCCACTTCCGCCCCCGGTTTTGTTGTCATATGTGACACATCTTCTCCCAGCGTTGCCAGAACAGTCGATGCCGCGGTTTGTGTCTGCAGAGTGGTTGTCGCAGTCGAAACGGCATGGAGTGTTTATTGACCCAACTCCGTTTGGCCCTGGGGATGTGCATTGTTATTTGCGTGATTTTGGAGTGGTAGGTGGGGTGCGTGAATCTGTTGCAAGCCCGCTAAGTAAAGGAGGTGATACTCCTGCAGTTCGAAGCATACAAAACACCACACCCAACTCCGAACACACCCCGCAGCAGCGTGGGAGCGTCGGGCAGCAGTATATGAACGACATCGCCCCGGGACGCTCTTTTGTAATCCCAGCGACGCCATTACATCAGAATGGGAATGGTGCGCATAACATACTCTCCACCCCTATAGTCCCAGGAGAAAATTTACATGAAGTTATTGGACCAACCCCGAACGGAAATGGTAATATGACCAATGGGACTGGAAGGGAGATGGAGAATGAGGATGCGACCTTAGCGCTACCTGAAGCAGTTTCTGTTGTCCACCCTAACCCTCCTCCAGAACTTCAGGACAGCGCCGCGGAAGAGCCAAGCAGCAATGCAGAAGGGCTCCAAAGAGAGGAAGAGAGCGTGACGGAAAACACCGCCGTTTTGCAGCCTCCGGCAGAGGTCCTTCTTGCACCCCCGATTCAGACAGGGTCTCCACCGCCATTATCAATGGGCGCTCCTCCGCCAGCAGGGAAGAGCCAGGGTCAAGCCACTCAAAGATCGTCGCAAGAAACGAATAAATTAGAAAATGCGGTAAATCTGTTGGAGGAAATGATGGAGGATGAAGCAGCGGAGGTGGGAAGGGTGTCGTCACCTCCGGAAACACCTCTGATTGGAACGAATTTGACTGAAACGACACCGCATTCGTCTGCAAGAAGGGAAACCACGTCGCGAAAGTCTCGCAAAATGCTGGGTCTGCCAGATTCTCCGCTGCTCAAACCGTTTAGACATATCTCGCATGAAGAACGACCAACTGAAACCACAACTTCCAAACCCCAAAACTTTCCTCTCAGCATTGTCGAAGAAAGTCAATTAGTCCGTCACGCATTTGGAGATTCCGAAGAACCTCTTCTGCCCGCTGAAGAAAAGCTTCCCGCACCTTCTCCGCATCGCGAGGAGAATGAATCTTTACCCTCAAGAAAACGCCGCTCCCAATCCGAAAGAGAAGGCAGCAAACGGAGACGAAGCGAGACTACAGAACGGGAAAGGGTTTTCTTCGCTGGGGGAGACCCTCCTGCGATTACGCTATCAAATCACCGTCTTTGCAGTGATATCGCGGACGCATCCTATGTCATCGCAAAACCGGTAAAAAGCGTTCCATTTTTAGGAGGGGTCGCTGGGGGTAAATGGGTACTCCATCAATCCTACATTTCTGATAGCAATGCGGCGGGGAGATGGCTGCCCGAAGCAGGCTATGAATGGAGTGAAGCGCTCCTGGAGAAAGAAGACCCTGGAAAAAAACGGTCCACAGCAACAATAGAGTTGATCCGTTCTGCCGCGTATTGGAGGGATAAAGGGGGGAACGCTTTTGCTCAATGGTCTCCTTCAGCGTTAGTAGGCGATGCAAAGACCGCAAGCTATTACACCACCATCCTGCAGTCCGGTGGTGCCAGGGTAATTCAAGGGAGCAGTGGTGGAGGCGGAGGTGGGTCCTTCTCAGAAGCCCCCAAGGTGATCATCTACGCAAGCCCAACGTCGGTGAAGGAGGTGCGGGCGACCATGGAGCGCTACCCAACGGCGCTCCACGCGAAGGCGGATGTGCTCTGGATGAAGCTGGTGGATCCGCAGCTGGTCCTGCATGGTATGTGAAGGGTTGTCGGAGAGGTCATTCTAGGGGTACTAATATTTTATCAAGTTTTCTAAAGAAGAATGGGGGATATTCACCTGATTTTTTACCCCGCGTATAGACGCGTACAGGCGCGTAAAGGACCGTATAGGATAGTATACGCACCTCTCCGCGCCTTTTTGGGGTAAAAATCTGATATACAAAATACAAAAAAAAAAAAAAAACCAATCCTTCAATAGGCAAAGAATGCTCCGCACTCGAGTACGCAACACAAAAGGAGGCACGACTGCAGCGGCCCAAAAAGAAGTGAGCAACGGGGCCATTTTTGTTTGTTTTTTTTTAGATTTTATGTGAGAGGGTAAGTTTTGTCAACAGACCCCCCCCATTTTTTTTTAAGGTGACTAGGAGCACACTGCGAGGCTTAAGGTCATCTTGACAACCTTTCTTTTCTTTTCCAGGCTTTGTTAGATGTGTGTGCAGGAGGTACACAATATCTTTCAAGCTTTCATTAGTTTTTTTTTTTTTTTCTCAAATAAGGTAGGGGAGCCTATACCGGTAATTTTGGCTCCTTTTGATTTTAAATTGAAATTTCTAAGTCTTTTTTGACCTACGACCCCGGCAATGCATTTTTTGGGACTCTGTGGACTCAAATGAGCAAAAATTTAAACAAAATGCTGCCCGTTGGCACATTTAAACGCACATTTTGTTGAAAATTGTCATTTTACGCTGGATTTGCCTTTGCCATTTTCAGTTTTTTTGCAGATTTTTTTCAAAAAAAAAATTGAAGAAAAAAGGCTCAAAAGTGTAGGGGAGCCTATGCACCGGCTATTCCTTCATTTGGCTCGGAAAATTTGGCGCCTTTCGGCAAAAAAACCCAAAAATAGATGAAACTACCCTATACACGGTGGCCAGTTTGATGTGGGACAGCGTCAAAAGTGGACGATAATGCTGGTTCAGAATTGCTGTCCCACGGGACAGCATATGCTCTCCCAGGGACAGCATATGCTGTCCCGTGGGACAGCATATGCTGTCCCAGTGACAGCGTCTGGGATAGCGTCGGGACAGCATACGCTATCCAGTGGGATAGCGTCGGGATAGCGTACGCTATCCCGTGGGACAGCGTCTGCTCCCGGTGGCTATTGCCTCCCAGGGAAAGGGACTCTCGAAATTTTTTTTTTGCCCCTACATAGGGCTAATTTCGACGATTTGAGGCCATTAAAAGCAAAATTTGGCACTTTTTAGCATCTAGGGGGGTCTAAAACGCGGTTTCGCGAACCCGAAATTTTGTGATTTTTACCGAGGACAAGTCGGTTTTTGAAAAAATCTCAAAAACAAAAAAAAAAAAAATTCGGGAAAATTTCGACCCCTGAGTTGGGGTTTTGGGCACCAAAAAGTGCAAAAAAACGCAAAAATCGGGTGTTTTGACGATCTGGGGGTAAACCAAATGCACTACTACAGGGGCCGAATTTTCCTTAGCAATTCCTTCACAAAGTACAAGGCAATTTTTGACCAAACTATTTTTTTTTTTTTATCGCTCAAAAAATCCAAGGGAACCTCAGATTTACTAGTTCAAGAAAAAAATTGTCAAGTCGAAATTTCAGCCAAAATACGGCCACCCCGCGCGAGCCATATTATCGATGGGGAGAGTAGGCCGGGTGCAAGGTATGTTTTTAAACCCCCGGTTTTCCCCCTTTTCGACATTGTCCCGCTCAGATGTAAATTGAATCTTTTTTTTTTTTTTTTTTTTTTTTTTTGTCAACAAAAATGACAGGCCTTTTGCTAACCATCATGCCATCATGCCACGTTTTTGGGCGTTTTTTATTTTTTTTCCCATCATGCCACCATCATGCCACGGGGGGGTGGTGGGGCAGGGCTTTCGCTCTCCATCACCTGGGGATTTCCCCCCAGATGGCATGATGGCATGATGGCATGATGGCATGATGGCATGATGGCATGATGGCATGATGGCATGATGGCATGATGGCATGATGGCATGATGGCATGATGGCATGATGGCATGATGGCATGATGGCATGATGGCATGATGGCATGATGGCATGATGGCATGATGGCATGATGGCATGATGGCATGATGGCATGATGGCATGATGGCATGATGGCATGATGGCATGATGGCATGATGGCATGATGGCATGATGGCATGATGGCATGATGGCATGATGGCATGATGGCATGATGGCATGATGGCATGATGGCATGATGGCATGATGGCATGATGGCATGATGGCGTGATGGCGTGATGGCACCTTAAAATTTTTCTGCTCGCTGCGCTCGCGGAGGTATACCTCAAAAAAAATTCCCGCTCGCTTCGCTCGCGCTGTACGCTATTTTCTTCCTGCCTACGGTGCCATTTTACAATGTCTAAGGGGATTCCCTTGCATTTTGCAGCCAGAAATGAAACTTGACCCAAGCTGCAAAAATTTGACCATTGTTATTTCAAAGTGACCCAACCGTTGCAACAGCCCCTGCTTCTGGCAGACGTATTGATTTTGTACGGTTAGTGTACGTAAGGCGCAAGACCAAGCACCGTTAATAAAGGATTAGATTCCGTTTTTGTTATCTTGCAAAACTGACCCTTCGCCTCTCCACCCTGTGGCTGGCAGGGAGGCGCGCGCGAAGCGCGCGACGACCGCTTTTACCAGGTGGGAAAGCTCGGAATGTACTTTTTTTCCAGGAAATTATTTTTTTTGACCATCATGCCATTCAGGGGGAAAATCCCAAAGTTAGCAAAAGGCCTGACAAAAATGTCACTTTTACGTTTAAGGGGTACGGGGCGGCTTCTTGTTTGTTTGTTTTTTTTGTTTTTTTTTTGTTGTAGTCTCTACTTTTACATTCAATTTCTCTTAACAGGTACCCGAACCGACGACCCTTCATCGTGACAGCGAAGCAGTGCCGACGGTGCAATTATTTCAAAACCAGGTGGAGGCCGTAAAAGTCGGGTTTAGAAACCAACTTTTCCATTAACCCACCCCATAGACCACCCTAATTATTATAAACTCTCTCAGTCAGTCACTGCTATAGCCATTTAACCCAGGGAGCATAGCTAGTGCAAGAAATTCGACTTCGGGATCCAGAAAGTCTGTCCTCTGCTTGCGGAGGACTAGGCACAAGAAAATATTGCGTTCCCCCAGAAAACCAATTTTTGTCAGAGTAATTTTTGCCCAGGGCATGCTCTTGAAGCATGGCGGCTTGGTGTGAGAAGGGGCAGTGTATTGTTTTGTTCTAGATTTCGACGGTTGTTAGAACGAGTCAAGTGGATGCTTATCTAAACACTGACTTTAGTACAGACCCGAGAGATCAGATATGACTTTGAGGAAAGAACAAAGCAATGCATCTGTACCCGCACGCCAGGTTGTAGTTACTTCAGAATTTTCTTAAGTTTGCGCGAAAGAGAGCGGGGGCAACTCCTTTGTGTCATAAGTCCGCTGTGCAGAACAAAGCTAGGAACCTTAAAACACTACCTGCGTGGTGGCTGAATTCACATCCCTTAGAATTACCAGAATTCAGCCTTTGTTGAAGTAACGTACATACTTGTATGTGCGTGTCACGCTTCTCCATCCTTAAATGGGTGCACTGCTTCACTGCAGCGGGTAAGCCTCTCTCGACTAGTGCAAACTTAAGAATTTTCTGCTGTAACTTACCAAAATCGATTTTCTTTCACCCCAAACACCCGCAACACCCCACCTGCTACTTCGGTAGCCTGTGTTGTTGGGAGTTGGTTCTCATGTTGATCCCCAGTGTTTTACACTGCTTCTTCTGAGCCCAACGCTGTTTGGCCTGTCGACGTACTAAATACGAAGACAGGGCGGCGGTGCCAACAATTTTCCGATGATGTAACGTTTATCTGATTGATTTATCGTTTGATATACCTTGTTGTGTCCTACTTCACTGCACACCAAGCAACGTATATTGAACGGTACTTTCAAGCGATACTTCGTTATGTCATTGGGGGGTACCTGGGTACCTGGGTACCTGGGTACCTGGGTACCTGGGTACCTGGGTACCTGGGTGCCTGGGTGGCCAGACGCTCTCCCTGGGATAGCGTACGCTATCCCGCGGGATAGCGTCTGGGATAGCATACGCTATCCCAGACGCTATCCCAAACGGGATAGCGTACGCTATCCCAAATAACGTCACATTTTGACGCTGTCCCACTCAAACTGGCCACCGTGTATACCTCACCAAAAATCACTTTCCGCCGGGTTTCAGGCACTTTTGAGCCTTTTTTCTTCAATTTTTTTTTTGAAAAAAATCTGCAAAAAAACTGAAAATGGCAAAGGCAAATCCAGCGTAAAATGACAATTTTCAACAAAATGTGCGTTTAAATGTGCCAACGGGCAGCATTTTGTTTAAATTTTTGCTCATTTGAGTCCACAGAGTCCCAAAAAATGCATTGCCGGGGTCGTAGGTCAAAAAAACTTAGAAATTTCAATTTAAAATCAAAAGGAGCCAAAATTACCGGTATAGGCTCCCCTAAAAAGTGCCTGAAACCCGGCGGAAAGTGATTTTTGGTGAGGTATATAGGGTAGTTTCATCTATTTTTGGGTTTTTTTGCCGAAAGGCGCCAAATTTTCCGAGCCAAATGAAGGAATAGCCGGTGCATAGGCTCCCCTAAATAAGGTAAAGGAAATCTCCCATTTTTGTCCTCCTGTGGGTTCGGTATTGAGTGACGAAACGCAAAACGTAAAACAACAAGGCACTATTCCAAAATGAACGAAAAAGGGGGCATTTTTTTTTGTCCAAATTCAAAAATAAAGTTCGAAAAAATAAAATGAAAAAGAAGAAGAAAAAAAGCCGACACTGAGTAGAGATCTTTATACCAGGTGGTTAAGTGATTGTTGAGACATCACTTTTGTCAACAAAATAAAAGGAAGCGGCTTCCCCAGACCAGAAGAGGACAATTTTTAGTTCGTCAATGAGATGAAATGATTTTTTGTTCACACTGGAAAAAAAGGAGCCCTACTAGGCTAGCGTTAAGTTTTTGCTGCAACAAAAGCAATTTATTTTCTTCGAAAAAGGTACATTATTTAGCCTTCGGGTGACATATTGAGTACAGATGTTTCCTTCGATGATTCTCAACAAACAACAACAACAAAATGATAATAAAGACAGTCTGAATGGCAACTCCAGTAGGACAAGAAACTTATCGACCAATTAATATCATACTATGCATAAGGACTGAGTCGGGCCGACTCAGCCTGAGTTTTTGGCTGAAGTCGAAGCTGAGTGAGGTCAGTCCAGACTCAGTCTGGAGTATTTATTTTATTCGGGAGTATTTTTCTGCCCAACTCGGGCCGTATGCACAGTATGTAATATTGGCGAGGTTTTGGGTATGGAATTGGCGACTTTTTTGGTCGCCAATATGATCTTGGCGTACTGTGGACTAAGCCTACTGATTATCAAAACAAACCAACAACACAACACAACACAACCCATCCAATGGAAGAAAGAAAGGCAAAAAAAAAAAAAACACGAAGAGAGCGGACGCTACTCGAGATGGCACTATGTATCAAAAAGAACGGTTTATTTAACCGAGATTTTTAGATAAGGACTTTGTACGCAACGAATTGGCCCATTGAACCAAGGGCAAAAAAAAATACAACAACAACAAAAAAAAAAACAGAAAAACAAGGGGGGGGAAAAATATAGTGGAGCTCATCCTCGGGTGTCAACACTATAACCAAGTTTTCAAAAAAAACAAAAAGCAAAGTGTCAAGAAACAGGATTTTTCTGTTTCCCCGGATGGGATACGAAAACAAAACAAAACAAAACATTTCACGACAAAAAAAAAAGAATCAACACAATTTTGCGACAGCACCCCACCTCTCCACTCCCCCACCCACATCCAACAGGTATTTTTTTTTCCCTCCCGGAGCGGGGTACACATTTGAGTAGCTCACCCCACCCCCCCTACACCCCACCCACCCTCCAGAGAGATTCCCCCTCTAATCATTTGTTGCGATAATCCATTGTGATCAAAGGTGACTCAGCACGACAGGCTTGGAGTCATCTCATAAGATATTTTTTTTTCTCTCTCTCTTTCCCCCCCCTCTTTTTCTTTTTCTCAGGCGCCCAATCGTACCTTATCCTTACCTCCCCCAAACCCAACCCCTCTCCCTCTCTCAGTACACTAGGTCTTCTATTGCAATATTGATTTCCCTTTCTTTTAGGTGACAAAAAAGAAATAGTCTGCGCCCTGCTTTCTTCTCCGCCCTGAAAGATGCAATGCTTGCACAACATTCTTTCCCTTGATGACACGCTGAATGAACGGGAATGCAAAAAGCGGACTATGTTCTTTGTTTACAATGTGTTAGCGCTTGTCTTCACAACAGTCAACCTTTTATCCTATAGAGCAGCCCCTCTGTCGTCTATGGTAGGCCTCCTGGCGTCCTCCCTCATGCTCCTGGTATCATTGTACGCGATTATAGTCATCTGCTGTAAACAGCAGCTGAGCACCGCTATGATCGTGACAGTGTTGTATGCAACGTGCGCCGTGATGTTGGCATGGGATCTGCAGTCTCGTACGTTGGCGAGAGCATCGTGGCCGTTGTTGGTGGTGGTCGTCGATATGTTGCTCGTCATGCAGGTGCCTGCACGGTTTACTTTGCAGTTGGTTGTTGTAACTGTAATATGGATTGTTGTGTTGGCGGTCGAAGAAGGGTTTCGTTTTGGTTTGTTTGACCTACCAGGGATGCGGTCGCAGGAAACTCGGCGAGAGTACTTCGAACAGCTTACAGATTGTGCTACCCTACCCTGCGCGTCTGGGTTTCCGCCAAAAGGGTTGATTGCAGCGGTGTGCGTCTTCATAACGGACTTTGTGGTGACCAGGGGGTTTGCGCGCGATGTGCTAAAGGAGCAGCGTTCAATGGAGAGAACCATCAGCATCGTGCAGGAGATTGCGTCGTTGCTTGCAGGGTACGACGTGGAAGGTGTAGCAGAGATGTTAGAGGCGCACAGAGAGGAGCTGCCAGAGGGGATGATAGGTGCGTTGCGTGGGTTGGAGGAGAATTTGCGGTCGTACAAAGCGTACCTCCCGAAGACGTGCCTGCCGTTTGAGGAGGACTCTCAGTCGATAGTGAACGGAGAGTTGTCGGGGTCCTTGAGTTCTGGTTCAAGCTTTGTGATGAAGAGCACACC
The DNA here is from genome assembly GCA_964035575.1 of Rhynchopus sp. YZ270_cl-10. Taxonomy (NCBI): domain Eukaryota; phylum Euglenozoa; class Diplonemea; order Diplonemida; family Diplonemidae; genus Rhynchopus; species Rhynchopus sp. YZ270_cl-10. The sequence goes on from OZ037849.1 coordinate 932,501, forward strand.
ACGGTTGGGACTTACCTCGGTGAAAACAACATTATTGACTGTGAACGTGAAGGGCACGTTGCGTTTGATTGAAGAGGACTGTGCACGGTTTTCACAGCTTTTCACGGCGCTTCTTCTGAAGACGCTAAAGGCATCGGGAACCAACCTCGGCATGGTGGATATGTTCATCGGGGATAGGATACACTGTTCTTTCAACGCCTCAAAGCAGTGTTTCAGCCACGCCACCTCAGCCCTCCGCACCGCAGCCACCATGCGAGGTTCCACCCTCTCCTCCCAAGCAAACATCGGTGTTGCAACAGGAAAGGTGCTGCGTGGTGACATGGGGTGTGACGTGATGCGCCGCTTCAGCATGGTCGGACCCTTGGTACGTGATGTGCACGGAATGGAGCGGGCTGGACGTATCTTTGGCTGCGACGTGCTCTGCAACCGCCTCTGCTTCAGCGAAGCTGAGTGTGAACACGACCTGCGTCTGATTCCTTGCAAGGTGGAGGTTGCGGCTGACTGCGAACCCGAGACTGTTGCAGAACTACTAATCCCCGACGAACTGGAAGGTGTCACAGCAGTAGACGAGTGGATGTACATGATCGGTGGCAAGAAGGAGTGGGAGGAGTACAATTTTACAGTCCGCAAGTACCTCAGGGGCGAAGCGTCGGCAGAAGCAGTCGACAACGCAGCCTTAAGCGGCGAGTGTGCACGTGTCCCAACCAACGTTTCCCCTGGAAACGTAAAAGGAAACGTTCTGCGACTCCATCAGAACGTCGCAGAGCACACAAGAGTATGGAAGGTGTCCCTCTCGCAGTAGGCCCTACGCGAGGATGTGTGTGCAATTCAGGTTTACTCCAGGGGATGACTTTTTGGTTTGTTTTGTTTTGTTTTCGGTTTTTTTCGGATCTTTCGATTGAAAATTATATCTTAATCTTTTTTCGGAAGGTGGCTAAGCATGAGAGGCTTAGATTCATCTTACTTTTCTTTCTTTAATACTGTCTTTATCAAATATGTTACGTTGTATCCTATTCATGCTTTGTGTTGACAGAAACAGAGATACGGCGTCCAGCCAGAGTCTAAGGGTCTGTCACTATTTAGGGGAAAGGGAGGGAGATGGCTGTGTATTCTGAAGTGTTTTCCCGCCAGAATACAGCCACGGGGGGGAGGGGATGGTGTCAATCTTTTAAACCATTAACAGCGGTTCTTGTTTGTTTTGTTCTGACCATTTATACTTCCTCTTTTGTTTGTTTCTTTGAGTTCGAAACCAATCTACAGAAAGTTTCAATTTATGCAAGGAAACAGTTTATTTTTCCCCTTTCACATTTTTTGCAACAATGAATTTAAAAAAGATGGGTTGTTGTTGTTTTTTTATACACTTCCCTAATGCTTTCAAATTTTTATTTGAAAGTGTATGAATTTGTTTGTTTGTCTCTTTCTCACCCAATCCCCTCTAACTATTTCATTCCAAAATGACTGAAACACACGGAGTTTAAGATTTCATCTTGCCCCCTCACGCAAGGCGAAGACCATCTCTCAAGGCAAAAATTCCATTTTTTTGTTTTATTTGCTCCAACACATCAACCTGTTCAAAAAGACATATGGTGGTGCTCATCCTCGGGTCGATACTAATGCGCGCTAATGCAAGCTGCAAAAATAATGCAAAACAACCCAATCAGTCTACACTAATACAACCAAAGCTATCAAAAAGAAGTAAAAAAAAGCGAGGGGACTTGAAACGTTACATGAGTCCAGGGCTGCGGAGGGGAGGGGAGGGGAGGGGAGGGGGTTTTACGCACACTACTTTTGTGAGCAAAAGTGTCACATCATTACCCAACCGTGCTCCGCAACACCACCACCCAACAGGTAAGAGATGGTGTGTGTGGAAGCGCCAACGTTCTTCGTCAATATTCTTCTTTTTTTTTGTTGCACGATGTTTTTTTGATGCAACCCTAATTTTTTTTTTTTTTGTTCTTTTTTTTTGTTATTCCAAAGAAATTGTGAGCGAATCGCAATGCTTTTTGTTTAATAGGTGACACTGTGAGGCTCCTGTTCATCTGGCCAACTTTTTCTCCAGTGTCTCGAGATGAAAGAAAAAAACGCGCATTTTATTTGGTGTGGCTGAACGGGAGGCGGGGCGCAAAGTGCGGAAAAGTGCGAATCAGCCCTCGAAAACCAACTTTTGGTCTGGTTTGTAAAAATATAACACTGGTGGAATGCTTCTCAGTACACATAAGTGCGCAAGAAGTGCGAATCGCCCCCCTTCAGCCACACTATTTATGATGTCTTTTTTTTTTGAAAGCTTCAAGGTGTGAAAAGATATGCCTAAAACTTTGACTGCCATCACCAGACAGACAAAGATAAGCATTCACATTAGGGTATGCCTGGCAGGCTTTGCACAGCAGAAGCAGAGCGCTTTGTTCTGCGCGAGCACTGCCAGGACACCCACACCCACACCGGCGGAAATATGCCACACTGCTTCGCAGCGTTTTTCTTTTTTCTTTTTTCTTTTTTTTAAAACTGCCCAGACTAGCAATCTGTTGTTCGTGTCAAGCACCTATCACACAAATGGGGAACCCCCTTCTCTTTTAGGTGACTATGCAAATAAGTTCAAATGTCATTCGATTTAGTGAGCGAGTGTTCCCTATCGTGTCAGATGCACTGTGGGGCATGTTCATCTTTTAACTTCCTTTTTTACTACTTTTTGTTGAGCGGAAAGTGCCGCATCGTTCACCCACCCAACCGTGCTCCGCAACACCACCACCCAACAAGGGGAGAGATGGTGTGGAAGCGTCAACGCGTCAAAACAATTTTGAGGCAGGTGTGCACAGAGGGGCACACCCTTTTAAAATTTCTTATTACATCACACCCCAAACGTAAGCTTCCATGTTCAAACAGGTGTGGGTATATTTTAAAAAATTGTTTTTTTTTCTTTTTCTTTTTCTTTTTTCAGTGTCCTGCTTCCGCCGATGAACGGTGAGGCGTTTTGCACTTTTCCACTTCTTTTTTACAGTAACACAACAAACATCGGTGGGGTAAAAACCCTCCTTAGAGTTTTGAAATCCCAAAATCCACCTTAGTTTTTACCCCACCTATATTTTTACCCCACCGGTGTTTGTTGTCTTACTGTATCTCCCCTTCCACGCAGTGTTATCAGAAACCCGAATAATATAGCCAACGTTTTTATCGCTGATACCACGACTATTTGCTCCCTCCCCTTTAAAATCACCTGCGCCAAATCCAGTTCTCACCAACACTGTTTTTGGCTGCGTTCAACGAAAAATAATCTTCCCCTTTCCTCGTCATCAGGTGGCGATCGTAAAAGCGTAAAAATTGGGTTTTTCTAAGAAAGCAATAAACACTCAGATAAGTGTACCCTGAAGTGTTTTCATTGTTGCTGTTTGTTTAGTTCAAATATCCGGACGGTGGACAAACAGCAATATTTCAATAACCGTCGCACAGATAACGACTGTAGAATAACCTGCTACGAGATGTGTGTGATGTGTGTTTAGGCACTTCATCACATTTGTCACCCAACGCTTTCTTTCCCCCCTCCCCTTCCCTCCCCTTCCCTCCCCTTCCCTCTCCCTCGTTCAGCTCGTTTCCCTTCACCCGTTTTCTTTCTAGGATGATAATCAACGCTCGGTGCTATAATGTTATGAATAAAAGCGTTTCTCCCACCCCCCTTTTTTTCGGTGAAATACTCAAAACAAAGTCTCCTCCCTCCGTGCGCAGTGCTCTCGCCAAAAAAAAAAAAAAATGTGAAATCTGTGAAGAAATAAAAGTTACTTACGGGGTTGAGGATGATCTGCGTCTATACCTTCTGTAGTACATAGGCTTCGGCCGACATTGAGTACAGATCGTTATACCAGTAGGTATAACGTGATTGTCGATACAACAAAAAATCCTTGAAATGAGAGCCTGTTACGTCCACGATGCATGTTGCCATCGATCATAGCCATGCCGTGTTTGAAGTATTTGCAATCATTGCAATCATATGCACTCCTCCAACAACACCTTAAGCGAAAAGGGAAGAAGACCCCAGTTGAAACCTCATGCCACAGACATGATTCACCGTGTATCTGCAATGATCCCCCGTTCATCTGACCGATGAGTGTTATCGGGTAGAAAGCATATCAGATGTAAACCACGAAATGGATGCAGGGACAATGGTTCCGATTGACCCTCTGGTCACGCACCAAGGGGAGCACTTTTAACAGAAGGAGAGGGATCTGTATTTTCACGCAACATTCAACCCACCACCCACACACAGCATTTCACATCTAAACACAAAAAAAAAACACACACAAAAAAAACCCCCCTCCCACCCCCCTTTCCCCCTTCACGTTTCCTCTCAACCACCTGCCTCCCTTTTATTGATCTACTTAACATTCTGATTTCCTTTTTACTGATCCCCTGACATATTTTTTTTTGCCCCCTTTTTATCGCATATATTTTAACCCCCTTCCCCTTCCCCTTTTGTGTGTATTTTTTCCTTTTTTTTTAAACTACCGTTTATTTAGACCTTCTTTTAAGAGGGCTTTCGTTACCCCACCCTCTCTCTCTCTCTCTCACCCCCCGCATCTTTCTTCTCCTTTCCTTCTAAAAACCTTCCCAGCAATGGCAGGGTTCGCCGTGGCGCCTGCGGTGGAGAAGAAGAACGTCGCACATGGTGCTGTGTCTTCGGGGCACACACACCACACCAACACGAACACCACCACCACCATCACCACCACCAATGTTACCTCTGCCGCTACAGCGCACCACCAACACAACACCACCGACCCCGCCACCAAGGCTAAGGCACCAACCAACCGCCGCCGTGAGCGCCGTCGCAAATCCGACTCTGACGAAGCCAGCCGTGCCGACCTCAGCCCCGTCGCCCAAGCACAACGCGAAGCTGCCCGCATCAAATACCACTGCAACACTATCACCGGGACCGCACCGCCATGCGCACACAACTCATGGGACAACGTCCGGGTGATCAAGAAGCAGGTCACCCTGCGGTGCCGTGAATGCCAGGTACAATGGCGTGCGCAGGTGGATGCTGCGTGGAGAAGCAGAAAATGCTCCGTTTTCCAGCAGCCTTCAGGGTGCCCTTACGGCGCTGCGTGCACCAAGATTCATATGCACGCAAAGAAGCTGTCGATGGGGGAGCGTGTTCTGCAGCAGCTTCGTCCGGTGATCTCTGATATGCCTGTTGTGGAGGAGGCAGCAACCCCGCCAAGCCCGTCGGTCAACCTGACGTCGTTCTTGCTTCCGAAGGTGAGCTCGATGTTTGAGAACAATGGCGTGTCGGCGCATCTCCCTACGCCATCCACAACTGAGTCGAATCTGTCAGAGTTTACCACAGAAGACACAGCAGAGTGTGTCAGAGGAGGCGGCGGACACATCGAGGTCGACAGCGCAAGCGACTGCCGCTCCGTGCTCTCCAGCCTCCAGTGGATGCTCAAGGGGGGGAACGGCGGTGGCTCCGCTGCTTCCTCCTCCTCAACATACAGCACCCCAGTGGACCCGGAGGACACAAGAGACCTGGAGGACCTGCTGCCTCCCATGCTCCTTGACTAAAAAACGAAAAAAATAAAAAATGCGAATTTTTTAAAAAACGGGAAGAACGGAAAGAAAAAAAACGAAAAAAAAGCTCAAAAAAAATATGGTAAAATAAAAGACGTGGTGGAGAGTGTTTTATTTTTATTTCAGGTTTGTCTAAATGAAGAGAGGCGTTTGAAAAGAAAGGGGACGGTGAAAGGTAAACGGCTTGATTTTTTGTATTTTTACGTTGTGGTTTTCACTGTTGGCTTACAACGGTGAAACCAGAAGGGAAAACACAAAGTCAAATCATTTACTTTACCGTCGTGTAGTGAAAAAAGACATTCTCAGCGTATGCGATGAAAATGACCAAAGTTTTCAAAATATTGTTAGTCGTAACTCTTTTGAGGTTGAACTCACGGTTTGTCATATTTCATATGGGAGGGACGCCCGCTCCGGTCATTGTTTTTGTCTTTTTTTTTTTTTTTTTTTTTTTTTTTTTTTTTTGTTCTCTTCTTTTCTTTTGGCAAACTACTACTAAGTTTTCCTATCTCCAAACACCCTTCCCCAGCCCCCTCACTTATTCCCATTCCTCAGTGATCGCTGTCGAAAAAGAAAATTTCGTATTTTTTTTTTTTTTTTTTTTTTTTTTTTTTTTTTTTTTGCTTCGTATTTTTTCCAAATCCCCAAAGGTATTCATGTGACAAAAAAAGCTGTTCATGATTTATACCAGAGCGCACAATCATTCGTTGTTACGAGCTCTGCTGAGACCAATGTGATATCAAAAATAAATGAAAAAAAAAAAATATATTGTTTTACAAAAAACAAAGAAACAAAATACAATTGGAATGATCTTTTTTTTTCTTTGCGATGTTTTTACGCGCTTCAACACTTGATGCGTGGGAAAACACTTTGCCTTTATTTTATATTATTTTTTTGAAATATTCGGCTCGTATTGTGGTGTACCCTTCATGTCAGTATCGCTTTAAAAAGCTTCTGTCATTGGATACTCGTTAATGGCCAGATCACTCTTTTTTTTCTATTTTATTTCAACGTTTTTCTTCTTTTTCTTCTTTGTTTGTTTGTATTTTTTATTTTTTCTTTGTGCTCTGTACACTTCTTTTTGAGAAGATTTTTTCCGCTTCTGTCAAAAAAAAAAAAAAAAAAAAAAAAAAAAAAAAAAAATGAACAAAGATAACTTACATTCCTCCCTTCCTTCCTCCCTCGCTCTTTCCGAAAATATGCCACGTCAAATCCCATTCGCCACCCATAACATAATTTCGGTATACACAAATGCCAAAGAAAAAAAAAAATCTCTCCTATCAACCCTTTGTACGCTTCTCAAACGAGTTGTTACTGTACTATTTTTGATGACTAAGGAGGGTCGTCAGACCCTGGCCCCGTGAGATTTTTTTTATTTTTTTAAAAAAGGGCGGAGGATTAGCGGCCGAAACCTACAAAACAAAAAAATCCAAACTTGCAAAAAATAATTTTAAAAAAAAGCCTGTTCTTAGTTCTGGGATTGTGGACGAGTCGTAATCTCAAACAAAAAGTAACGCACCCTTTCTCTTGGACTTTGATGTCTGCAAAATTTAGAAAAAAAAAAACAAACCCGAAAAAAGAGAAAATTGCAAAGCAAGAACAATCCCCCCAAAAAAACCAAAACAAACTTCAGAAAACCCATTCAAACCACCCCCCTTTTTTTTTTCTTGTCTATGTGCGCAAAGAAGAGATTATTTTACTGAAGTTTCCCTCCCCTTTTCCCCCCGAACTTTTTTTTCTTCCCGTTCTCTCTTTCCCTTCCCCCCCCCTTCACCCTCTCTTCCCCACAACTCCACACAAACAAAAAAAAAAAACAAAAATGTGCAGACACGTGACTCTCACGTATTGCAATCGTTTTTCCAGCATCCCTCCTTTCGTCGTAAGAAGGTGGTTTGTGCGCTTTTAGGGCGGGCATTCCTCATTTACAAGATTTTTTTTTTTTCTTTTTTTCTTTTTTTCTTTTTTGTGTTTTTTTTTTTTTTTCCTCCCCCCTTCGTTCCCTCCACGAATTTCGCTTATTTTTTACCCCCTTCTTCTGGGCTTCTCGTGCTCATATTGTCTTCGCTTTATTCATCTTGCTTTCTCTGTGATTTTTTTTTTTTTAAATATTTTCCCTCCTTTTTTAAGGTGAGTAAGCCACGAGGCTTGCGTCATCTTACCAAAATTTATTTGTTTTCTGCATTTTTGCTTTTGTTTCCCCCCCCTCCCAGTGATGCAGGAATCCAGGGTCCCAAACAAAAAAACCCAAAAAACCCAAAAAAACCAAAAAAACCCATAAAAACCCAAAAAAACCCATAAAAACCCAAAAAAACCCACCGCATTATATTTTGCTTTTGGGGCGTGGAGTGTGATTTTTTTTGCTCAAAACATCGCAAATATGAATTTTCGGAGCGATCTGAAAAAATTGCGGGGTCGGACATTTTTTTTGGTGGAGTTTAACCACCTAAAATTGACTTCTAAGTCAGACGTTTCTTTTCGGTTTCTGAAGAATTTTAGTGTCATGAGTTTACGTGTATAAACCTTCTGTTACGTGTGCACCTACAGCTACAACAGGCGTTTTCACCTGGAGTTTCACCTCTTTTGGTGGGTTTTTTGAGTCCATACCCAGGTAGGGATTCCGGTGTCAGAACCATGGGTGGTTCCACTGCAGTACCACGTAACCCACGTTTAAACCCCAAAAACCCCCGGTGGCACCATCTTCTCGGTGAGCAATGAGTGTGACCCGCGCGTGCTCCTTTCGTCACGCAAACCAAAAAGCGGTGCAATGTTGTGAATTTTTTTAAAGATTTTGTGCGTTTTCCTGATTTTCGTACATTTTGTTGCGTTTTGGGTTGTGGTATTGTAGACTTTTGTGTAGATTTCGTGGGTTTTTTCGTTTTTTTCTTTGTAAATTTGGGTCACCGCCTAAAACACCAAAAATGCAGGTTAGTACCGCAATGAGGCAGAATAGTGGCGATACACATTGTTGTCCTTTACCGTGGGTGTCCAAAGACACACTCTTTTTTTGGCTGAAAATGGAGGGTGCGTGCTGGGCAGCTTCACTGCCCACATTAATACAGTAAAACTGGCTGGTGCCTATGTATGAACTGGTTTTTCAGGTCAAAAATGGCCTGAAAAAGTGGTGTTTTTGGGGTCTGGTACCTGTGTGTGACCATACCACAGGTGGTATGATGAGTGATCTGACCATATTCTCCAGGTATAACAAACACCCAAAAAACCAATTGGCGAAGGAATTTTGCACTTTTGACCACCACAGATTGCATGTTTTCCAAGGCATTTTTTCTATGCACTTGTGTGTGCTGGGAAGCATGCAGCCAGTGTTAAAAATTCACGAATACCCTACCGAAAACCAGAAAGTCAAAAAACCCATAAAAACCCGAAAAAACTGGTTTTGAAAAAACCCAAAAAAACCCATAAAAACCCAAAAAAACCCGCAAAAAAACCCACCTTGCATCACTGCCCCCTCCCCTCCTCTCCCCTCCTCTCCTCTTCCTGGTCAATTCCCTCTTTTTGGATTTATTTCTTTTTATAAATGTGATCTCCTTCTTCTCTTCCCTAAAAATACATTTTGTATTTTAAGCTAAAGTCAAGTATTGCATTGCCCCCCCTCCCTCCAAGGGTACCTGTAACTCGGGGATCGGGCCCCGGATTTTTTTTGGGAAATTTTCCCCACGTAAAAGTACATGGGGAAAGGCTATCTGTTTGTTATTAATTTAAAACCGATTTACGGCCGAGGCCGAAATTTGTATTCCGACTCAGATCGTTCCGATCTTTCAAATAAAGCCGGTTTCAATTTGAAAAACGTTACCCTGAGGAGCGAGTGGGTATTTTCAAGTTTTTTACGTGTAATAACCCTCTGGTATGTGTGTCCTTTACCTTACACTGGCGTTGACCACGGTATTTGCGGATTTCCGGCCGGGCCGAAATTTGTATTCCGACTCAGATCGTTCCGATCTTTCAAATAAAACAGGAGCAGAAAAAAAAATCACGCAGCGAGTGACTTTTCTGAGATTTCCCCATTCCCTCTCCCTCCTTGAAAACCCTCCTCCACCACAGCCCCTTCAGGGATTCTTGCTTTTATCTTTTATCTTAAGTTAAAATGCAGTATCATGTTCTCGACTTTTTGCCAACGTACCTCTGCACCCGGAAAACAGCGTGTGAGACGCATGCGCAAAGGTACGCAACGAAGACAACCGCGAGTGCTGATACCGGGGATGCGCAGCAGAAGCTGACATGCGGGTACGTCGCATTGATGGGGGCAAAGCTGTGGTCCGACGAGCGCAAGCGGATGGGATCGGCACCGAGCAAAGAGGAGATCCGCGAGTTCATCGCGAAGACGACAAGGGACGACTTCGGCATGACGGCGGAGAGGTGGCAAGAGGTTCACGAAGGTAGCCTGCGTGGGACATTTGTGTGCCTCACAAACCTTGAGGTTGACCACTTCGCTAAAAAAAACATACGATCCACTTCTGTTGTCACCCCGCCCCAGTTCCAGCGGGGACCAGTGATGTTGGGGACGGTGATCCTCTTCCTTCCTCCCGTGGGGTGTCAAAAGCACGGGCACTTTTGCACCTTTTTTTTTGTTCAAGCGCCGAATGAACGAAAACGAGTAGCACTCTCCTTCGCCAATGGCAAGCTCGTCGTTAAGGCGGCTGATGGTGGAGAGCTGCTGCGGCCGAACCCCACCACAACAGCAGACCCGAAGGCCTGCTTCAAAAAAGTAGGTGGCAAGTGGGGGTGCCAGACCTGCGCAGATGCCGTGAAGAATCGGCGGATGGAGAAGTTCGGCCAGGAGGAGAAAAATGCCTGGATAGACTTCCAGGTTACTCACTCCTCAGATGCGCTTCGACGGGCACAGAACAAGCACCTCACCTCCACGGCGCACAACAAGGCAAACGACGCGAAGTCAGAGAAAGGAGAGGCAACGCAGCCGAAGCCCCGCAAGATCATCCGGCCCTCACAAAAAAAGGTCGATCTGTTTTCCCAACTCCACTGCACGTTTTATAGTGCAGTGCGAAAGGGGACAGAACACAGCGTGGTGGCAGCAACAGCCGGCTCCCTCCCCGGCATTACGAACAAGTACGCTGTCCCCCGTCACGTGTCAGAAATGATCACGATATGGGCAAAGCAGTGTCGGGAGAAAATCTCTGTGGAGGTAAAGCGCTGCAGTGTGCTTGCACTAATTACCGACGGCAGTTCCATCAAAGGGGTTCATAAAGACGTCAACGTGTTCTTGCTCCGCTTTCTCCTGTACTCGGCGGCGGGACAAGCATTACGTGTTGTGGAGAGATATGTAGGGCTTACAGAGAACAAAGATGTGTCCGCCAACGCTAAGTCTGTCTACAAACAGTTGCAAGACGCCATTGGTGCTGTGGGTGTTACAGAAAAGGAGGTGTCGGGGGTTATTGCTGACAGCTGCAGCACGTTGACGGGGCATAAAAACGGTCTCGTCGGGGTGATGAAGCTCAAGGAGAGGTGTCTGCAGGGGCATTTCGCTGACAGTGCGCACCTCATCCAGGTGGAGATGAAGCCCCTGATGAAGCTCTCCGGGGTGAAGGAGCTGTCGGACATGATCCGGGACCTCGACCGTAGCTACTTTTCTTCGCCCAAGCTCTACCGCGATTTGGTGCTCGAGTCGGAGAAGAAGTTCACGAAGACCGGCAAGCAGAGGAAACTGGTGCTGAGACCTTCTGTCTCGTACAGAATCCGGTGGCTGGCCAAGCACACAACCACGTTTCTGCGGGCGAAGCGGATGCTCCCTATGTGGAGGCACCACGTGGCTGTCGGCACTGCGTGGACCAACACAAAGGCTCGCAACGACGACGGTGAGACAAAAACGAAAGGACTCAAAGCCACCCACACGAAGCTCCTCCGCCTTCTTGAAGATGAAACCCTCGCGCCGAATTTGGATTTCTACTGTGCCTTGCTAAAAATTTTGCAGAAATCAACTCTGGTGGCACAGGGATCTGGCGCCATCCTCTTGCACGTCCTCTTTACCGTCAACGAGAGCATCGCTGAGATTGAGTTGCTGAAAAATGAAGAGAGCAGTATGGAAGCGCGCATGGAAGCTTGCGAAGTGTCCATAGCGGGGCTGAAGCGCTATGTCCAGAGGACAGGTCCAGTTGCAAAGGCGGTTGTAACGATGTTGAACATCTACCGCATATCTGCGCTCTCTGACGCAGACCTGAAGGGATACGCAAACCAGGAACTGGGCCTGGTTTTAGAGTCCCTGGGTATGCAACGTCAACTGCCGGATGAGAGCGACGACTTCACATCTGGTCAGTGGCTTCTTGCTAAAACTATGGCCAAGCAGGACACGTCGTGGAGCCGGTGGTTCGCAGTGATAAACGGTGTACAGGGGAGAGTAAAGATCGCCTTGGAATACGGTGTTGTCTTCTCGTCGTGTTCTTCATGTAAAGCGGAGGGTATGTTCGGGAAGCTGCGCCACTCTGTGCTCAAAAGAACCCAGGTAGCAGTGACGACACTCTGCGATGAGCAGATTATCAGGGATTCTGGCCCGGCACCTGCAGACGCGGCGACATTTATCCGTGATGGCACGATTAAATTTTTGGAAAAGCCACGTCGCCTAGCTCGCAAACGGAAGGAACGTGTCGCACCAAAAGGAATATTTGATAAAGTTGAGGAGCGTATGCGTGCAGCCAAAGGTTCTCTCCCCCACTACGAAGAAGAGATGGATGACGAGGAAGTTGAGGAAGAGTCGTCTGAAGAAACGTCGTCTGGAGAAAACGAAGAATTCGAAGAGGAGGAAGACGAAGAAGACGAAGAAGGAGAAGAAGAAGAAGAGGAGGAGGAAGAGGAAGGCGGAAGCGATGACGGCGACTGCCGACAAACCAAGCGCGTGAAGCATTAGACTTTTCATTATCAATAGATGACGTCATTTTATTTTTTCTCTCCACACGAAGACATCTAAGTGTGTAGAAACCAGACAAAAAGAGAATCGACATTTGACTTGTTAACGGCTTTTCCATTTCCTTTTCACATCATTTCACTTTGCGTGCCACATCAGGATTTCACCTTTTGGGCTGCGTTCAACGAAGGCAAGTCTTCTTTCCTATCATCAAGTTATCAAGATCAGTTGGTTGGCTAATTGTCTGTTTTTCTTCTTTTTTATTTTTATTTTCCTTATTTCTTTTTGACTGCACCTCTCCGCTTTGGCGGTAGGTAGCGAAATGCGATACATAGGCACCCCTCTGCGCCCTCCCTGCACCCCTCTTTAAGAGCCCCCTTACAAAAACCCCCCTAAACGTAATCCGGGGATCGGGGATCGGGGATCGGGGATTTTACCCCCAATATTTACAGGTACCCTTGCCTCCCTCCCGAAAATACAAAAAAAAAAAAAGTACAAAACATAAAAAAAAACATTTTCAAAACCCCCGAAAACTGTTGATGTTGTGGACTATCGAGAAAACGAGCTTTAAACAAAACAAAAAAAAAAACCCCCCCCCAAAAAAAAAAATATGGTTTGCGCAAATAAGAATAGCGCTTCCCGTAGTGCGCAAACCCGGTGGAAGAAAAAAAAAAACGCGTAAAAAAAGGCTGGGCCAAACGAACGGGGTTTCCTTGAAGTATACGGTGCAGACTGTTCCGTGGACAGCTACACTAAACGGATTTTTTGTTGTTGTTGTTGTTGTTGTTGTTGTTTTTTATTTATGAAAATATTTTTTTTGCATCTTGCAAAAACAACGTTGCCCCTGATCGATATGGGATTGAATTTCTCTTTATTACCGGTCGTCTTCTTATTTTCCCCCTTCCCCATGCAAATCATGATTATAATCTACACTTTTTTAATTCACGCAAATTTTTGAAAAAAAACAAAACAAAACAAAAAAAAAAAAATTGTTGTGTCAATAAGAGAGACATAACAAAAAATCGCCAAAAATGTTCTATTCGCGCTTTCAGCAAAGGGGTTACTACCACAGCACCAGCTGTAACAACACCGCCGTTTCGTATCATTTTTGATAACGAAGTGTGATCAGGGTGAGGCTTAGGGGTCATCTTATAAACTTTTTCTTAATTGTCTGCAAATTTTCCAACACTCTGGACTTTGCTGTCTTTACTCCTACTATGCACGGCATCCATAAGCCCTTACTAAGGGATATGAGCTCCACCTCTTAATTTTTTATGCCCTTAATTTTGGGATTCAGCTAAAATTAAGGGCTTAATTTAAGGGCTTACAAAGAGTGTCTTTATTCCTAGCCTTTGTTTATTGGGGTGGACGACCCACCTTTTGGTGATTGTAGAAATACCACTGCCCCTTTCTTCCAAGTGAAGTTGCTTTTGACATCACCCTGTCATATCTCCAATTTATTTTGACACGGTGAGTGTACAACCCCTGTTACCGTGCATATGCATTTTCTCCTCCTCCCCTGACACACCCTACTGTCTTTTCTTTGCTTTCAGCAGAGTCGCTTGGCAGAGGCATTATTTCTTTTGATATCAAGGTGACTAAACACGAGAGGCTTAGGATCATCTTATAAACTTTTCTTTCTTTTTTCTTGTCTTTTTTGAAAAAAACAACTTATTGTCATGCAGCGTTTCCTGGGCTGCGGGGTAGGGGGCGATAACACGTGATTGTGCACGATGACGCACGATGACGCACGATGACAACACGATTTCACTTTTTTTGTTTTTTTAGTGGTGGTTTCACTGGTTTTCACTGGTACTATGGTACTATGGTACTATGGTACTATGGTACTATGGTACTATGGTACTATGGTACTATGGTACTATGGTACTATGGTACTATGGTACTATGGTACTATGGTACTATGGTACTATGGTACTATGGTACTATGGTACTATGGTACTATGGTACTATGGTACTATGGTACTATGGTACTATGGTACTATGGTACTATGGTACTATGGTACTATGGTACTATGGTACTATGGTACTATGGTACTATGGTACTATGGTACTATGGTACTATGGTACTATGGTACTATGGTACTATGGTACTATGGTACTATGGTACTATGGTACTATGGTACTATGGTACTATGGTACTATGGTACTATGGTACTATGGTACTATGGTACTATGGTACTATGGTACTATGGTACTATGGTACTATGGTACTATGGTACTATGGTACTATGGTACTATGGTACTATGGTACTATGGTACTATGGTACTATGGTACTATGGTACTATGGTACTATGGTACTATGGTACTATGGTACTATGGTACTATGGTACTATGGTACTATGGTACTATGGTACTATGGTACTATGGTACTATGGTACTATGGTACTATGGTACTATGGTACTATGGTACTATGGTACTATGGTACTATGGTACTATGGTACTATGGTACTATGGTACTATGGTACTATGGTACTATGGTACTATGGTACTATGGTACTATGGTACTATGGTACTATGGTACTATGGTACTATGGTACTATGGTACTATGGTACTATGGTACTATGGTACTATGGTACTATGGTACTATGGTACTATGGTACTATGGTACTATGGTACTATGGTACTATGGTACTATGGTACTATGGTACTATGGTACTATGGTACTATGGTACTATGGTACTATGGTACTATGGTACTATGGTACTATGGTACTATGGTACTATGGTACTATGGTACTATGGTACTATGGTACTATGGTACTATGGTACTATGGTACTATGGTACTATGGTACTATGGTACTATGGTACTATGGTACTATGGTACTATGGTACTATGGTACTATGGTACTATGGTACTATGGTACTATGGTACTATGGTACTATGGTACTATGGTACTATGGTACTATGGTACTATGGTACTATGGTACTATGGTACTATGGTACTATGGTACTATGGTACTATGGTACTATGGTACTATGGTACTATGGTACTATGGTACTATGGTACTATGGTACTATGGTACTATGGTACTATGGTACTATGGTACTATGGTACTATGGTACTATGGTACTATGGTACTATGGTACTATGGTACTATGGTACTATGGTACTATGGTACTATGGTACTATGGTGCTATGGTGCTATGGTGCTATGGTGCTATGGTGCTATGGTGCTATGGTGCTATGGTGCTATGGTGCTATGGTGCTATGGTGCTATGGTGCTATGGTGCTATGGTGCTATGGTGCTATGGTGCTATGGTGCTATGGTGCTATGGTGCTATGGTGCTATGGTGCTATGGTGCTATGGTGCTATGGTGCTATGGTGCTATGGTGCTATGGTGCTATGGTGCTATGGTGCTATGGTGCTATGGTGCTATGGTGCTATGGTGCTATGGTGCTATGGTGCTATGGTGCTATGGTGCTATGGTGCTATGGTGCTATGGTGCTATGGTGCTATGGTGCTATGGTGCTATGGTGCTATGGTGCTATGGTGCTATGGTGCTATGGTGCTATGGTGCTATGGTGCTATGGTGCTATGGTGCTATGGTGCTATGGTGCTATGGTGCTATGGTGCTATGGTGCTATGGTGCTATGGTGCTATGGTGCTATGGTGCTATGGTGCTATGGTGCTATGGTGCTATGGTGCTATGGTGCTATGGTGCTATGGTGTGGATGCTTCAATGCAACACTAAACTTTGATACAAAGAGACACAAGTAACTTTTCCTCCCAACATGTGCGCACAGATTCCACCCTCCCCCTCCCAGCCCTAGTGGTGCAATCCCGTGAAACCACCACTTATTAAAATAAAGTGAAATCGCGTTCACATGCCTTTCTCTAAATGTCGTCCCCGTCCCCAGATTCGGGCGAACTCGATTTTTTTCCCGCATTTTTTTCCCGCCTTCTCCACTGCATTTTTGGTGTCCACAGCGGCTCAGAGGAGCCCGAAAAAAAAATACTTTGTGTGGATGAGACCGTGACGCCCCGACGTATGGCGACATCGACCTCGCTCTCGTCTCCGTGAGAGGGTTACGGAGGTCAAGTCGCACCCTTTATGATTAGTTGATCGGGGGTGTAGATATGGTCTAAAATCCCTCCACCCATCATCCAGACATGACCCAGATTGTGTTCAATTGGTCGAATTTTCACAGTGCTTCCCAAATTTGTCAGGGAGGCCGCGCAAAGCGCAAAAACCTGGGAAAAGGGCACAAAAATCACACAAAAAAGACGCGAGAAGCGCGGGAAAAAAACCGGTCCCCAGCCGAAAAAACCCGGAAAATAGGATCGTCACGGTTGAAGCCTGTCGTGTTGTTATCGTGCGTCACCGACGAGACAAGCTGAGGAAGGTGCAGGGTGATTGGCTGCGAAACCCCCCAATTGCCCCCTAAAAAAGTGCACCAGAGCGATGACGCACGATAACGCACGATGACGCACGATGACACGCGATTATGCACGATAACTGAGCCTGAAAACGCTGCAATGTCAATTCTAAAAAAGACTTGAGGCAGCGCTGCGAAAACAAAACAAAAAAGGGATTGAAAAAAAAAAAGACAGAAGCTTGTTTTGTTCTTTGAGTACTCAATTAACCACAACCTTCAGTTTGACACATTTTTTTTTTTTTCACCTTTTGGTTTTCCGGCTTTGAGCGCACAAAAGACCCGATCTTTTTTTGAGGGGGAAAATACAACGGATATGAAACAACACTCTTTTGATTTCACCTTGGGGTGATACTGTCAAGTTTGGGGAAATATCCGCTGTATAAAACTGATTTTTCTTGTAAAGAGGAAAATCAAATCAAAAAAAAAAAGTACAGTGCAAGCCTGTCTGTATGACCGCTAGCACTAATAGGCTCTTCTGTTTCAATATTTAGTTTTTTGCTTTTTCTTTCTTTTTTTTCTTTTTTGTCACGCATACGCTACATTAACGAAGGGTGATACCCTGGCCAGCTTTGTTATTCATTTTTCTTTTTCTTTTTGAAAAAGAGGTGACTGGTAGGACGATCCCATTTTTTTCCCCCTCATATTTTATAATATTATTCAGTTTGTGACATCAGGGTAAGGTTATATTTATGTTTATTTTTTCTTCTTACATCCTTCGGTACACACCTGAGGTGAGAGTCCTCTTCAGGTGACTGGAAAGACCAAGTGTGCAGATTTTTCTTTTCAAAGGCAACTCATCATAGTAGCCTAAGTCCATCTTACATACCGTATTTGCCTTTCTACTTACTGTTACATAAACAAAAAACAAAAAAACAAATAAAGGGCCTTTTTTGAGAGTGTTTTCTGTCGTCTGTCTTGAATGGACTGACTGTATGGTGGTTATACTCAACAGATTATCAAAAACAAAAAAAAATGATTTTCTCATTCGAAGCGTTCCGGCTAGGTTGAAAGGTGGGTGTAAAGTGATTTTCGACACAGCAAAAAAAAAATAACAAAAGAAAAGTGTTTACTCTGGGGTGGCTACACTAATACAACCAAGTTTTCAAAAAAAAAAAAAAAAAACTTTCTATGACAACAGAAACGCCGCGTTCAATGGATGTGTTTTTGACAGCCGGCCATCCTCCTGCCCCCCTCCCCTTTCGCTCTGCAACAAATCTGTTGACTTCTGTGCCAGGGGAGGAGCTTGGGGGTTAAATCGGGTCAGATTGACCCGATTTCCTTCGGCCCCATGGAAAAAAACGGGTCAGGGCAAAAAAAAAAAAAAAACTATAGATTTTTGAGGGGAAAATCCAAAAAATAGGGTACTCTACTTGTCGCATGAGGGGGTCTGAGAAGGATGAGGAACTACTATGTGACCCCACCGCGACGAGCACGAAGCTCAATGAAGCCAGAATGCCCTCAAACGCGCGCTCCACCCCGATCAAACCCGAACCCAAGAGGGATGCCGAACTCGACCTAGCCGTTGGTTACTGGCGCGAGCTGACGATCCAGATATTGGATCAACTCGCTGGGTGACACACCAAAAGAGGGGCTCAGACAGTGACAAGTGTTGCCGGGGATACGGAACGCCCTCCGACGTTTGCTCGAAGGGTACACCTGCCCAGAGAGAGTACCTGAACTGGCGAGGGCCTATACACACATTCCACACCTCCATTGCGCAACCCTACCTTGATGACCTCATCGCCAGTGTCAAGGGCAACATGCATTCCGCGGGGGTGGTGCAACACTTGTGTATCATCAACGTGTACCATTTTGTGAAACGCGCCTTCTCATTCTGCATGTGTTTGTCTTCACAAGAGCTTTTCCGCCGAAGGCGGAAAAGCTCGGGACCTGACCCGATTTAACAGAATTTGACCCGATTTTGCCCCAAACCCATATTCCAAGCTCCTGCCCTGTTCTGTGCAACAGGAAAAATAAAGGGTGGGGATGTGTAGTGAAAATGGTTGTCTTTCCAAAAGGTTGTGAACACATGCTATCCATTAGACGAGAGTGGCAGCAATTGTCTGTGTGTGTGTGTTTTTTTTTACTTCCCTTTTTTAGTTCCTCTGGGTGACTGGTTTGCCCAGGCAGCGTTTGCAAAACTTTTCAAAATTTTCTTTTTATTCAGGCCCACAGCGGCCTGTGACAGGAACGTTTCCTTTAACGTACCGGGGTGTTCATGCAAGAACGTACAGGGGGGACGCCAAAGTTGCCAAAAATGTGTGACTTTGCTTCGAAAAAGATGCCAATCGACGTTCTCTCTTGGTTTTCTATGTCAAAAAGTGACGTAGTGTTATGTGATTTGCCAACAAAAAGGGAAACAAATCTGCCTAACAAAAATAAGAGAACTCTCACCCATTTTTTCTCGCCCTTTTTTTTTTGTTCGGCGTTTACCTTTGTTTTCCCACTGTTTGCTAGTGTGTGTTGTGTGTTTAAAGGTTACTAAAGCACTTCTTTGTGCTTTCATCCGGGCGGCCGTATCGTACGGGTCAGTCGGAGGTGCCTGTATCAAATCCCTATCCCTTCTTATATTTCATTCATTTTTGGACTAAGCGGGGCTTAGGATCATCTTACCAGTCCTTTTTTTTTGCTCTTCATTTTTTGTTTTTCTCAATGTTTTATGTAAAATGATTATGTTCACATTTTTTTTTTGGTGGCAACTTGTGCACAGATGTCATTATTTTATTTATTATTTCGATTGAGATACGTTTTTTAGCAATGTTTCAACTATTTATTTTTATAATTTAAGTTCGAGGGCAAGGAAACAGAGTTTGGGGACTCAGAGAAGCAAGACGGAGTTGCGTGAGCAAAATTTGACAAAAAAAAAAAAGCTCGTTTTTTTTTTTTTCTTTTTTGTTGAGAACTGCGCACAGCTAAGTCATTGTGGTTTTTTTTTTAAAGTATTTTTTTTTTTATTACTATTAAGAAGTGTCAGTGCCCTGCGTCCATGCGTTTTTGCACTTCATTCAACTTCACTTTAATTTTAAATCGTTTCCCCATCTCTGTATTCTAAAACCCAACAAAAGAAATGGCGAAGATTGTCTGATGGCGGCTACACTAAACAGACACTCGAAGAAGAAAGGCTTGAAGCCTCAAGAACACTATGCCCCCTCAATTTCCAGCCCTAGGTCCTAGGACCAAGCCCCCAGAGGCTCGGCTCGGGATCTCATTCACTCACGACTTTATGCGTTTTTTTTTCTCTTTCAAGATGACTAAGATTTTTCAAAAAAAAGAGGAGAAGACGCTGACAAAAACTCCATCTTTCGATTGAAAAAATTATCTTAATCATTTCAAAATGACTAAGCACAAAGAGGCTTACGTTCATACAGTTCATAATATTATGTTTGGCAAGAAAGTTGCCAAAATTACCCCCAAATATGCCAAAATTTAGTACTTTTTGTTTTTGGTTTATTTGTTACGCTACTATGCCTGCACACAGATTGCTGGACCCCCCCCCCCCCCCCCTAGCCCATTTGTGTCTGACATCCAAACCTCCACCCTTTTTCCCTGCACAATACGAACAAAAGCAAAAAAAAAAAAACATTGTGTGTTACCCCACGAAAACGGGAAACTATCCCCCACTGTCTTTGTTACAGTGCGGAACCCCCCCGCTACGTAGAAGCTACGCTTTATTATGCATAACTAAGGGACAATGAATTTTACATTCATTTTACAAAACTTCTTTTTTTTTTTTTTTTCTTTGGATCTATTGCAGGGATTTTTCTAATTCTGGATTGGGATTGGGATTTCGGAAAAATAAAAAAATTCCCTGAAAAAAATTCCCTGTTTTTCCCTACAGCAATTTCAGGTACATTCTACTCCACCCCACCCCCAGAGAGTTTCGCCTGTGGGATGCGATCGATCAACGCGATCAAATAAAGCGAAAAAAAGGGGAAAAGGAAAAAAAAAAACACGGGTCAGGAAAGATCTTTTGCATTTTTTTGTCTTTTTTCGAGAATCTCGGGAGAAAAAAAAAAAAAAATCAAGATTTTCAGGATTTTTGTCTTTTTTTTTCAGGATCTCTCGAGATCTTTGAGATCTTTGAAAAATCCTGGAAAAAAAAGGAAAAAAAAGGAAAAAAAGAGAAAAAAAGATGAAAAAGATCTTGAAAATCTTTTTTTTCTCAAAAAAAAGATAAAAAAGATTTTTGGGATTTTGAAAAATCTTTTTGCACGGGTCAGGAAAGATCTTTTTTTTTTTTTTTTTTTTCGAGAAAAAAAATCCTCTTCTCCCGAAAAAAAAAAAAAAAAAAGATTTTTGGGAGAAAAAAAAAAAGAGAAAAGATTTGAAAATCCTGGAAAAATCCTGAAAAATCCTGGAAAAATCCATGAAATTTCATGAAAAATCTCGAGATCTTGAGAAATCTTTGAAAAAAAAAAAAAAAGATTTTCAAAATCTTTTTTTTTTTTTCCCCCAAAAAGATTTTTCAAAATCCCAAAAATCTTTTTTATCTTTTTTTTGAGAAAAAAAAGATTTTCAAGATCTTTTTCATCTTTTTTTCTCTTTTTTTTCTTTTTTTTCCTTTTTTTTCCAGGATTTTTCAAAGATCTCAAAGATCTCGAGAGATCCTGAAAAAAAAAGACAAAAATCCTGAAAATCTTGATTTTTTTTTTTTTCTCCCGAAAAAAGACAAAAAAAGACAAAAGATCTTTCCTGACCCGTGTTTTTGGGGGAAAAAAAAAAAAAGATTTTGAAAATCTTTTTTTTTTTTTTCAAAGATTTCTCAAGATCTCGAGATTTTTCATGAAATTTCATGGATTTTTCCAGGATTTTTCAGGATTTTTTCAGGATTTTCCCAGGATTTTCAAATCTTTTCTCTTTTTTTTTTTCTCCCAAAAATCTTTTTTTTTTTTTTTTTTTTCGGGAGAAGAGGATTTTTTTTCTCGAAAAAAAAAAAAAAAAAAAAGATCTTTCCCGACCCGTGAAAAAAGTCCCAGATTTTTGAGGAAAAAATTGGCTCTGCAGGCGGTTGCTGTAATTGTGGGTGCGGATGTTCACGTCAGTTGCAGGCAAACGTCCAGCATCAGAGACATTTGAGGTTGTGCACAAGAAGAAGGAGAAGACGTGACAATCGCATTCAATTATGAGGGTTGGAAGACGGAGGAGATCTCAAATGTTGCGTACCGTGGCTTCGCCAGGAACCTTTGGGTGCCATTGCTGACTGCCGTTTCTTTCATAAATGTACCGAGGTTACTGATAAGGCTGACACACTACGGATTGTGGTTCACCCCTCCCCACCTGCCTTTTGTGCATCAGAGGGGAGAAAGCGCCACGCCTCCCTGCACAAGCAGGGAGTCGCGCGCGCGAAGCGCGCGCAGCGACCGCTTTTACGGGGGGAAAGCTCGGGACCCCAAATGACCCCCGGCGAGAGCCCTGACGACATATCGGGAAATTTTTTTCCCCCCCCCCACAAAAAAGTCAAAAAACAGCCCAAAAACTATACCAAAAAAACAGGGAATTTTTTGGATTGGGATTTCGGAATTTGGCCAAAAAGGGACGGATTTAGAGATATCCTTGATCTATTGCCGTTCTTCAAAGGGTGACTAAGCAGGCTTAGTATTATTGTGTCTTATTAAATCTAATCATACTAAGCACGAAACGCTTAGGTCTATCATGCAAAAATTTTTTGACCTATATTTTTTTTCTCCTCATCTTTTTTTTCGCCTTTCTTTTGTGCAGTTTTTGCGAAATGTATTATTCGCACTTTTGGAGTATGTCTTTCTTCTCTCTCTCTCCTTTTTTTTCTATCTCAGTGCCCTACGTCTCAGAGCTGTTTTGCACTATCAACGTCACTCTCTATCAAAAGCTAAAAGCTATTGCGAATACAAAATCTATACCACAAAAAAAAATATGTTGGTATTGGAAAAATTTTTTTTGGACCATGTACCGTACGTAACATATTCTTTGTGATGGATATCCCGCCGGATCACCTAATCGCTGTATTTCCCACACCAGCGGGATGCGGCAATAAAGGGAGAGGCAAAAAAAAGTGAGCTTTCTTTTCTTTCTCTTTTTCTTTTTTTTTTTAATCTTTTTGTCACACGCGCGCACAGCCCCACTTCCTCTTCGTTATGCGATTAGTTCCCTCTCTCTCACGAATCCTCTTTTGCACCAACACCGCTGCAAATCCTTTTCCTTCAAGATGACTAAGCGCGAGAAGCTTAGGTTCACATCTCATGGATCATCTCAAGCCTCCTTTTAAGGGAACGAGATGCGTATCATTACAAACGCTTCTCTCTTTTAATCTCATCGAGGGACATTCAGGAGGACATTGTTTTGAAAATAATTTTTTTTTTCACCCCACTGTGAGCGGAAAGTGTCAACGTCGTTCACTCACCCCAACCGTGCTCCGCAACCACCACCCAGGTGAGAGATAGTGTATGTGGAAGCGTCAACGCATCAAAACATCGGGGGTGAACAAAAAAAGTGATGTATATTTCTGTTTTCAAACAAATGTATCCTCCACGGGTCTGCTATCTTAGGACAATTTTTATGGGTCGAATTATGATTGTCTTTTCAAGATGGTATCGTTTTGTCTTTTATATCTCCTCTCAGTGGCACGCGAATATTCTTTTTATTTTTTTGTGTTGTTTGGTGCGAATAGTATATTTGTACCCAACATTGGCTGTAGGCGGTAACTATTTTTCAGTTCGCTCAAGCGCGAGAGGCTTTGGGTCCATCATAACAAAACGCCCTTTTCTCTTTAAAATTTCAAGACGAAGAAAATCTTTCCACATATTTTTTTCCTTAACTATGCCTCCTCTCTCTCTCTCTCTCTCTCTCTTTCTTCTCTCCATAATAAGTACCGTTTGAACAAAACTGATCCCATCTCTTACCCCCCTTTTCCACCCCTTTTTCTGCAAAAAAAAAAATATTTTTATATTTTACGGGGGCGTTTTTTTTGCACTTTCAACTTTTTCTTCATAACATATCGGCTCGCTGAAAACGCAAACGTTCGTAACCATCTAATTTAAACGATTTGTTTTCAAGGTGTTCTAAGCAGGCTTAGTTACATCTAAGAACACACACACTTTTTTTTGAAAGGTGACTAAGCACAAGAATAATCTAATCAGACTAAGCACGAGAGGCTTAGGTTCATCTTATAAACTTTTTTTTTTGATCAAACGATTTCCCTGCTAGCTTTAACCCGGATGGCTGGCACATCGAAACGTGGTCAGTCGGAGGTGCCTGCATCAACAACTACCATGTATTCGGTGCTAACAGAAAAACCTCGTATCTGCGAGTGGTACTTGCCACACACAACAGAGACTACAGATGCTACTTCAGCTTTACAGAGACCATCTTCGGGTGATTTGTCGAAACTACAAAAAATAAATCGCGTTTCTTCATTGGACGGCCTTCTCGATGCCAAGGGGAGGTCTGCACTTCAGTGGATCGACTCTAACAGACAGTAGGTTAAAAAACGTTTTTCGTTGTCAGGAACATACATCAAATAAAAAAAGGATGTCGTGTGTGTGTGTGTTTCAGACCAAGTTACCTAGGGTATTTCGTGTTAATTAAATCAAGGCCGCACTTGCAAGGATTAGCCACAATCAACGCCCCGGATAGATGCCCCCGACCATCCCCCGAGTGTAGTATGAAATAAGTTTTGCCTGAGAGACCAACTGTCGGTCATCCAGTTTACCAGGGATGTACCTCGAAAGGACCTGCATGCAGGTGGGTTCTAGGCCCGATGAGTGGGGAGCAGTCTATCCGTGGTGCGCGCTTTAGAAGTAATTTGTTTGTTTTCATCATTTACCGTCGGGGGCACGGGGTCCTGAGCGGACCCTGCGATGCCCAACTCGCTGAAGGGGAGGTGTCGTCACTCACCTGGGTCCGTCATCATGCCAAGGGTTCTAGTCTTGGCATTCCGGAGCTGCTGCCCCTTGTGTGTGTGTGTGTTTGATAACGGGTTTAGAGTGGGTAACGCCTGAACGGAGTATGGCCCACTTGTCACTTCTACCAGCCATATTGAGGGAGAGGCTACGGCTTATTGATACGGTTTAGGTGACTCCTTACGAATAAAATAAAATAAAAAGGGGGAGGGTCCTTCGCGGACGATTGGAGCGGGGGGTATACAAAATCAATTTCTCCAACCGTCATTCAACATCAGGATTTGATCTTCACCCTGTGGGGTTTTCATCTTCGCGGGCACCTGCCCTGTGATACATGGCGGTATGACGCACTTACCATGAAACACCAACTAGTGGTGTAGCTGCGGCGCCTGTGACCATTTTGAACAGTCTCTGCGGAAAAAAGGTACTATGGCTAAATAAAAGTTGAATGTCTTTCCAGGCAGCACACCTCACCCGAGGATGTGGCAAGCTCCCTCAGTGCAATGAGCTTGGCCTGACTTTGGGCAGTTGTACAGTCGGCACACTTCACCACCCAGGGTGTGGCAATGGGGCCTGCGAGGTGCAATGCAGGTTGCCCACTGGACTGACCGTCACAAAACAAAAGGGGAAAAAAGGGGGGTGACGTTTAACCCTCAGGGTTCTTCATAGGGCTTCTGGAGGCGCCATATACCCCCGGATGCAATTTACCGTCCAGCCCAGGACGTGTGTGTGTGTGTGTGTGTGTGTGTCTGTGTTGTGTGTAGCCCCGTGTTCATTTTCATAGTTTTGAGTTTTATTTGCTGCCCAACTCGTTTCATGATCGATGTTCTTCTTACGCCTGATTGCACCCACTTCACCCCTTTTATTAGTACTCACCGAAAAATTTTGTGTTTTTTTGTTGTGGCGTATTGAAAAAAAAATTTTCAAACTCCCCATACACCAGTCATACTGGTAAGAGGCGAGGGTTTTACGTGCTCGCGTCCCTTGCGGCGATTTGCACGTTTATTTCTGTTTGTCAATCTTGTTTTTCTTTCATTATTGTTTGTCTGTTTTTTCTGCACTAAATGACTCACTAAAACGTTTTTCTTTTTTTTGTTTTAAATGATGTGCATGCGTGTGTGGCATGGTCTTTCAATTCTTCTTACAGTGAGGGTACCTTTTTCGCACCCTCTTTTGCCTTCTTTTCGTGAAAAGAAAGTATATGAAATCCATTCTTTTTATTTCTCACGAATAGCTTCATTGCATTTTACCTTTGGAAGTACGCTTTTGTATTTCAAATCAAATTATATTTACTACAAGATTTTGTGTAGAGTGCATTCGTGAGGAGACTAATTTTTAAAAAAGTTTGATTTTTTTTTTGACAGATATTTTCGGATTTTTAAATGCCGTTCTTTTAAAAAAATTTTAACGAATTCTGGGCGGGAGGGAGGGGGGGGAATCCTTATTCCTTTGGGGTGTTATTCTGAATGGTTGGTTAGTGAAGACTGTTTTCTGACTGCTACGCTACAACAGATTATTGCAGCAAAGCACACAACAAAATACAAAAACGGTTTCAGCCAACGAGGGTGCCCTAATTTATTTGGTTAAAAACCAATACAGCATCGTACATCTCACAATTTGTATTTTTTCTTTTTTCTTCTTTTTTTTCTTTCAAAAAATTCTTCGGAAAAGAATGGCCCCAGATCAGAGGCCTTTTTGTGAGTGAACTTTTGGAAAGTGGAGATTTGCACAAACTGTGGCAATGCAACCGAGGCAACTACACTACTCCAATAATTTATCAAAGAATTCATTCGCCTTCGGGCGACCTTGTGTACAGCAACCCGTCCTCGGACAGGTGATTGTCGAAACTACAAAAAAGAAGGTGTCTGTGTATTTCAACGGTTCAAGGAGGCGATGTATGTTCAGTTATTATATTTTTCAAAAAAAAAAAAAATTATTTCGCGATCATTCAATCATTTCAATCTCTTCAATGTACTGTTGTGCAACTGCTCTAACTGCTGTACATATCTCTGCACTTATTTTTCATTCTTTCCCCCTCTCTTTTTGAGGTTTCCGCACATCAAAAAAAAATTTTTTTTTTTTGAAAAAAAAAAAAATGTGTCCCAGGTTCATTCACCCGAGAAGGGCGACTGGCTTCAGATGGGAGAAAGAGAGAGAGAGAGAGCGAGGTATTTACGTAATTCTCCCCTTCCCACTCTCACACTCAAAAGAAGGCTTTTTTTTTGGTATTGCTTTCAAAAAAAAATATACGTACCATTCAAACGCGCGTTTATAGGACGAAAAAAGGGTGTCAGATGAGAGGTTCTCTAGTTGCATCACCTCTGTCACAGTCTCTAGGGATGATGGAGATGTGCTGTCTGTGTGAGAGTGTGGTGTGAGAGGTATCTTAGCTTTTTTAAAAAGGGTGATGATATTTGAGTACCCAGCCCGTGATAAGGGGGGTGGGTGCCGTCGATATCAGCACAAAAAAAAAATGTTTAATCTCACTGTTACCCTTTATGGAGGAGGTGTGACGTTATGTAAATGGTCATCTCAAAAAAGTAACGTATCCTGTCTTAATGGCCCCTGGTCATACTGCAAAAAGAAACGAAACAGTAAAAAAAAATAAAGTAGTGCCATTATGTAGGTATCTGACCTTTTTCAAAAGGTGAAAAATAAAATGTATCTTGTCCTTTCCCTTTCCCCGTTTTGTTCAAAAAAAGGGATAAATTTTACTCGCCCCGTGTAATGATTTTAGGGGGGAAAAAAAAAAAAAAAACACACACACAAGCTCTCGATAGTCCCGCTCAACAGTATCTCCCGCCCCCCTCCCCACCCCTCACCTATTTTCTCTCTCTTTTTCTTCTCCTCCACAAAGAAACTTTTCTGTCCCACTCCTCATTGCGCTTGCAGTGTTTGTATTTTTTTCTTTCTCGTTCTTACTCAGTGATTTCTTTATCTCTTCTTACCCTATTTTTTCTTCCACAACACAAAACAAAACACTCTTTTTCTTCGTCTTATGTTTTTTGGCGGGGAATTGACCACAACCACACCCTTTTCCCTTTTTCCCCTTTG
Organism: Rhynchopus sp. YZ270_cl-10; assembly: GCA_964035575.1. Classification (NCBI taxonomy): domain Eukaryota; phylum Euglenozoa; class Diplonemea; order Diplonemida; family Diplonemidae; genus Rhynchopus; species Rhynchopus sp. YZ270_cl-10. The sequence continues at coordinate 960,253 of OZ037849.1, forward strand.
TTTTAGTTTTCGCCGTACTACATATTTCGTCGATTACTCCAATAAACCCCTCCTGGAAGTGCCACGGTGAAGTAAAGGATGAATTCGGAAGGATTTGAGTTATGGTTTTCCTTTGTGTTTTTTTCATCGTTAGCCAACTGAAATCACAAAAAAATAAAACTTTAAGCCAAGGCATTTACTTCACCGTCGTGTCATCCGTTTCCACAGAAATTTGTTTTTTTTTTTTTTTTTAATTTCTCTCCCTCCTCCTCTTCCTCCTCACAATTTTTTTTGTCGTGCTTTCACTCCGGTGAATACTCAAAATAACCTCCTTGGATTTTCGAACCATCTTCAGCGAGAAACAACGCGCATTTCATCTATTGCAATATTCCCTTTCTCCCCTTGTGTTTTTTTTTTTTTCTCCTTCTCAGGTGAACTACGCGACCAAGACCCCTTTCTTAGGAGACTAAGCATGGGGCCATCTGTGTAGACTGAACGGCTACACTATACCAACTGATAAATTTTAAAAAAAAAAAAAAAAAATCCGTCTTCCTTTTTTTTTGTGTACAGATACGATCAGTAGCAGTTCTCTGTTGGATATTTGCCTTGCGAGAAGGTCGAATCCTTTTTTGGTCTTCGATTTTTATTTATTTAGGTGAAGAACCGAGAGGCATGAAGTTCATCTATATTAAAAATTTTCTCGGGCGAACTGACAGCAGAACTCTGGCCTCGGGACTTGATCCTGGAGTCTTTCATATTTTGTTGGTTTTATTTTATTTTTGTATCTACATCAGGTATGCGGCTGAATAATACCGATTTTCATGATTTTCAATGCGATTCAAACGAAAGAAATAAAAATACAAAAAAAGAAAAAGAAAAAAGAAACGTGTCGGTCATCCAGTTGAGATAACATACGTAACTAAATACCCCCTCATGATTTTCTCTCTACAAAAAACATTTTCAAACCCCCTCATGATTTTCTCTCCAACCCCACGTCTACAAAACTATCAAGCAAAATTAAACAGAGCACAAAGCAAACAAACAAAAAACATTTTCAAAACCCCCCTCATGGTTTCTTTGAGCTATTGTCAGCGATTGTAACCAACTTTTTTCCACAAAAAAAAAAAAAAAAAAAAAAAAAAAAAAAGCAAACAGAAAAAAAAAAAATCATTTTGTGAAGCACTCCCAATTAGCTTCGACGTATTCCTAAATTATACCATTTTGTGCTTGCTGATTTTTTTCTCTTCTTCTTTGAATTGTTTATTTGGTAAGGTGACTAAGCAGAAGAAGAAGCTTAGGGGGCATCTTATAAACTTTTTTTTTTTTTGTATTTTCCCGGACTCATCACCAGTCTTAGACTCATCTTACCAACTTTGTTTTTTCTCCACTGAGTTCGCTCACTAAGTATTTGAGATGTCTGTAGTTTGTTTTTTTTTTCTTTTTGAATCGTAATTTTTGCAAGACGATTCACCCCCTACTCATCCCTTGATTTTTGTTGTTGATTTTTTTTATTTAAATGACTGAAAAAAAAAACATTCTAAAATAAGTAGCCCTTTGTTTCAGAGAAAACCATCTTTTTTCCTTGAACTCGGGGCGGTAATTATATGCCTACTTTCGTGATTGAGTCTGCTCAATTTATGAAATGTCTGCATTTTTTTGATTTTTGAAAAAAGAAGAAAAAAAAAAAAAAAAAAAACGTAGCTTTTCCAACTCAACTTGTAGAAGAAGGGTTATCTTCCCATGTAAAATTTGCTTGCGTCTGTGCCAGCATTTTTTTTGTACTGTAAACTTTTTGTCAAATAATTTTTCCATCCCAAAAAAAAAAAAAAAAAACTTCTGCACTTTTCATTATGATTACATTGGGTGGCTCTTGCCTTCTTTTCTTTTTTGTTGTTCTTGAATTTATTTTGACATAAAATCATCCTCCATCCAGTCTCACTGGATACTCTCCCTCACAACACATCACTCAACCCCTCCCACACTCCCCCTTTCAAGGTTCCCTTAGCCTTCTTGGTGTTATTTTTTGAAGCTCATGAAAAAAATATGAAAAAAAAATAAAACAAACCAAAATCCCAAATAGAAAGAGTTGCCTCTGGCCGTGAAGACCTTGACAATGAAAAAAAAAAAAATATATAGTGGAGATTTGCACGAACTGTGGCAACACAACAGAGGCAACTACACTACTCCAACAATTTATCAAAAATGTAAAAAAAATAAAATGCAAAAAAAAAAAAACAAAAGCAAACAAAACAAAACAACAGGGACAAATAAGGATCTTTGCACCCTACCTAGGTTCTTTTCAAACAATAGCTCCCTTCGCCACATACTCTTATAAAGTAATTTCATAGTTCTCTACAAAAAACTGTTTAGCACAACAAAACAAAGTGGAGATTTTGCACAAACTGTGGCAACACCAACCGAGGCAAACTACACTCCAACAATTTATCAAAAAAAAACTTTGTGGGTATTTTATTTTATTTTATTTTTTGCTTGTGCCCTTCCGTCTCTTGAAGGCCTGGTTATTTAATTCTTCCTTCATTATATGCAAAATGTGTTCTGATTCTGCGTTCGTATCCTGTGAAGCCCACTACCAAGCGAGATGTGTTTTAGATGAGCACAATGACAGATGTTTCACAAAAGACTTTTTGTTAGAGTAGGGAATAAGATAAAAAAAAATGTCCGCCTAGTTACCCACCAAAGTGGGGTACTCAGACGATTGATGCAGCAACAATACAAAGAGCAAGAGAAAAACACAAAAGAATTGTATTATTTTTTTAGCTGTGCACGAGGAGACACATTCGTCTGACAAGGTTATTTTTTTTTTCTTCTTTTCCGATGAAAAATGCTCTACAAAAGACATTTGTTGTTTCCTTTAGCTTTTCGAACACTCCAAAAATTGAATACAAACAAAACCCGCCCCCCTGCCGAATCTGATCAGCACACAGTCCACACCAATCTAAACTGCGCCCCCCCCACACCCCACCCCCCAGGTGACGAAGCACTAGGCTTAGGTCATCTTCTAAACCCCTTCTTTATTTTTCATTTTTTTTTCTGCCCATCATAAACCTTTATTTATTTTTTCCACTCTGTGACATTTTTTTCCCTTCTGGACCTTGGTCCAGATATTTTTTTGAAAAAAGCATTTTCTTTTATCATGACACGAGTTGTCCCCCTACCTATTTCATTTTCCTAATTTTCCCAAAAAAAATCCCGCTGTGTGTCTGTATTTTTTTTTTTTGGTGTTTGTTGCAAGCGAACACACCTTTTTCCCTCTTTTTTTGTTTTTTTAGCGCATAAACGAAACAAAAACAAAACAAAAATCATTGAGTACAGATCTTTATACCAGTAGGTATATAATAAGAGTCGTTCGACACAACAATGGACAGTGGAGATTTGCACAAACTGTGGCAACACAACCGAGGCAACTACATTGCTCCAACAATTTATCAAACAAACAAAAATGCCTCAGTCAAATGAGTGTAAAAAAAATACGCATAAACGAGTCTGCGTCTCGTCTCTTTGTAAAAAGAGAGAAACCATGTGATAGGGTTTGGAGGCTGGGTGAGAGGAAAATAAAACCTTTCCCCCCCTTAAAGAGAGTGCGAAACAAAGCAAAAAAAAAAAGCAAAAAAAAAAAAAAAAATAACTTCATTGAAAACCGTATTGTGTTGTACAGACCTTTGTAGAATTTTTTAAAAAAGACAGTGGAGATTGCACAAACTGTGGCAACACAACCGAGGCAACTACACTACTCCAACAATTTATCAAATGTATTCCGTTGAGCACCCTCATCTCTACTCCATCCCTCATTGAGGTTGGGGCAATTGTTGTTGTCTTTTTTTTTCACAAATACCACAGAACAGAGACAAAATTCAGCAGTGCTCTCATACCCCCTCGTGCGGACAAGAGGGGAGGAGTGGAGGAAGTATCACAACACAGCACCATTAGCGGGAACCCCCAATTTGACAACATTCAAGGGGAAAGTCAATGTACATTTTTTCACCCAAACAAACAAAAAAAAAGGAGAAAAAGTATTCGAGCCTTTTTCAAAAAAAGGGTGACATTTTGTAAAATCTCTTTGCTGGTGATTGGTGGTACGTTGATAGACAAAAAAAAAGTAGAGATTTGCACAACTGTCACAACCGAGGCAAATTACACTACTCCAACAATTTATCTAAAAAAAAAAAACGTCTTTTAGTAATCGTGATTAGAGTTTATTTACCCCATTTTTAGTGAGTAAGAGTGACTCGGCACACGAGGCTTAGGTGCGCCGTACAAACTGGTTTTATTTTTTATTTTTCTCTTTCCTTTCTGAGAGGTTTCTCTCCCTTTTTTTTTCAATGACAATATCTTTTGTGCAAAAAAAAGTGCACCAGCGAAAAAAAAAAATGCACAATTTCGTTCTCTTTCAAAAATTTTCCCCCCCTTCTTTTTTTCCCACATTCCCTTATGAAGCTGCCCCCTTTTCTCTCTCTCCATTCATAAATCCCATTTTCCAAAAAGATGTGAAAAAAAACCTCAATTTTTTTATTTCACATTTTCATCCACAGGATTCCTCATTCCTCCCCCTCTCCCCAGCAGGAATCACTACACCTTTTTTAAAAAATACAAAACGTTTTTTTTTTTTTGGCATTTGTTTGTACACACACGGTTCATTTGACCCTTCAAATTTCGTAGATAGCTTCCAGTGTGTAGATAATTTTGCCAACGTAGAATTTTGCCAACCGTATTTCTTTTTTTTTTGTTATTCACCCCCTCCCTTTTCGTAGCAAAAACAAAAACAAAAACAAATACAAAAACAAACAAACTTTCAAACCCACTCCCTTTTCCCCCTTTTTGCATGCAGCAATGGCAACTTGCTGCCATTTCCCCTTTTCGGCACGTTTTTTGCCTCTATGAGAAAAATGCCCTTTTTGTTTTTCATTATTCTATTTGCGAAGAAAAAAAAATGAAAAAAAGTAGTTCCTAGCCTCTCCTTCCTTTGCAAAAAAAAAAAAAAAACAATACATAAAACCCATTTCAAGGGGGTGATCGTTATCTTGTCTGTAGCGAAAAAAAAGGGAGGGATAAAAAAGACAGTGGAGATTGCACAACTGTGGCAACACAACCGAGGCAACTACACTACTCCAACAATTTATCAAAAAAAAAAAAAAATCGGACAGTGGAGCTCAGGTGGCAACTACACTATTCCAACATTTTTTTTTTTTTTTAACCCTTTATGGACCACGACCGATTTTTTCGATTTGCTATGATTGTCTCTCCCATAGGTAAAATGAGATCCGATGCATATTTTTGATCGTACCTGGCCGCAATTGAAAGATTTTGAGCAGATCTTTCAAATGGAGCAGAAATCGAAATAAAATGAGAAAAATGGAAAATGGAAAATTGAGGGGAGCTGATATTTTTTTCTGAAATTTTTGAAGAAAAAAATTATTCCGGTTGCGCACCTGTTTTTTCGGTTTTCGAAAATGGCTTTATTTGAAAGATCGGTTCAAAATCTTTCAAAAGAAAAAAAAATCGATCAAAAAGTCCTAGTAGATAATGTCTCACTGCATGGAGAGAAGGTACCAACCAACTACATATACCGTAATTGTACAGAGGTTGGACAGTACAAAAGTTGGGGCTTTTGGGACTTTTGGCCAACTTGGCATGGTGCTGAACAAAGGTGAACGCCGCATCCCACGCACATGTAATCTGTTTTCAGACGCCTGTTTCCCAAGCAAGAAGAAGTTGTCGACCAACACCCTCCTGCCAGTATCTCTGTACCTTGACTGTGTTGATATAGATTTTCTGTACAATGTTCCTCAAAAGACAAAATAATAAATACACGGAGAAGAGGCACATCCAGTTCAGGGTCAGGAACTGCAACTACGCGTGTTACTTTGCCCAGTCGCGGGTATTTTCCATTATTTTAGTTTCGTTCTGAAGACCGTACAAAATGGTTCCCTGCACACCAAAGTTTGAATCCTCTGATGACTCAAGCGCGTCAGAATGGTACATTATTCCCAAAAAATGACCCAAAATACCCTATTATGTGATAATGCCGGGTGTGGATGAGAGGGGATGAGAGCGTCAAAAAAAATCGAATCTTGCGTCTTTTGAAAGATTTCGCACAAAATCTTCTCATTAAAAAAAAAAATCTTCAAAAAGTCCTAGTGGAAGCCAATTTAGGTGGTTGCGTGGACATATATGTCCCCTCTGGTCCTTAAAGGGTTAAAATTCTTTAAGCACAACCTCATTCTCCCTCCCTGTTACAAACCCCAAAAAAAAAAAGCAAAACGAGAGCACAAAGCAAACAAACAAAAACTTCATAAAAACCCATTCAAACTTCCCTGCCAAAAGCCACAGGCACAGGTGGAAATTTTCAACTACCATTTTTTTTTTTTTTAATAGGTGACTAAGCAATTGCTTATGAACAGTATCCTCTTTTTTCTTCCCCCGCACTTATAAAAAAGAAACTCTCTCCTTTTCAGTGTCTACCGTCCCAGCGGCGTTTTGCACTATCAACTTTCACTTTTTTTTTTTCCCTTCACTTCTCCTTCAGGTTGACTCAGCGCAGCGAGGCTGCGGGACATCTTACTTTTTTTAAAATTTTCAACTCTTTCAGGGGTTTCCATCAAACCTAGTGTCAATTTTTTTTGCGCACTATCAACTTTCACTTTTTCGACGCCGTGATTCTGTTTTTTTTATTTGAAAAAGTTTTGGTTCAGAAATATGGACTAGAAATATAGATGGGCCTTGACTCTGGGCCATATTTTTTTTTGGCCCCAAGGAGGTTTCCTCTTCGCATCGGTGCAAAATTCTTATTCGTCTCTGAAATTTTATTAGCTTTTTTTTTTCTCTCTCTCTTTTCTCTTCTCCGTGAGTAACGCCACAGTATCTCCTTACTTTCAATCCCAACCCCACTGCACAACAATTTTATAGTTTTTCTTTTTTGTTCCTTCAGTACCCCTTCTCTTATTTTGGTGGTTCCACAACATCCCGAAACTAACACGTCGCCTGAGTGGTTTTGTGGGGCACTACGTCTTATATACGTTTTTTTTTTAATGGAAGAATGTGCACAGCACATTCGTCTGTAGTTGTCTTAAGTAGCAATTTATATTTCATCTTTTTTTTATACTTTATATTAGAGTGTTCTTCATTATTTATAGCGATCAATCAAGGATGGCCACGTTGTGACCAGATCTTGTCATATCTTTTTTTTAATTTTAAACTTACGAATTCTTGCCGAGTTTATTATTTTTTTTTTGGAGTTGCTGCTTTTTTATTTTTAGGAACACACCTAAAATAAATCTACTTCATCATATCAACGGCTCAGTTGCCTTTATCTTTTTGTCTCTCTCTTCTGTGTTGCTAATGAAAAAAATCGGTATTGTCATGCATTTGTTTCATTTTTATTGCGTACATTTAGTGCCCTATTATACCTTCTATTCAGTAGAATAGATAGTACACGGCGGACTAGTCAGGTGAACTACTAGTGAAACTACTAGTCGTAACAACTAGTGATACACTGGTGTGTAAGACTAGTTGTAAAACACTAGTCATTTGGACGAGTAGCACTACTAATAGTCTTCTCTGACCAGTCCGCCGTGTATATGAAACAATTTTTATTGCGTTATTATTTGCGTACTGTAGGTGGGAGCACCACGATGATACAACAATCTTTCTCAGCGCGAGGGAGAAATTGCTTTACCGGGCAAATTTCTTTTTTTATTTAAAGGTGATCCTAAGCACGAGAGGCTTAGATTCATCTTCTAAAAAAAAATTTTTTTTTGTGAGAATATGAGCATCAAAAAAACGACTTCATAGTTTAATATACTCTACTTCGCCGGGGTTTTAGGTGGTACAGCAATTTTTAGGAGTCCCTGAAAAAAAAATTTAAAACGTACCAAAAAATCACCTCACAGAACTCTAGTGGCCCCTCATGGGTTTCACACTGGAGTCCGCTACCCCAAAGGGGGGGATTTTTTTTTTTTACCGTACCCCGAAGTAGAGTGTGCACTATGTTTTCGGTTTTATTGCCCCACGAGAAAAACAAAATGCTGGCAAAGCATGTCTTTTATTGCAAGGTGGCGCAGGAGAGTCTTAGGGTCATCTTGTAAAATTTTTCTTATTCTTTTTTTGTGTGTGCAATGAGAGCTTCTTTTGGTTACGAAGAGAAAAGACATTCTTCAAAACCCAGCGTGTTCCAGCGCGATTTATTAGTGGTAAAGATATGTGTGCGAGAGGACATATTTTACAATTTTTTTATTTTCTTTATTTTTTTTCCCCCTCACCTTACAGATCGCTATAGAGAGCCAGGGCATTATATCCTTTTTTTTTTTTCTCTCCAAAAATGTTAAACTTAAAAATTTGGCATCAACACGAAAAATAAAAAAGGACACAAAACGACTCGCCCCTCCTTAACGAACGCTCTCCCCTGGGGGTTCATTGTAACATTATATTTTGGTGACGCAAAAAGGCAACTAAACTTTCATCTGATTTTTTTTTTCTTCTTTTTCTGATAAAATATTTTACTTTTCATATTCAATAGAACCAAAAAAAAGTATATGCTCACAAGAGCATGCGTGGTTTTGATGGATGATTGTATTCCTCAACTTTCATGTTTTGATTTCTTTTTTTTAATTTCTCGCTCATTACGTGCTGCTACTCTTTTTAAAGGCTTATTTTTCTTGTGCGTGGTGCTTTTTTTACCAAAAAACAATAGTTTCCACCTGATTTTTTGCCTAAATTTTAGTAAATTTTAGTGGTGTTTAAAGTGGTTTTAATACTACCAAACACCACTAAACGCTACCAACTTTCAACGGACAAATCAGGTGGTTATTCAAGGGATATGCTCTTCTTCCCCCCTTTTTTCAATTTTTTGTACACAGTACGTTGTTGGTTATCAACTGCGCTGTATTGTTTGTGTTTCCTTTTTTTTTTTTTTTGTCTCCCTGTATTTTTTTTTTCTTCTCTTCAGGGCTGCACTGGAACATACAAAGTACAGTAACAAACAGTATGTTGATATCACCCCCCAGTATATCTGTGTACCTAGTCTCTCCTGTTCATCTTGAAAAGGTGAACCAAAATAATGAAAACAAAATGTTTACACAAAAACAGAAACATGCTGTATAGACACGACGGTGAAGTCAATGACATGACATGTGCTTTTGACATGTGCTTACCATGTAACTTTTTTTACATGTGAAACACATGTCATTTTACATGTAAAATGACATGTGCGGTAACGTATATTGGCCGTAAAAATGTCATGTGTTTCACATGTCATTTCACGTCATTTCACATGTCATTTTACAATGGCACATGTCACTTTTCACATGTCACTCTCACATGTCATTTTACATGTAAAAGCACATGTCATGTCATTGACTTCACCGTCGTGGAGGAGCCCTCCCCATCCCCCCCCTTTTTGTGAAGGAGTGCACCTTAATCTGTTGTGTGGTAAAAAACAAAAGGCCCAACATGAGTACCGACCCTATTAGCCCCAAGATGGGTTCTTAGGCGATGGTCGGCACAACAAAATTATAGTGGAGTTCATCCTCGGGTGTCTACACTAATACAACCAAGTTTTCAACAAAAACAAAAACAAAATACAACCTTTGCGAGCAATTGTTCCTCTCTCCTGCAAAACAGTGATGGTAAAACAAAGTATGAAAGTGGAGATTTGCACAACTGTGGCAACACAAACCGAGGCAAACTACACGACTTCAACAATTTATCAAAAAAAAAGAAAAAAGATAACGGGGAGTCAAAAGGTGGATTTTGCACTTTTTTTTCTTGAATAGTCTGATATGATTACGTATAGTTACACCATCAGAGAGTGACATAAAGACAGGAAAAAAAAAAATGCAAAAAACTTATCTTCAGGGTTTGCTTTCCCTCATTTTCAAAAGAAAAGGAAAAAAAGGAACAAGTAGATATGGTGGCTAAGCATGAGGTTTAGGGTCATCTTCTATTCATTGTTTTCTTTTTTTTTTTTTCAAAATTTTGAAAAAACAAAATTGAAAACCCAATCTTCTCCCTCCCCCCGTTTTTTTTCCCACTGTTTTCTGAAGCCAACAGACTACCCCACTACACTCCTTTGATTTACCTTTTCCCCCCTTTTTTTCCCTTCATGGGAAGACTTGAAAAGATGCGCGCGAAACGATTTTTTTTTTTTTTTCAAATGTTTCCTTTGACTGAGTGTGAGAGTCTTAGATGCATCGTTGATAACTTCTTTTCTTTTCTTTTTTTTCTGTTTTTTTGTTATACCTCCACATACCAGCTTTCTTCAATTTGTGTGCGTTTTTCCTCACGATAAAAAATTATTAAGTTATTTGAGAAATTGAAAACGATGGTCCGCTTCTCCAAGGTGGGAACCCCCTGTTCATCTTTTTCAAAAAGTTTTTTTTTTTTCCTTTCTCCTTAAGCTACTCTGTATAGACCTGAAGTTTTCAGAACACAACATCCCACCCCCCCTCCTTTTTAAAAAAAGGGGGGTTAAAAGTGTTCCTGTAAAATTTCTTGCATTTTTTTTTTTTTTTAAAGATGTCCTTCTCCTCCTGACTCAGTTATTTTCTTTTCTTTTCTTCAAAGTGCGTGAAGACTTTTTTTTTTTGTTTCATTTTTTTTGTCCACACAAATTTGCTTGATTTTTATTATTATTGTATAAAGGAGCCTCTGTAAGAGGAAATGATCTCCATTGTTTGCATGCGAAAAGGGGAGAACACAACAACAAAAAAAAATTTGCATTGGTGGTACCGACAGCTTTCACCAAAATCTAGAGCACCACAACGAAAAGCAACTTTTTTTTTTTTAGATTATGTTCTCCTGTCCACTTTTTATAAATCACATATTTTTCTTTGGTGACGAAGTAAAGTGTCGAGAGGCTTAGGTCATCATCGGTTCCAATTTTTTTTTTTTTTTTTTTTTTTTTTTTGCGACCCATTGTTGTTTTTTTTTCTTTTTCTCCGGTACAAAGCAAGCACAAATCACGGTACTGACATAGTACAGTGATACATATATTGCCAAAACAAATAAACTATTCCAAAAACAATAAAAGGGGTTATTGATTCCATGGCGCGATCGAAACCAAAAAATGTACTATTTTTTTTTAAAAAAAATATTTCTTTTTGAACATTCAACTCCGTCTTGGGTCTTTTGCTTCTCCCAAAATATTTCCTATTCTTTCTTTTATTGGAAAGTGTGTTGTTGCTGTTGTTGCTTTTTTCAAGGTGACCTAAGCAGACTTAGGGTCATCTTATAAAATATATTTTTTTAGTCAAAAAGGTGACCAAGCAATGAGAAGCTTGGGTTCACCTCAATAAAAAAAACCTGTTCATTTTATTTTGGGTGCGCAAGAGGTTTTGTTTGCATCCATTTTTTTGTTATCGTTTTTTTTCTTCTTTTTTAGCCCCAAAACACAGAGAACCCCACGATGGACACAATGTGTCTTATCTTTTCTCTCTCTCTCTTTCTCTTTTATAGTCACTAGTGAAGTAGCTTTGCTACGTCTAGGGAGATCTAGGGGATCTATCAGAATCTTGAAAGAGCTTGAAAACCGAGGTTATTTTATTACTTTTTGCCACTTACTCAAGTAAGGTTGGAAGGGGGGATTGAGAACACTAAACACAATCGTTTTTGCGTTTCCCCGATCTCACTCCCCCCGTACGTAATTGGACCTCACAGGACTTCACTCAACAACAACCAGGACTGATTCTTCCCTAGATCTCTTTGTCTCTCTCTCGACTATTTTTTAGGGATAAAAACACAGCGTGTCATATTCTGTCAACAAAAAACATTCTAGCCTTACAAACGCCCTTTCCTCATGGCACCAATTTTCTTTTTCTTTTTCTTTTTCTTGTTGTTATTGCGTCACGCTTTATTTTGCGTATAAAATAAAATGCTCACACCGGCACAAGAGAGATCATCGCGCTTGTCTGCGGTGACGTAAAAGTGTTTAGTATAGTGGAGCACACACTCTAGGGTGGCTACACTAATACAACCAAAGTTTTCAAAAAAAAAAAAAAAAAAACACAAACACCCCCTCCCCATTGCGATGGTCAAAAAAAAATAAAATAATCCACAAAAAGTAGAGATTCAAAACACCAAAAAAGGTGGTGCCCAAGATCTTGACGAAGTAGCAATAAGCTGTGGACTATATTTAATGGTTTTTCTTTTCTTTTTCTGCTTTCAATTCATTTGAATGCATACATTGAAATTCTTTTTTTCCCTCCCTAAAAATTTTCATGGGGGGTGAAACATCTTTTCAGATGATGTGGAATCTTTTCATCTTTTTCACATCTTGTCACGTCGTGAAAAAAGGAAAAAAAAAAAAAAAAGTGCTCGCACACGATCTGCAGCAGTTCTACTCAATATTTTTTCAGATGAGTCACCACCACGGTTCGCACGGATCGCGATCCGTCAATTGCGGTACTTTTCCGGGAAAAACAAAAAAAAAAGTGGGGTGCACACGGGGGTCGCGCTACGCGCCTACCGACTACCGTAGATTTTTGACGATTTTGCTCGGTACGTTTTTCCTTACTAAAACCAGAGAATCTCATATTTCATAGTAAGAGTATTTCGGAGTGTTTTTGCACACACATGTGTGACCCCACCGTGGAGAGCAATCGGCTCGCGCAATCAAAAGAAAGCAGAGAAAAGGGAAAACGAAAAAAGACAAAAGTTGGGTACCGTGCGCCTGCGGCGCTACTGTGTTCCCACTCAAAACACCACAATTTCATCTTAAGTTAGGTTTTCAAACCTGAAAATGACCCTTGTTTACGAGTATGGGTTCATATTTTGCAAAAATTTAAGTCAATAAAATTTTGTCCATTTTTCCAAAATGACCCCATCACTTTCTGCAATCGCACCGAATCGGACGATGCGATCGACAAAAACGCCCAAAAACGCACCCCACACCCCCTTTTTTTTTCGTGATCTGGACCCCAAAATTTGTGTTCGTGATCTGGGAACATGCTTGTTTTTGACCAAAGAAAAAAAATTCTTTGCCCTAAATCGGGCGTGGTAGGTGATCCAATGGCCCAAAAAATCTAAAGAAAATCTCAGATTGACTTTTTCTGGAAAAAATTTTTCAAGTGAAAATTTCAGCCAAAAATACGGTCATTTTCACCTGATTTTTTTTTTTTTTTTTTCACGATCAAGAAACGAAGTTGTGAGAGATTTCTGAAATTTTAGATCGTGATAAGATCTTTTACCCCCCATGTAAAAAGTAATATCCAAAACAACTATAATTACGGAAAAAGGGGTGTTTTTTTTCTTCTTCCAAAAAGGCATTTTACGCCTAAACAAGAAACAACGCAATTTTTTTTTTGTTCGATCTCTCTCTTCTTTCTCTCTAGATGTGTGCGACACATGCATCTTTCAAATTTTATTCCCTTCTTCGACTAATTTTTTTGATCTCTGTACATCTTAATATTTTATGGCAAGGGAAAGCTCCCGTCTCCCTTTTTTTTAAAGCTGTAGTTTCTCTTTGGGAATTACTACTGCAACAAAAAAAAACAACAACAAGGACGGGTCAATGTACAACCCATTATTAACAAATTATAGATTAGCATAAAAAAAAACAACGTTGTTTATACCCTGAAGTGAAGGGAGGGGGGAATGTTTTTGTGCTGAAAAAATAAAAGGGCAGATTTCAAAAAAATTCGTCCTTTCTCTCTGTATGTTTTCTTTTTTATTTTTCTTCTTTTTATGCGAATTAATATTTCTTTCTTTTCTGTTCTTTTCCATCACGTTTTATGCCATACATTGCCATCTATTGAGGCTTTTGGCAATATATATCCCACCCAGAAGGGAGGAGAAATCCCCGGAGAAGCACCGTCAGTCACTATCACTCTCTTTTGGCAAAGTCGGCCATGTGGTGAGGTGGGGGATATCCTAAGACAAAGGCTAATCTTCAAAAAAATAAAGAAAAATGGAGATTTGCACAACTGTGGCAACACAAACCGAGGCAAACTACATTACTCCAACAATTTATCAAAAAAAAAAAAGGGCCGAAAGGCTTTGGCCGACATTGAGTACAGTATCTTTATACTAGTAGGTGTAAAGTGAATGGCAATACAACAACAACATACCAGAGGTTTCCAAATGTATCATTCTCTGGCTATTCTACCGGAGGAAATCCTAGCCCCCCTTTTTTTTCATTAAGGTGTAACGGGAGGGCTGAGGTTCATCTTATAAAAAATCCTTTTATTTCAGATGGCACCCTTTCGGGGTTCACCCCCTTTGTTTTTGCAGCAATAAAAACAAAATGCGTGGAGTTCACAACGAGAAAAAAGCGAGGTGTCTCACACGTCATCAATTTTGGAGGGAAAGGTCACATACGCACAGGTCTTTTGATGCACACTTCTTCAAAAATAGGGAAACGTTTTTTTAAATGTTTTGAAGATTACATTCCTGTGTGTTTCTTCACCCTCTTTTTTAACCAATACAAGTCGTTTTTTTTTTTACTCTTTTTTTGTGATAAAAACATCTCACGACTGACAACCACAGCAAAACAACAACAACAATTTATAAAAAAAATATATCTTTTAAGTACAATAGCCTTCGGGCGACATTGAGTACAGATCCTGCACTAGCAGGTGATTGTCGACACAACAAAAAAAAATCACAAATTTATTTCCTACCAAGGTGACTGAGAGCCGCGACTCCTCTTGGTGGATTGTGTGTGTGTGTGTGTATTTGATAACTAATAGGGGTAATTCTTGCACAGAATATGGCCCCTATCTGTGTGTGTTTTTTTAACAAAAAATACATTTTTCTTTTTTTGCAAATTTACGTTTCAAAAAACGCTGCTTATTTACTGATAGTATTTGTGTTTTCGTTAAAGTGCTCTGCGTCCGCCGATGAATGGCGTTTGCACTTTCAACTTCCCTTTATTTTATTTTTATTTTAGGGAACATTTTTTGATCCCTCCTCTTATGCTATCATTCTATTGATTGCATATGTTGAAATACTATTTAAAAAAAAAACACCCCCCCCGACTTCCTTTTTTTTTTATCCCCTTCCCTTGCTCAGATTTTCTCATTCCATTAATTTGGAGTTTAATAAAAAGATTTTATTGCGAGAATAGAAAAGGGTTGTGTGTTTCCTACATGAGGCTAGAGATTGGATGAAATAAGAGGCCCATTTGTGGGGGGCAAAAAAATACCCCCTTTTTTTTCAAAAAAAAAAAAAAAATCGCCTGATTTTGCCTGGAATTTTGGTGGAGTTTAATAGAGTTTGGTGTATCTTCAAAAAAAAAAAGCAAAACAAGAGTACAAAGCAAACATAACAAAAACTTCATAAAAACCCGTTCAAACCTCCCAAATACTAACACAAAGCAAAAACAACAACGCTATTTATTCAAAAACCCCCTAAACACCACCAGACTCCACTAAACTCCACGAAAAATTGCAGGAAAAATCAGGTGGAATGTGAATAGAAAAATACAAAGAAGCATTACAAGTCGGGGAAAGTTTGCACGCAAATAGAATTTTTTTTTTTTTTTTTTTTGATTTTTTCAAACAGATGAATTCGTCACAGATGCATGCTCAAAAGATGTGCAACTGTGAGTTTCTTTATTTTTGTTCTGTCAGGTGGCCACACACGAAGAGGCACAGAATTTTCTTACACACTTTTTTTTTTTATCCGTCTTTTAAGATTTCTGCATTTCATTGGTTTTAGGTAACTAAGAACTAGAGGCTCAGATTCATCTTACACCCCCCTTTTAAGGTGACTAAGCGCGAGAGGCTTAGGGTCATCTTATAAATTTTTCTTTTTTCTTTTATTTTTGAGATTCCGTACCTGCATGAAATTCTGCTCAAGATAATGAGGCAGAGGGGCCGTCAACACAGTGCATCACATCTGCACTTCACCACACAAAAGGCTCATTTTCTGTACACCCATTTTATATATTCACCAAGACCAAGCAGGAGCGGGCTTCGTCGTGACACACTTTTCTCTTTGTGTTATTTGTTCCTTCGAGAAAAAAACATTTTTTTTGAAGGTTTTTGTTTTCTGTTTTTCTGTTTCTTTTCTTCGTTCAACCTTTATGGGTTTTGACGTATTGTGATGGCTGACTGTTTTCAGATCATCATCAACAACAACAACAAAAAATCAGAAAACCACCTGTTCGCTTTGATGACTTGTCAAAAGCACTCCTTCCCTCTATTTTGCCTCCCCGCGCATAACAATGATCATTTTTTTTTTTTTGAGAGATTTCTTTTTTAAAGGTGTTCAGCATGGCTGTGTTTCATCTTACCCATTCTCTCTTAGTATGATTTTTGGCTTCATTTTTCCCCATCACATTTTCCTATTTTGTGAATCTATATTCCCCACACATTTCCCACAACCCCCTTACATCAAGCACGAACCATTAATACATTTTTTTTTCTCCAACGGCCGCTTTGCGTCTGTAAGGACAGCCTTGACTGATACTTCCTGTATGAGCACAATCGCTAAGGCGGGTCCTGAGTACAACAAAAAAAAAAAACCCCCCTATTTTTTTTTATCATCCCCTTCATTGTGCACGGGAGATTGCAGGATGTCGACACAAGAGGCTCCTACACTACTCCAACATATTTTTTTTTTTCTTCAAAACTTGGTGTGTCACCAAGTTATCGTGTTCAGCGGTTACGTAAAAGCGTTTTGTATAGTGGAGTTCATCCTCGGGTGTCTACACTAATACAACTAAGTTTTCAAAAAAAACAAAAACAGTAATAAATCAGATAGCCCCCAGCTCGAGGCCTTTTCTTTATGTGAGAGCGTCGGACAGTGCAGACTGCTTGCGTAGAGCTGTATTGGTCCAACAGATTATTCAAAAAAACATAAAGTGGAGATTTGCACAAACTGTGGCAACACAAACCGGCAACTACACCACTCCAACAATTTATCAAAAAAAAAAACGAGCCCAACAATCCCTACCCCATTCCCATGCTGTGCTCTATTCTTTGTGTATGAAAATGTTATTTTTCCCAAGGTGACTAAGCACCGGTATTTTTTTAGTGATTAAGTAAGCTTCACTGTCTATGTAAAAAAAACCCTTTTTTATTTCTGAACCAATCTTTTTAAGGTTTGTAATGTTCTTATATTAAATGCGTCTCGCAGTGTAAATAGTTACACTTTTCCTCCCCCACCTTTTTTTTTTACAGCCGCCAAAACATTATTTTTTTTTTGGTCTAATCACATTCACATTATAGCAAAACTCTTCCACATTATTTTTTTTCTCTTCTCTTTTTTAGGCGACTACCCAAAATGATTGGGGTTACTCAAAAAAAAAAAAACGTTTTACTCAGTGTCTTCGTTTCAACGACGTTTCGCGCTCACTTATGTGCGTGTGTATGTGTGTGTTTTTCAAAAATTATCTGGTGGGAAATTGGTCAGCGACCTGTCAAATATCGACCCCCTCCGGAACACCATCAACACTAGCAATTTTTTTTTTTTTGAACCGGCCGTGTGTCCGCATGGCTTTGTGATAGGTTTAGAATCTGAAAAGCTCCTGTGATATCTCTACTCTCTCTCGCTCTCTCTCTCTCTCTTTCTCTCTCCACAGCAAAAAACAGAGAGAACCAACCAGTATTATTCAGCGAGTGTGTGGTGGTCGTGAAGAATGTGCATTCATCTGCGAAGGCAGAGAGCGAAACAGCAGCGGGTTCACGATCACCACTGTGTCCTAATATTTGTCTCTCATAACTGCCACACTCTGTTAAGGCCGATGTGTCTAATTGATTCAATTCAAATTTCTCGCGAGACGGACTCTGTGTCGTAACAACAAAAAAAAATGTGTGGAAACTGGTAACACTCGCCAGTCTGATGTGTTTGTTTGTTAGTTGGTCAGTGGGTAGTCCCTTAGGGAAGACCCATATTTGTTTTGTGTGTTTTTTTTTTTTTTTTTTTTTTTTTTTGTACAAGTTTCGTATCCCTGTCTTTTTTTATTGACAGGTGGTTTTTTTTTGTTTTTTTGTTTTGTTTTTCGCCGCAATATATCGTATTGTGCTTTGGGGTTGGGTTATCGTTGTGCGCTTTGCGACAATACCAACTGCTGAACACTAAAAATGTTGCGCAAAAAAGAAAAAAAAAGAACGAAAAAAAAAAAACAAAAGAAAAGAAAAATAGTATAGTGGAGCACACTCTAGGGTGGCTACACTAATACAACCAAGTTTTCAAAAATAAAAAAAAAATACCCAACGTTTGAAATGAATTAGAAAAAAAGGGAAAAAATAGTGCTAGCGGAGGTGTGTCTGCACTGGAATTCAAAGTTTTCAAAAATGAAAACACAATCTTGGGACCCAAAGGGTTTCATAGTCTCAACCCCAAAAACTATTTTGTCTTTATTTTTATTTTTCAAATATTTTCCCATAGTAAAAGACGGGCCAATTTTTTTCAGGGTCAAAAAAAAAAAAAAAAAAAAGCTGGAAAATCAGCAGAAGGAGGCAATGTTTTGTCACCGACCCCCACTCAAGCATCCATGATTCATCCATGCAAATGCAGGTTCACATCCCTCCCCCGTTCACAAACAAGAGCATAAAGCAAAAATAGCAAAAATAGCAAAAAAAAAAAAGGAAAAAAACTTCATAAAACCCATTCAAAACCCCCGTTCACAATTCCCCCTCCTCCCCGTTTGGCTTTAAAACCCAAAGATATTTTTTTTTTGAATTTTCCAAATCGGGTGTTGTATTCCCGTTCCCCATACATGCACATTTATCAGCTAAACCCCAACTCTTTCAAAAAAAGAATATATAAACACCTTTTTAAGGTTGACTGAGCACAAGAGGCTTAGAATTACTCCCCAACCTTTTTTTTTTTTTTTTTGATTTTTGATTTTTAGCGACTGCTTCTCAAACCAAGAGAGTCGTTGGTGCATTTCAACTCTCCCATCCTCTCCAACTCCACATCTACAAAAATATCAAGCAAAATTAAACAGAGCACAAAGCACTTTCAAAGCATACAAAAAACATTTTCAATCTCCCATCCTCTTTGAAATATTGCAACACAAAAAAGGGGGGGGGGAAATAAACAAACAAAAGAACAAACACTCAACCCCCCAAAAAAACAACAAATCAAGAGCACAAAAACAAAAATAGCAAAAACTTCATAAAATACCATTTAAAATCCCCTTTTCTCCCCCCATACTCATATCCTCTCAGACGACCTTATCCATGGTTTATTCACTTTAAATTGTCTTTTTTTTTTCTCCTTGGGAAGCCTCTTTTTTACTTTCAACGGATGTCATCCGGGGGGGGAGGGGGGGGGGGGGGGGGGGGGGGGGGGTCTCCGGGGGGGTGAGCGGACAAGTTTGGTAATTTGGCAACGGGGGGGTCTAGTACAAAACCGTGGTCACATGGATTTTATGAATTTTCTTCAAAAAAAATTTTTCCGAATTTTATTTATTTGGAAAGATCGGTTACGAAAACGTTCAATTCCGGGGTCGCACGATTTTTTTTATGCCTCTGTGGATGGTTAGGTGATTTTTGGCTGTGGTACCCCCTTTGGGAACGTTTCTACGCAGGTTTCTTAAGGAATTCCTTAAGAAAACCTCCTCTTTGGGTCGCAGCACAGTGGCGTCTCTAAGTTGGATTTCTTTTGAAGAAGGTTTTCGATTTTTTTCCTTTGGATTTTTTTTTTACGAATCTTTCAATTCCGACCATTTTTTTTATTCAGGAACACACTTCATGGTACGCAACTTTTGGTGGAGCCGACCCCTATACGTTACTGTATAAAGACCCATGGAGCCTTTAAATTGACTTCACTGTACTGTGTACTGTGTACTGTGTACTGTGTACTGTGTACTGTGTACTGTGTACTGTGTACTGTGTACTGTGTACTGTGTACTGTGTACTGTGTACTGTGTACTGTGTACTGTGTACTGTGTACTGTGTACTGTGTACTGTGTACTGTGTACTGTGTACTGTGTACTGTGTACTGTGTACTGTGTACTGTGTACTGTGTACTGTGTACTGTGTACTGTGTACTGTGTACTGTGTACTGTGTACTGTGTACTGTGTACTGTGTACTGTGTACTGTGTACTGTGTACTGTGTACTGTGTACTGTGTACTGTGTACTGTGTACTGTGTACTGTGTACTGTGTACTGTGTACTGTGTACTGTGTACTGTGTACTGTGTACTGTGTACTGTGTACTGTGTACTGTGTACTGTGTACTGTGTACTGGAGCCACTTTAAATTAACTTCTACTCCACTAAAGTGGTCGATTTTTTTTGTGGTGAAAAGCGGGGAGCTCGGAAATCCACTTCCGCTGGTTTTCGAATTTTTTTACGTCTGTCCAAAAGCCGAAAACTTCAGGTTGCCAAATTTACAATCTTCTCCGGGGGGGGAGGGGGGGGGGTTTCTCAAAATCGGACGGATGACATCCGTTGAAAGTAAAAAAGAGGCTTCCCCTTTTTAAAAAAAGTTTTTGGTTGTGACGTTCACAAAAATGGAGCGCAATTCCGGCCTTCAGTTCACTCCAAAAAGAAAACAGTGGAGATTGCACAACCGAGGCAACTACACTACTCCAACAATTTATCAGAAAAAAAAAAAAACAATGAACAAAAAAATCTTAGCCTATCCAGAGTTTTCTCCGTCTCATCAAAAATATTACATCGTGTTCTTCACTATTTTTCATTTCAACCCCCTCCAGTCAACATGATATTTCAAAATCATCCGTTTTTTTTTTTTTTTTTTTCTTTATTTTTTGAAATACAGTAAGTTTGGGCAGCCTTGATCATCATAACCAAACACAAGAAAAACCTCCACTTTGCATCGTCTCCTCTTTTGTTAGCTGAAAAACAACCCTTTTTTTTTTCCGCCAGATGTACGCCATCTGCAACAGCGCAAAACCGATCCTCAGAGACACGAAAGAATTGGAAAAAAAAAAATCCAAAAAAAAGAAAAAAAGAAAAAAGCAATCACATCATACTTAGAACACCCAGACCCTAAACCAAATCCCCATTCATTTTAGGTCAAACCGCATTTTACAACCGGTATTATCATTACACATTGGTATTCACCCCTTTTTGTCCGCCACCACAAAATGCCGAGATTAGAGCAAAATACAAAGAGAATAGGGTGCTTTCTGTTCTGCAGTATAAAAAATACAAAATTAATAAGACTAACATCTCGCTTCTCTTCTCGTCTGACTCACAACGTCTGAGTTGTGTGGTGTGACTCTCAAGGGTTCATTACCGTGTGGTATGTTATGGGTTTAATCTCACGCCGCGTTTGTTGCGTTTGTATCGTAATAGAATTATTGAAGAACAAGAACAAAAAAAAAAAAAAAAAAAAAAAACAACACAGAGCGCCCCGCCTCTTTGGTGGGGCTTTCGTCGATAATATTTTATATAAAAAAAAAGACAAAACAAAACCATGCAAGCATAGTGCGCTTCGGCTATCAGCCATTCAACATTATAAAAAAGAGGGGCAAGCTAAAAAAAAAAGATCGGGCGTTCAGTTTTTTTTTTACGCAAGGCCGGGCAAGAATCTCTTTTGCGTGTGTGCGTACATTGGCTTCAGTTCACACTGTGTGTACACAGTGTGAACTGAAGCCAGATTGGTGACGGAGCTTCCGACACTCACTAAGCAATATCCAGACACAGTAGATTCCATTATTTTCCCCCCGCTGCCTACCTATCTAATAAATATCTGAGAGAAAGTCGTGTGCATGACAGTGAAGTAAAATGACTGTTGTTGGTGCTTCCCGGGGGGTATGCATTTCACAAATTTTCACAAAATGTGACAAGTTTTCACAAGTTTTCACAACACGAAAACCGCTATAAAATTGTGAAGGCTGGTGAAAAATGGTGAAAAATTGTGAAAAATTGTAAAAAGTTGTGAAAAGTTGTGAATTGATTTTTTTTTTTGGGGGGGGTTTTTTTTGGGTTGGGTGGTGACCCACCCATTGAGGGGTATGCTGGGCTTCACAAGATAGAACGTGATGTGGTGTACCTGTGTACCTGTGTACTGTGCACTGTGCGGAAATGACGAGAACTTGTCCATTTCGGCAAATTGACCCCACCACTGGCCGGACGGATTCCGGAAATGCAAATGCCGGCATTTAAAAGCTTCACCAACGAAGAAAAAAAGGGTGGTGAAAAGTTGTGAATAGTTGTGAAAAGTTGTGAATTGAATTGAAAATTTGTGAAATGCATACCCCCCGGGAAGCACCAGTTGTGGTTTCACTGTTGTAAGCCAACGGTGAAATCACAAAGTAAAAATTACAAATCAAGTCGTTTGCTTCAAATCGTTGTGTGTGTATTCAAAGTACCGCCAATCACTTCCTCCCCTCAGTTCGTTGAAACAAAGCAAAAAATAGCAAAAAAAAAAACAAAAAAATATCATCAAACAAACACATTCAATCCCTCCATTTCGTTGCGAATCTTTTCGTGCTTTCAAATCGAAACACAGAAAAATAAGGTGGCAACGAAAAACACACAACTTTTTTCAAAAAAAAATCACAAAAAGTGTCACTTTGTCGTTTCTCCTCACCCCCGTCATGCCTCTCACTTGCTGGGTGGTGGTGTTGCGGAGCACGGTTGGGTGAGGTGAACGACGTGACACTTTCCGCTCACATAAGTAGTGTGCGTAAAAAAAAAAAAAGAAAGTTGAGATTGGATTGCACAACTGTGGCAACACAAACCGAAGCAACTATACTACTCCAACAATTTATCAAAAAAAAAAAACCCCTCGTTCTCAAACCACCCTCATTTTTTTTTGTATCTCTCTCTCTCTCTCTCTCTCTTTCTCTCTTTTTCCTTTTTATTTTATTTTATTTTTCAAATTTTGTTCTCTCTACCTCTCCCTCTCTTTTGCCGTCTACAAAACTATCAAGCAAAATTAAACAGAGCACAAAGCACTTTCAAAACATACAAAAAACATTTTCAAACTCCCTCTCCCTCTTTTGCCATGGAACAACTCCATCATCTCATCACCTGTACATCTCTGCTTTTGTTCCCTATTTCTCTTTGCTGTTCTTGTACAAAAAAAAAAAAAAAAAATCAATGCGCTTCTTTTGTGGTGGTAACCACCCCAAGAAGTTCAGGACATGACTACCTTGTGTGGGCTGCTCCACTAATCCAACAAGATTATCAAACGGGAAAAAAAAAACTCTTCCCTTCCCCCTTCGTTAAAATATCTTAATTTTTTGCAACTGTTTTCCCCTCCTTTAAAAAAAATAAAACAAAAATCTAGTAGACTACCAAAAAAAAAAAAAACCATGTTTGTCTTTTTGACATCTTGGTCAAAAGGTTGACAAAATTACCCCATTTCCCCCCCGTTTTTTGAGAACGGCAAAAAAAAAAGGCGACATTGAGTACAGATCCTGCAGGTGATTGTCGACACAACAAAAAAAATTCAACATGCCCTCTGATGTATGACGTTATCCCGTATTATCAGAAAGGTTATATTTTCCCCCCTACGCACTTTCAAAGTTCCCTTGCCTCACTGCCTTCTCTGAAGATGAGTGGATCGAGAGAGTCAAGAATAGCAAAATTTCGGAGGGAAAAATAAAATGAACACTCAAACAACAATATCAACATTACACACACACACACACAACCCAACGGACCCTATTTGGGGTACCCCCCGCGGAGTACCTGAGGGTGCGTTTTTGGGCCACCGTGCACAAGTCTGTTCAAAAAACAAAAAAACAAAAAAAAGATGCTCAATCCAGAGTCTTCAGTAGTCTCGCTCCCTCTCTTCCCTCCCTTATTTCCGCTCAGATTAAACTCAGCGCCCTTATCCCCGAAAATATTTTCAAAAAAAGGAAAAAAAAATCTTGTTTTTGGTGACTAAGTGTGTGAAGCTCAGGCTTTTTTTTTTGTGTCGTACTCACCTTCCCCCCTACCCTCTTTCTCTCTCTTTCTCTTCATTGGTATTTTCTTGTATTCCCTTTTATACCAACCATGACGTCAATAAAGCCGACATCTAAGGCCAGCATCAAACGACAGTTTTTTTTTTTAAATCTTGGGGGCTAAAGTCTTAGAGAGAGTGAGACAAGCCCTTCTTCTCTTATTAATTAGAAGTCGGAGGAAAAATAAATACAGTGGA
This sequence comes from Rhynchopus sp. YZ270_cl-10, assembly GCA_964035575.1. Classification (NCBI taxonomy): domain Eukaryota; phylum Euglenozoa; class Diplonemea; order Diplonemida; family Diplonemidae; genus Rhynchopus; species Rhynchopus sp. YZ270_cl-10. Next base: position 984,258 of record OZ037849.1, read on the forward strand.
GCACACTCTCCCTCTGAGGTGTTATTGTTCACGTACCGACCCTCCCCCGTGAAATTGCCCCCCCCCTCTGACCCCCTTGAAATTGTCCGTCGGGGCAAAATACCTGTTTTTTGGGGGGGGGCAATTTCACGGGGGAGGGTCGGTACACGTTTTTTTTTTTGATGGCAGCTACCACTAATCCAACAAAGTATCGAAAAAGGGGGGAAAAAGAAAAAAAGAATTAAATAGGATAGGCGGGCTGACCAGTGTACCAAGCAACGGTATGCTAGCGTTTTTCATCCCTGTTTTTGTCCCAAATATTTGCTTTAGGCATTCATGTAACGCTCTTATCGACGACAATCACTCGACAACAATTAATAGAATAGTAAAAATTGAGGAGGGAAAAATAAATCATAAACTAACTACGATATACAATGCCTCGTAGCAGTGCCTTGCTTTGCGACAGAGGATGCGTTTCGAATCGATTTCGTTTGTTCAAGGTGACTAAGCAACGAGAGCTTAGGAGAGGCTTAGGATCATCTTATAAACTTTTCCATTCCTATGCGGGCCTAATAAAGCGGCAATGCTCACCAAAAAATTCTTTGTTTTTTTACCACCTTTTTTTATTAACCCCCAAAATTTTTGTTTGCCTTTTTTTTTTGTTCTCAGTGTGTATGTGAAAGAGATTCATTTTTCAACCAATCTCTCTGTGTTCAAGTTTTTCTTATTTTATATGCGAACGGTATCTACGCCCTCAAAAGAATTTTGTTGTACGACAACGATCACTATTGTACTGTGACACTATCGAACTGGATGTAGGACTGCACGGTTGGGATCTACCCACCGTGCAGCGGTCATTGTACACCAAGGTGCTGTGACGGGAGGGCTTTTGTATTTCTATGTCATATTTGATGCAAGTGGTACGTCACGTCCTCCCTCTAAGACCCCTGTTGTACGAAAACGATCAACTTCCTTCTCGCATGTGGCAGACAGGAGCTAGCTTTCGTCTTGTCTACATTTACATTCAAAGAAAAAAAGGGTACTTTACCACTCCCATTCCCCTTCACTCCCCTCCCCTCCCCCCGCACTGCCTGCAAAACAAACAAAAAACCAAACTAGCAAAAAAAAAAATCCCCCCTTTTCTTAGTTCTGAGAAAGGGATGAGTCGTAATCTCAAACAAAAAGTAACGCACCCTTTCTAGATGTCTGCAAAATTTAGAAGAAAAAAGAGAACAAAACAAAGAACAAACAAAAAAAAATACCCAAAAGCAAAAAATTGCAAAAAAAAAATAATAATTGCACAACCCATTCAAATCACCCCCCTCATTGGCCTGCTTTCTTTTTGTTTGAAAAGAAAGTTCAGACAGTGTCCAACTACATTACCTCAAATAGGAAAAGGTTACGCTTTTTTCAAAGGCATTGAAGCGACTTAGATTAATCTCTTACCCATCACCATTTTTTTTTATTTTAAAAAAATGTACGTGTCGTCAGCGTCACACCTACCTCGGTAGGTTACAGTGGGAAAATAATAATAATGTACAAAGTAATCCCGTTTGGTAATTACCCACAAATGAAGTAGTGTACACCATTATATGTGGATGTATGTGCATATTCGTCAACACTTCTCAATGCCGTACTATTAAAAAAATGCAATTATTTTTACAACTGAGTGATGAATTTTACAAATACCCAATTCCCCTCTCGCAGTCCTATTTCTTCTTTTTCTTTTCCTTATTTTTCTTTTCAAGGTGACGAAAGGCGTAAAAAACTTAGCACTAAGAGGCTGACGTTCTTCTTCACATTATTATTTTATTGCATTTCATCAGGGGCTGGTATTGTACGTGGGGGCCAGTCGGAGATGCCTCTGCCTATCAACAACTACAGTTTTATTTGGTCCTACCAATACAGGTGAGTTGGTGCTTCCCGGGGGGTGTGCATTTCACAAATTTTCACAAAATGTGACAAGTTTTCACAAATTTTCACCACACGAAAACTGCTACAAAATTGTGAAGGCTGGCGAAAAGTGGTGAAAAGTTGTGAAAAAATGTGAAAAGTTGTGAATAGTTGTGAAAAGTTGTGAATTGATTTTTTTTTTGTGAGTGCTTTTTTTTTGGGCGGGTGGTGACCCACCCATTGAGGGGCACGCTGGGATTCACAAGATAGAACGTGATGTGGTGTACCTGTGTACCTGTGTACTGTGTGATGTGCGGAAATGACGAGAACTTGTCCATTTCGGCAAATTGACCCCACCACTGGCCGGACGGATTCCGGAAATGCAAATGCCGGCGTTTAAAAGCTTCACCAACGAGAGAAAAAAGGGTAGTGAAAAGTTGTGAATAGTTGTGAAAAGTTGTGAATTGAATTGAAAATTTGTGAAATGCATACCCCCCGGGAAGCACCAGTGAGGCATATTTTTTTTTTCTTGTTGCACTTTCCATTTTCTTTTTTACTGTCATTCATTCTTTCAAGTTTCTTTCTTTTTTTTTTCCCCCTTTATTGTGAACGAAACCCCCCTTTCTGTTATCTCTATCCAAAAAAGCGAGCGACACGGAATTTCATTTTTCAAAGAATTGTAGCAAATACACAGCCAGATTTTTTTTTGGAGGGGAGGGGGAGAGAGAGAGAGGAGGAAAGGAGACTTGGCGACACTCTGCCACCACCCCCCTTTCCCTCGCCCCCTACTCTCTTCGGTTCCCTCCCCCTCACCCATCTTGTTGTCAATGTTTTGTGTTCTGTGTCTGTGCACCCCGTTTCGTTGTCCCCAAACCCTATACACAACGACACCATTTCCCCCCTTTCTTCTTCTTCTTCCTCTCAGATATTTTTTTTTTTTTGTGATTCAACAAAAGAAAAGGATTTGGTTAATTTTTTTTCCTTCATCCCATCTCCACCCCCCTCACCCCATCACAACCCACAACTGGAACCTACCTCAGTCCTCATGACCACCGGATGTCTTCATTCATCTTTATGGTCCCCATTCCATCTGACAGATGAGAGGAATAAGAGGAGAAGCGAGGAGTAGAGTATGCACCCCTGATGTAGAATTCTGGCTCTAAGTGGGCCACTTCTGGTAAAAGCACTTCATCACAACCCACCCTAACATCAGTCCTCATGATCCTATGTCTTTTGTAGGCCGGAATCTCATATGAGTTGTATTTCAAGGCAACGTTGGCCATCCTATTCCCCCTCCTCTACCCTCACCTAATCACAATCCACCCCCCAGGAAAACAAAACACCATTTTACACCCGGGAGTTTTTCTGTTTCAGGGGTAGGCGCGAACCACGCTGTTGAGGGTAGGGGGGACAGTACCGGACACTTCGCACCACAACCCACCTCTTTGCGTAGCTTTCCGTTCGATCATGCTGAGAGCTGTGCTTGCTTTGTTGTGCATTGGGAGAGGGGTCGTAGGTGAGTTTACCTTGGTCAATACATTGTCTGGCGGGGATGTGGGGAGCAATCGGGTGCAGTTGAGTGTGGATCCGTTCAAGATTCTTTCCCGCGCAAACGCTGCGGTCGCGGGAACGTTTGATGAGTGGGACCTAACCGACCCAGCAAACCCGACAGCAAAGCTCCAAGCTTCGCTCAGCATCCCCACGCTGCTGTATGTGCAGCGCAGCGGGGAGAAGGTGTGTGCAGCTTCTGCCGGTACGCTTGCATTTCTTAGTGGAACGGACGGGCCGACGGAGGACGATCGTGCAACCGGGTCTACGACCTCTGGTGTCTTTACTTACGCAGGGAGGTGTTATTCGTGTCATTCGACGCAGCTTGTGTCATATGACTTTGTGTCGATGTCATCATCACAACAGCAACATGGATCGGTGTACAACGGTGGCGATCTGTTGAGCTGTTCGTCTTCTGGCGGGAGTTATTTTTCGTTGACGAAGAAGGACGCAGGAGCTGGCATAGTGCTGATGGCGACGGCATCGAATTCGGAAGAGCTGTACGGCACGCAGCAGTACCAGTCGTCGTGTGTGCTGTCGAACTCGAAGCTGGTGGGGGTCGGGTTCTCGGGGATGGACGTCTTTCAGGTGGGGTCGAAGGCGTCGCTCTTCAACGACGCTGGGTGTTCGGGGCTGGGTGTCTTCTGCGACAGCGACTCTGACCTCATCCACGTGTGCATGATGACCGGCTGGCGCGTCTACGACACACAGAGCTACTCCATCCTTCACGAGGACACAACCTTCTCCTGCACAGGCATAGTGTTCTACAAAGAACATGTGTACATTTCATACACACAAGGTGTGTACATCTTTTCACGGGGCACAGCAGCGCCAACAACGGCGCCAGCAACAGACGCGCCACCGACAACTGCACCACTAACTACCGCTCCACTTACGACTGCACCTCTTACAACTGCCCCACTTACCACGGCACCTCTTACGACTGCACCTCTTACTACTGCACCACTCACGACTGCACCACTGACAACTGCACCTCTTACTACGGCACCACTGACAACTGCACCGCTTACAACTGCACCTCTTACAACTGCACCACTTACAACTGCACCTCTTACAACTGCACCGCTTACCACGGCACCACTTACAACTGCACCACTTACGACTGCACCTCTTACAACTGCACCGCTTACAACTGCACCACTTACGACTGCACCTCTTACAACTGCCCCATTTACTACGGCACCACTGACAACTGCACCGCTTACAACTGCACCTCTTACAACTGCACCACTTACAACTACACCTCTTACAACTGCACCGCTTACCACGGCACCACTTACAACTGCACCACTTACGACTGCACCTCTTACAACTGCACCGCTTACAACTGCACCACTTACGACTGCACCTCTTACAACTGCCCCATTTACTACGGCACCACTGACAACTGCACCTCTTACAACTGCACCACTTACGACTGCACCTCTTACAACTGCACCGCTTACAACTGCACCACTTACGACTGCACCTCTTACAACTGCCCCACTTACCACGGCACCTCTTACGACTGCACCTCTTACTACTGCACCACTCACGACTGCACCACTGACAACTGCACCTCTTACAACTGCACCACTTACTACGGCACCACTCACAACTGCACCTCTTACAACTGCCCCACTTACTACGGCACCACTGACAACTGCACCGCTTACGACTGCACCTCTTACAACTGCCCCATTTACTACGGCACCACTGACAACTGCACCACTTACGACTGCACCACTAACAACTGCACCGCTTACAACTGCACCTCTGACGACTGCACCACTTACTGCCGCCCCACAAACAACTGCACCACTAACTACCGCTCCACGTACAACACATCCTACCACGCCACCGACCGTGCCAACGGACCCACCACGAGCCCCACCTACTACAGCACCGCCCACGGCCACACCCGCCACACCCGCACCACGCATGGCACTGGCCGCCACCTCTGTCCGCGCCAAGAAGACAGCCGCCTCTGCCGCACAGGGTGCAGGCGCTGTCGTGGCTGCTGCGGCTGTCCTGGGCGGTGCTTCGGGGTCGTCCGCACCGGGACAGATGGTGGTCCTGAGCGGGGTGAGCTGCAGCGAGGCTGACGACACGGAGGACTTGGAGTTTCTTGTGCACCCGCTGGGCTTCCGCATAGGCGGGGTGCCTGCGGCGGGGGCGGTTGTGGGGAACCTTTGCCTCTCTGTTGTGGTGATGGCGGTGCTCACCGCTATGCTCTACCTCTTCAAGACCTGCGGCCTCGGCACCAACGCCACGCCACGCAAAGGGCAGCACACCACCACCACCACCACCATCGAGCGCTCTGCAGGCATGATGCGGTACCCCTCTGTCCTCGCGCCCATCCCGCTTCTGCTCCTCCCCGGTGCATTCCAAAGCGCGCTCGACATCATCCTCTACCCACGGGGCACGCTCATCGTCAGCTTGATCGGGTGGTCGGGGCTGCTCTTTATTCTCTGTGGCATGGCCTTTCTGTGGCGCAGCACCCCGCCACCCCTCGCAACGACAGTCCCCGTCCCCCCCGAGACCGGGAGGGTATCCCGCTTCTTCTTGGGAAGCAAGGAGTGGCAGGCCTACCCAGAACGGCCGCTCTTTGTCGCCAGCCACGGAGTGGTGTTCGACATCTACAATGAGTTGCCGTGGGTGCGCGGGAGGTACTTTCTGCTGGAGCTCGCACCTATCTTCCCTCTTGCAGCGATCGCGATAGTACGCAGCACGGACCCTGCAGTGTGTGCAACGAAATGCGCAGGGATGGCATTGGTCATTGTCATCTGGACTGTGGTGATTTTGCGTGGTCGTGTCTTCATTGCACCTGCTGTGACCATCCTGATGGTGGCAGGCAACACCTTGATGCTTCTTGGACTGATGGGGCATTCCATGACCTATGCAAGGGGGCACGACGCACAGCATTGGGGAATAGAAGGCGGGATGGTGCTCTTCGCAGGATCACTCATGGTCAGCGTCGGGCGCGCCGTGTACGACTTCGGGACGCTCTGTGTCGATCTGTATCAAAAATTCCGCAGTGGTATCAGCGGCAACAGTGGGCACGTCTCGCAGTGCACCTGGGACGACCAGGAGATGGAAGAAGGTTTGACTCAGAGTGTCCGTGGAACATAGCGATTTTTTTTGCAGGATTTTTGAGGCGTTTTGTCAAAAGCGAAACTTTCTCTGTTACAAAGACGTATGTTGAAAAGCAAGGTGTGGGTGGGTCCCTGAGAAACGTTGTCCATTATGTGTTTGAAATCGAATTTGTGGGTAATTCCTGAGAAGAACATTGCTCACAATAAGTGTGATGTGCTCATCTTACAAACATCCTGTCGCTCGAATCAGTTTTTTTAATGGGAGTGGGGACTCAGCTCAAAATGGTAGCGCCTGAACCGCACAGGTCGGGCGGTGTTGAGGTTCGAATCTGACCCATGAACGTAAGTTTTATTTTATTTTTTGTTTTGTTTCCAATGAATAGGGTTGCCATGTGTGGCGGTGAGATCATTCCTCTCAGACCGTTTACTGGGGGGGGGGCTAATACAAGAGGTACTGCTAATACAAGAGGTATGCCTAATACAAGAGGTACTTTGAAATCGGGATTTTCACGATTTTTTACCGGCTAATACAAGAGGTACTTTATTCTTTCCTTCATTTGACTTGATCACTTTTTTTCAAAAAAATAAATCGATGGTGTCAAATGAAAGGTTTGCTCAAAATCTTTCAATTGCGGCCAGGTACGATCAAAAAGTTGAAAAATTTCCCGTGTTACTGGTTGGCGAGAGTAAAAATCCAGAAAAAAAAATTAGCAAAAATCCAGAAAAAAAAAGCTAATACAAGAGGTACCTCTTGTATTAGACTTCCACCTAAAAAAATTTTTTTAGGCGTAAATTCTTACGCCTAATAGAAGAGGTACCTCTTGTATTAGCCCCCCCCCAGTAACGGGGTTGAATCAGCAGGTTTGATTATTCTGTTTGTTTGTTGGTTTTGTGTTTTGTGTCTTGTGTCTGTTTAAAAAATTTTTTTGTTTGTTTTTATACCTACAAGCGTAGCTTAAAGGAGAAATAGTTCCTCCGATACGGTCGCCAATCACCCCATTCAACTGGAGAAATAGTGCAATCGAAAAAACCTTTTTTTCCCTTTTACTTCCAGTAAGACAACAAACATTGGAGGGGTAAAAACCCTCCTTAGAGTTTTGAAATTCCAAAAGTCCACCTTAGTTTTTACCCCACCGATGTTTTTTACCAGTGGACATGATATTTTGGGTCAACATGGAAAATATGGGGAAATGAGGTGAGATATTGGGGGGAAAGGGTGGAACTTGCCATCAAAATTCTCATGCCCAGGGGTACAAACACCGGTGGGGTAAAAACATCGGAGGGGTAAAAAACCCTCCTTAGAGTTTTGAAATTCCAATCATCCACCTTAGTTTTTACCCCACCTATCAGAGTTACTATTTTTTTTTGGATGACTAAGTGTCTCAGCATCATCTGGTAAACGTTTCTCTGTTTGATTTTTCTTCTAGTATCTCGCCTTTCCTTTCATGCATGCATGCAGGCATGCACAATTTATTCATTTGAACAGAACTGAAAATTGATGTTTTTTTTTAAGTACAGAGTGTTTAGGTCAAATTGCGTGATTGAGTAACAACAATCTGAATTAGCCTCTCGTCAAGACAGAAGCGCGGAAAATAAAACTGGTATCAATAATGTGGAAAAGTTAATGTTTCTAACACATTCTTTTCCCAACTATTATGATCAAGGCCACTAAGCGGCTTAGACCAATCTTATGAACAGTTCTTCTGTGTGTTTTTTTTTTTTATAGTATCTCGGCTTTCCAACCAACCCCTTCCCCCTTAGCCACGGTGACATTTTTATCGTGCCTGAAATTCTAAGATTCTTCTATTTTTATCGAAACAAACCCCCCTCAGCCACGTCGTCAGGACATTTTCTAAAGTAAATGTTTTTCTGTTGTCCTGAATTGCAAAGGCTATTAACCAGCAGTGTTTTTTCACCCAGGGTGATATCTCGCCAATGTTTCTTTCTTCTAAGGTGACTAAGCACGAGAGGCTTAGGATCATCTTATAAACTTTTCTTCTTTTTCTCTATGCCGTAAAACGCTGCACTCTTATGTACCCTCTATTTGCTAAAATCTGAAAAAAAAATATTGTACATTCGGTTTCGTACCTTCTATGTTTTTTGTATGAATTGAAGTCAGATTGATGAGTGGTTTCGCACTAATTGACCTGGGGATGCTCCAGGCTGGGGTTCAAAGACCTGCCGCTATGCTTCTTCAGCTCCAAGGATGCACACATTCCGCGTCAGGAACTGTGTCTTCACCTGTATGCACCCCTCCTTCGTGTTTGGGATCTGGTTTCGTGGACCGCATGTTTCTTCAGGAGGGAGGCAGCATTCACAATTGCCTTCAACTGCGTGGTACACTTCCTGTTTTTTGCGAAACGCTTTCTTTCGTTTCGTATTACGTTCGCGTAGTCTTTTGTTACACCATGTTTCAAGTTTTTTTTTTTTCAATCTTAGCTTTACAGTTATTTGCATAGTCAAAAACCACATAACGGTAGTCACCCTCTCAACCCCTTTTTGCAAACTCGTCTTCTTGAATGAACGATTATCGAGAGAAAAAAGGGTGGAAAGGGGGTGGTTTCTAACAGGTGTGTGTGTGTGCTTGAAAAAGCAAATCATATTACTGCAGGAGGTGAAACGAATTTCTTTTTTGTTTTTGCTTTTTTTTTTTAGTTGTCGACAACCCGTTGACTCCATCAGCGGGTGTTGAAGAATATGTTCTTATTTTAAAAACAACAACAACAACAACAACTTTCGTTCATCATGTAAAAGTGTTTTTTTGAGTGGAGCTCATCCTCCGAGCATTTATAATAAATCCTCGGGCCAAAAAGATGTTAAACATCAAAACATACCCCCCTCCAGCATCCTTTTTTTTCCCCCTCCACTTTTCTCCTCTCCCCCCTTCCTCTAGCTCTGTTAACCTATTCACATAATTTTTACTCCATTTTCACAGCTTTTGATACCCCCTGTACATTCAACCCTCCCCTGGTATAGGCAGATGGATGTGACCTTTGTGCTGGAAGAGTCGGGCGCCACTGTGACAGTGGAGGTTCCGTGCGATGTTGTTGCAATCGTTGCAAAGGAGACTGCGTGCAAGGCATTTGCTGTCTCTTCTTCCGCGGTTGAGATGCGCATTGGGGCTGATGTGGTGGAGGGTACGTGCCTCTTGAGCGATACTGCGCTGGGTTGTGGTGTGCACATCGTGCTTGCGAGACCTCAGGTTGCGGATATACGCTGTCCACATGAGTACAGCCTGCCGTCAACCTGCTCAAGCATCAGCTACTGGACAGTGTCGCAGTGCGGGCGTCTCTGTGTCGCGGTCTACAGAAACAAGACCGGTCTGTTTTGCGTGGGCGGGTTTGATACAGAGAGCTTTGCGACGGTTGTTGGGTTTGACCTGCTCAGGGCAGTGAAAGGCAAGCCCGCCATTTCGCGATGTACGTCTTTTTTGTATCTTCCGTCACGCAATGGATTTGATGAGATAGGCCTTCAAAGCGGGAAGGTGCTCCGCACCGTCATGGGAGAGGCGAGGTCAGTACACACCTCTGGGAATGTTGTGGCAGCACCAGGTGGATCCGGGGTTTCTGTGTACAACGAGGATTTAGTATTGCAGCACTGTCTTCAGCACAAATATTGCAGTTGGGTCGAGCTTACGAGATGCGGTCGTTGGGCTCTGACAACGTCTACTTTAGACCCGACCGTGCGGTTATGGGATGTCAACACCGGGTGTGCGTTGGCATCTGTGGCGAGACGGTCGGGCTGCGAAATGGCGTTGTCACGTTCTGTTTTCGCTTTGCAGTGTGATGACGCAGTGCAGCTCTACACTGTGGACGGTGGTGGGGTGGGAAGCCTTCGTGTGGACGTCAGGAGCATGGCGTTCACCCCGTGTGGACAGTACCTCGTGGTGCTGCTTGAAGGGGAGGGGAGCGTGGTGCACCAATACGACGTTGCGACGCAGGGCTGTGTGAAGGTGATCGCTCATGAAGGGCTCGAATCGTTTGTGGTGTCGCCGTGTTCGCGTGTGATAGTGCTGTCGACGTACCCCAGCAAGTTTGCAACGAAGTATCTCTACCCATACAGTGAGTGAGTTGTTTTTGATGTTGCCATTTTATTTTTTTCGGTGACATGACACTTGTGACATATGTGTGTGATCTGGGGTAAGGAAGCGTTCCAACTTTCAACTCTTCCCCAATTTACCTTTCACGCTTTTTTACCCTCCCCCGTTTTAGAATCAACAGAGAGTGTACGTTAAGATTTTGTACAGTTTGCATGTGAAGGTCTCAAGCTTTGGCAAAGACATACGTTTGCGAATTTTTCCAGGGAGGGGTGGTGTGGGGTGGTGGTTTCTTTTATGCGCAGAGTTTAACCCTATGTGCACCAGTCGAGGTCCAGCACCTAAACAAATGAGACATCTAGATCCTCGAAATTGTGAAATTCGCAAATAATATTTGAACAATCCCCACCCCCCCCAGCACGCTACGCGACATATGACAAAGACAACCTTTTCTTTCTCACCCAAATTTTTTTTTAGTACACAAACAAAAACGGGAGTTTATTTACTCACCCAACTTACCATCTCCTCCTCCTCCCCACACACACGCACCCTTTCATCACAGTATGACGACATCTTTTCTTAATTCAAAACGTACACAACATCGGCAGACTGCGTGACACAAACCACAGTACGGGTACCAAATAGTATTCAAATCTGAGAACCCGCTCGGTGCAATGTTGCCTCGTGGCTTGGGCTGGCTCGAGCCTGCTCTCTCCTTGGACGCAACCTTAGGCAAAAAGGAGCGAAAGAAGCGGACCATGCTCTTCGTGTTCTCTGTAACGGTGGCTGTCTTCACGTTTCTCCACTTTGTGACGACCATTCCCGAGCACCTGGGGACCCCTGCCATTCTGGTGGGCGCAGTGGCAGTTTCGGGGGGCTGCATCATCACTGTCATTGCCGTTCTTTGCAGACAGTCGCTGTCACCTTCCTTCACCGTTGCGATGCTGTACACACTGAGTGCAGGGTTTTTTGTGTGGGATTTGCAAGGACGGACAATGGAGGCGCCCACATGGCCGTTGTTGGTGGTGATAGTTGATATGTTGCTGGTGATGGAGGTGGAGGCAAGGTTCACGATAGGTCTTGTCTGCTTCACTATAGCATGGATCACGCTTGTAGGAGTGGAAGAAGGGTTCCGGTTTGGGCTATTGGATCTCCCAGGGTTGGAAGGGCAGGAAGGGAGGAAGGATCACTTCAGGAGCATGATGGAGTGCGATATGCTTCCCTGTACGAAGCAGTTTCCGCCGAAGAGTCTCATGACAGGGCTGTCGGTGTTCGTGTTGGACTTTCTAGTGACCAGGGGGTTTGCGCGCGATGTGCTAAAGGAGCAGCGTTCAATGGAGAGAACCATCAGCATCGTGCAGGAGATTGCGTCGTTGCTTGCAGGGTACGACGTGGAAGGTGTTGCAGAGATGTTAGAGGCGCACAGAGAGGAGCTGCCAGAGGGGATGATAGGTGCGTTGCGTGGGTTGGAGGAGAATTTGCGGAAGTACCGCCCCTACCTCCCGGCAGCGTTGTTTGAGGAGATGGAGGAGGAGGCCTTTGAGGTGAAGCACGGTGCAGGGAGGCTGTCCGTCGTCGCACCACCAGGACTGTGCACAGAGACAGCGACAATAGTGTTCACAGACATCCGCTCCTCAACAATGATCTGGGAGCACGCACCTGAAGGCATGCGTGCCGGTCTAAAGATACACAACTCCGTCATGCGTAAGGCAATGTCTCTCTTCGGCGGCTACGAAGTCAAAACAATCGGCGACGCCTTCATGGTCGCCTTTTCCACAACACAGGACGGGGTGAACTTCGGTCTGCGTGTACACGAAAAACTCCGCGAAGCCTCCTGGCCCGCCTCACTCCTCGAAGACGCACCGATCTGCGCTGAACAGGGCTCCCTTTGGGGTGGCCTCACTGTACGCATTGGTGTCAACACTGGCCCGGTCACTGTCGAAGAAAACACACTTACTGGACGAACCGACTACTTTGGACATACAGTGAACGTTGCATCACGCCTTGAGGGTATATGCAGGCCTGGTGCTGTTGCAGTTCCCTCTGAATTGTACACATCTGAGTGCAGGTCTTGCTCTGCTGCTGTTGGCGATGCTGAGGCACTGGACTTGAAGGGTGTGTCTGGGATGATATGGGTTCACTGTGTGTGGCCGTTCTCGCTAGCGGGGCGCATGCATAACGGTTTGCAGGAGTTTTCTGCTTCAGGAGATGCTTCTAGCTCCTACCCAGAGTCACACGAGAGCATTCTCCCTTCAAACCTGACAACGTCACGACCCCTCGATGCTACCGTTGGCGTAGTCGAGCTCACAACAGGCCAAGAAGAAGACAACCCTTCAGCCCTCCGCAACCTCAGCACCGCCCTCTCCATCCTCACAGTCTCGCTCGACCAAAGCAGGGGCACCTTGGTAACGTTACTAGGCTGTCGTGTCTGTGTTGGGTGGAACCTGACCCGCCCCTCGCCTGCCCATATGGAGAACGCAATCCGTTTTGCACAAAGGCTTCAAATTGTGGCAACCCTCGCAGGGGCAGGGTTGGTGAGTGGGCCTGTACAGCATGGTGACGTAGGTGCTCGGAAGCAACGCTTTGTGACGGTGATGGGGCGGAGTGTGCACCGCAGCTGGGCGCTGTGTGATCAGGCTGTGCGTGGTGGTGGGAGCTTCTGTCTGTACGAACCGCCGTTGGGTACGGTGCTGCCGCTCTCGCTTGACAATATAATCACTGCGGAGAAAACTCCTGGTGTATACAGTGTACTGACACAACACACGTAGCCCCCACCTCTTTCGAGGCTGGCTGGGATACGCTTTGGGTACCCAACATTTTATTTAGGGCTTTTGTATTTCAACAGACTTTTTTTTTACATATTTGGTGTTACCGATCTGCTGTCGGGGACATGTCAACGACATGTCAAGGACATGTCAATATAGGGGGGGTGTGTCATTTTCCCCTGTAAACCTTGTGTCAAGGACATGTCAAGGACCTGTCAATATGGGCCCTTTCGGGAACACCAATATTTCATTCGTTAATTCTGTCCACGGGCAGTCAACCCTTTGATTGACCACGTGTCTATTCTGGAGACACGCTGAACGATGAGACAGATTCCTCTGCCCCTCATTCAGTGACTTGGTGCAATTCCGGTACCACGTTCTTCTCTTCTCCCTCTTTCTTTCGTTCTTTCTTTTCTAAGGTGACTAAGCACAGGAGGCTTAGGGTCATCTCATACACTTTTCTTTCTTCATATTCCCCCCACTCAACACCCCTCCTCTGATCTTCTGAGAGTACTATTGCAAGATGCCCGAACAATTTATTTTCAATCCTATCTCTTGACACCCTTTTCCCTTTTACTTCGACCCATGATATTGCAATCTGCGATTCCAAATCGAGCCGTGAAGGCATCATCACGGCACTGTCCGATCGGACAGCCGGAGATATAAGGGGAGTTCCTCTCGTACTACCCCATATTGCTGTCGACATACGCTGGCCCGATGGGGCTCTCTTTCTCTCTCCATCAGTAGGGTAAAACCAACCGGCACAGTGGCCCTGCTGTATCATGCGCAGTATCGGTTCCCAGGCATCGTTGATGATGTCATCTATTTCCTGCACATTCGAGGTGATGGAACCATCCGGTGGGGCAGTCGGAGGTCCGAGGCGTTCAGTGTTCACGCAAAACCCCCCCTAAATAACCTCTTTGCTCTTCCAGATATTGTATCTATTGCAACCTATCGTACACAACATACACGACACCTCTCTCCCCCTTTCTTTCTACCTTAATCGATGACGCAAGGATTTCCTTCGACTGTGGTGCTGCCTTCTGCGCAGAAGGGAATGCCTATGGACACAGAGGCTTCGTTGCCAGGTCTGTCGCAGGACTGGCTGAGCAGGAGACCCGAAAACGGTGTTGCCAGCCGCGGGAAGAACGCGCCCTGCACACACAACTCATGGGACAACGTGCGTGTCATCAAGGGGCAGGTCACCCTGCGGTGCAGACTCTGCCAGGTGCAGTGGCGCACCCACGTCGATGCGGTGTGGCGCAAGCGGAAGTGTGGCTTCTTCAACACTGCGCAGGGGTGCTCCCTTGGAGAGGCCTGCCCGAAGGTGCATATGTACACAAAGAAGCAGTCCCTTGAGGAGCGTGTGGTGCACCACGGTGCTAACGTCCTCAGCCACGTCCCCGTTCAGGTCCGCCGCAAGCGCCAGCATAAGCTCGCCCCCGCTATCACCACCGACAACGACAGCACCTCGCTCGACGACGCCACCACGCCCAGCAGCACACCGACCAACACACAGCGCCAGAACAAAATCCACTACACAAGACCCTGCACGCACGCACCCTGGGACAACGTCCGCATCAAGAACGGCGTTGCCACTTTGAAGTGCAGGGTTTGCCAATCATTCTGGAGGCAGTCTGTTGATGCCATTCCACGCTGCGAGCGCTTTCCGGACTGCCCGCTGGGGGACACCTGCAGCAAGGTGCACATCTGGAACTCCGCCAAGAACATGGCACATTTGGCACGCACCAACGCCACCAACACTACCCCCACCCCCACGCCCACCCCCATCGACACCCCACACAAAGCTGAGGTGTGGAACAATGGCCTCGCTCTCCTCTGGCCTGCCACCACTCTCTCTGACGGCACCCAAGCCTGGTACGACAGCGGTGCCACCTTCTCCCATGTCGGCGCCTGGACCGGCGCGACTCTCCTGCAGGGAACAAGCCTTCCAGTGCAGTGCGGTGCCTCTCTCATGTTGCGTCTTACCTCCACGGTGCCGACCTGCAGGGCGACGGTGCACATCGCACACAACGGGTCGTACTCCACGGCACTCGAAATGCACGGCTGGGCAAGAACCATGCCGGCCTCACCTCTCCGGGTGGCAAACCAATCGTTGATCGTCCACTCCTTCTTGACACAGCCCGCGCTTCTCCCTGGAGGAATGTTCGCACTGCCGCAGAGCGGCAGCGCGCACGACATTTTGAGTGTCTTTGTAATCTTCGAGGAGGCCGAAGAGGTGGTCCAGGATACAACCCATGAGCCGTACCCTCTGGATGCTTCGAGGAACGGCAGCATCGTTTCGAGGAATGGAAGTACCGCAAGCATCGTGTCGACCGAGAGTGAGGGAAGCGAGGAGGTGCAGGAGGTGTCTGCTGTTGAAGAGAACACCTCTGGACGTGGCAGACGGATGCGTCGGGGCAACGGAGAAAGCAACGAACCCAACGACACCTCTGCGAGCGGAGCGACCTCGAGTCCGCGTAGAGTGCCCCGATGCCTGTCGAGGGGATCTGGTGTTTCCTCGGGAAGTAGCCGATTCGAACCCACCTCAGAGGATGAGGCTGGTCAAGGCGTCGAAGGGGAAGACCGGAACGCAGCCGGGCAGGCCCGCTCCTCGTCATGCCCCCCTGCGTTGAGAGGGTAGAGAACACTAAAGGGGGTTGTCTTGAAGGGGGAAATTACCCCAAGAGAGAGGGGGTTGGTGATTGGTTGAATTTATTTTTTTGCCATATTTTTGGTATAAAATAACAAAAGCCACCCGAATTACTCCGATTTTATTCCATTTTTTTTTCAAAAAAAAAAAGATTTTTTTTTGCGGATATTTTATTTCAGAGAGCCAAAAGTTTTTTTAAATACAAATTGATTGGTATTGGAGGGATTGTCCCATCGTATTTTTTTTTTTTTTTTGAAAAAAAATGGGATGCGGAGAAAAAACAATGGGGTGGTAGTAAAGGAGAATAAGACAGGAAGGGAACACCACACCAAACCTCCTGTATATCATTGGAAATATGCTTTGTGGCTTTTTTTGAATTTTTTTTTTTTAGAATTATGGAATGGTACACACCTTCATTTCAAGACTCCCCTCTTTTTTGCGTATATTTTTTTTTTTAATCAATTTTTCTTTTCTTTTTTCTGTTCTTTCCAAAAAAAAATACAAAACCACGTACTGTGAATTGTGCATGGGCCGTGGAGAGAGTTGATTTTGGGGTTTTGTGTTCTGATTATTTGGTATTTTACATGAACATTTAAAATGCGAAAAAAGGGGGTGTTTCCAGGGTTGTGGGGAAAGTGGGATTTGAGGCAGGCTGGGGGGAAGAAACGGTCGTTTTTTTTTTGTTGTTCTTTTCTTTTCCCTTTTTTTACTACCCTTTTTCAGCCAGAAATTGCACGTGACGGTTTTGATAGTGTAATATTTGTTTTTTTTTTTTGACAGCTCCTTCGTTGCTTATAAAAAACAATGTTCCTTCGACCCCTGTAACCATGGCTATAAAAACGATCTAAATCTCCCCAACCTTCCCGTCCCTGTCCCCACCTACCCTACTCTGCCTCATTTAATTTTAGGTGTTTTGTACTGAATAAACGGGGGGGCTTTTATGCACCCTTTTTTGTGTGTGTTGGAGGGGGGGGGGGGGGGGTGAAATTTGTCTCGTCGTCTTTTTACCTTTTTTTTTTTTTTAGTCCAGCCTTTGGACGTTATTTTGTTATACAGAAACCTTGGATTTTGTTAAAAAAAACAACAGCAAAAAAAAAAAAAAAGCATAGTATAGTGGAGTTCATCCTTGGGGTGTCTACACTAATACAACCAGGGAAATAGCTTGGGTACTTTTGCTGGTTTCAAAACCAGAACGAGCTGGTTTACTGGTTTGGGGAAAAATAAAAAAAAAAAGTGGGATTCGGGATTCAGTTTTTCGCCTCCCCCGCACCACTTTCCCACTCACAGAAGAAAGCCTCACACGTAAGCGAACCCCTAAAAAGGGTTCATTAAGTGACTCTGTGGTGTAAAAAGCTGCATGTTTTGCACTATGCCCTAATTTTTTTTTCGCCTGCGGCGCCACTTTATATTAATTTTTTGCTCCGCAAAAAATAGAGTTTACAATGTCTTCGGGAATCCCCTTGCATTTTGCAGCCGCAAATGCAACTTGACCAAAGATGCAAAAAGTTGACCATTTTTTCAAAATGACCCACCGTTGCAACGGCCCCTGCTTCTGGAAGACGTATTGACTTCGTACGGTTAGTGGAAGGTGCAAGACCAAGCGCCGTACACACAGAGATAAAATTCCATTTTCTTTGTTGTCTCGCAAAATTTACCCTTTGCCTCTCCACTTAGTGGTTGGCAGGGAGGCGCGCGCGAAGCGCGCGACGACCGCTTTCAACCGGGGAAAAAAATTTTCTAAACCAGCAAACCAGCAACATTTGAAAAGTGCACCTTTCAAGCTACTACCCTGAATACAACCAAGTTTTCAAAAAAAAAAAAAAAGCAAAAAAAAGTCATCCTCTCTTTGGGGTGTCTCTACTAACTAAGGTTTCAATTTTTTTTTTAAACAAACACACATAGTAGAACTGAATGCCTGTATATGGCTCGACTACTCTCAAAAAAAAAAATCAACAGATTATCATTTTAAAAGACGCAAGACATTTTTTTTTTTTTTTCACCCACCCTCCTACTTGACCCCAAAACTGCCCCCTCTCTCTCTGCTGGCCCTCACTCTAGGAAGAATGCCTTCACCAGCGATATCCAAGGAGGTACGTGATTTGTAACTATTTTATTTTTGTTGTTTTTTTTATATTTGTCTTCCCTCTTCCCTCTTCCTCCCCCCTTCCCTTCATTTGCCCCCTCTCTCTCTTCACCTCAATGCTCATAAGAGAATTCCCCCCCCCCCTTTCTCTCTGAGTGTGATGGACAATACCACTAATCAAAAAAAAAAAAATAAACAGAACACAAAGCACTTTCAAAAACAATTTTTTCAAACTCAATGTTACAAGCATTGTTAACGTGAGAAAATTCTATACCTTCCAGCTGGGGGAGGGGAGAGGGAGGGAGGAAAGGTGGTTGGTGGTTCGTCAAAAAAAAAAAAAAAAAAAAAATGTCATCGTGGTGTTCACGATTTCCCCCCCAAAGCACCGAAGGTGAAGGACAAAAAAGAGGTGAGAAAAATGGGAGGGCCTTTTTTTAAGGAAAAGAAGGCGCACAAAACCCCCCAATATTACACCAGAACGTGCTACGAAATAGGAGGGAGGTCAGGAAACACCTTTTTTTTTTTTTGTAATTTTTTGCACAGTTCACATACCACCAGCCACCTCTACTTCCCCCCTACCCCCCCCACAGGAGTCCTGCAAGGTATTACCCCCCCTCCCAATCCCTTAACCCATTACAACGCGTTGCCCTTCGTAAACCCGTTTTCATCCAATTTATTCAATATGTCCCCTTTTTTTTTGAAACAGTACAGCTCGAAAGTGGTATTACCGGCCACTTCTTTTGTCTGTATCCTAAAAATTTAAAAAACCTTTTGTAATAATCCACCTGATTTTTTCTGAAATTTTTTGGTGGTGTTTACTTTTCGCAGGGAAATACAAAATATGTTACCCGCAAACCCACATTATTTTCAAAAAAATAATAACTATTTATTCACCTCCTTTTAGCGGGGTTTTATTTTGCGATAACTTCACGCATTTTTTTCCCAGGCGAGGGCTACTTAATTTGCCGAGCGAAGCGAGGCAAATTGAGTGCACGAGCCTGGGAAAAAAATAAGTGAAGTATCGCAAAATAATCCGCTAAAAGGAGGTGAATACGTAATTTTATTTCACGGGAAATAAAGTATACGAAAGGATTTGGCACTTTTAGCGGGACTTATTTATTGTGCAATAACTAACGAGTATGTGTCCTCACAAGAAGCTCTCAGGGGAAAAAAAAAAAAAAGAGCGTGAAAAAAAAAAAAAAAAAAGCTCTTATTACCCTCCCGCCAGCGCTACCGGGTCCCGCGGACCCCTAGATAGGCCCGCTGAGGGGCTGGCGGGATTGAGGAGGCTGGAGGGAGGCTAAAAAAGGCTGGACGGTCCCTCTAGCCCTACTACCTACATGTACCAAAATTTAGCGTGAAATTATCATTAAATAAAATCCCGCTAAAAGTGCCAAATCCTTCGTATACTTTATTTCCCAGGGGAATAAAATAAAATGATAGCATGGTGCCCACCTCAGCGTAGAAGTGTTAAGTCATCCTCGGGGTGGCTTCACTAATATCACCAAGTTTTCAAAAAAAAAATTCTCCCCTTTTCAAATTTCCCTTTTGCCAAAATGTGATCCTAGATTGCGTTGTACTCTTCACTCCTCCACGGGAGGGGGTTGCGAACTGTCTTTGTTCATATCCTTAGTGGATGTATTGTGATAACTTTCCATCATATTTCCATCATACGCACCACAATGCTTGCATTGTGATATGTGCATTATGGACAGTTTCTCGCAGTACCAACTACCACTATCGTTCCCTCTAATTCCCCTTCCCCCCTTTTTTTTTTCTTAGATGTGTATGCGCGCGAAGCTTTATCTATTAAAAAAAAAAAATAATGTCTTTCCCCTCTCCCCCAACCTTCATTTGTTACCCCTCCCCACACCAAAGTGGACTTCCTACAGTTCATCTGACATTTCTTTTCTATTTTTTAGTGCACCCTATTATACCTTCTATTCAGTAGAATAGTTAGTATATGAAAACAATATTTTTTTTTTTTGTTTTTCTCTTTCTCTCTCTTCTCTCTTCAATAGCAAACTTGTTTGAGCACCAAAAAGGTACGTCTGAGGGACGATGTGAATTAAATTAAAAAAGTGCGCGCACTTTTTTTTTTTTTATGATTGCATATGATGAAAATACTTTTTTTAGGACCCCCCAAAAAACGCGAACCAACCGAAAAACTTATAACTGTTATGCTACCCTTATTTTATTTTATTTTATTTTTCCTTTTCTCAGTCGATCTTAAATCTATAGCGCGGACTTAAGGTCATCTCATTTGCCCCGTAAGTAACTAAATTATTAGTTTCATTTTGTTTTTTATTTTTAAAGTTCTATCAATTTACCTTTTCTGTGTAGATGGTATTCTACACATTGTTATATACGGTCATTCCAGGGAAGGTCTGTAAAAAATACAAATTAACATTACAACATTTTTCACAACTGGCCTCCTTCGTACGACATGTGTTCAGTACAGTGCCTTTTGTCATTATTTTTTTTTTTGCTCTTTTATGACCTAAAGTTAAAACTTTGATAAACCCCCCTCCCGCATAAGGTTTACATACATTATTGGTAAATACTAACGGGTTCGTAAACCTTACACGGGTTTTAGTTCCTTCGTAAACCTTAACGGGACGGAAAGTAGTTCCGCATAAGGTTTACGAGGACATCTCTTTTTATTAAAGTAAGACCTGCCCCCTCTCATTGCACGAACACGTAACATTATTTCTTGTATGTTTCGAATAGGCAGCACCTAGCTGCACTTGTTCTTCCGTCTACGTTTTCCACACTGGCTGGAGTTATTCCTAAATGCATCCACCTCGATCTCGAGATTGCTTTGTCCATACCGGTGTCATCGTTGAAGGGGTGTTCGAGGGCTGTGTACATAGTGTCCTCGAGTTTTTCGTGGTGCATCGTAGCTCGCAAGCGAGTCTTGACTAATTTCATGAGAAAACACATTCTCCACTCCAGCTGTTCCAATAGGCAGTGTGGCCGCCAAAAATAGAATAGAGGGTGCAAGACTCTTATCTCAAGGTCCTTCAACACGTTCGTTTGTGGGTTGACGGGTTCGTGATCGAAGTGAATTTTTGACTTTTCGCCGGAGCCCCCGGGCTAGCGACCACGTTTTGACCAGATGCCAACGAAAATTCCATATTTTTTTCAAAAAAAATCCACTTTTGAAAATTAAATAAGTCTTGGTAAACCTTATGCGGGACGTAAACCTTAGACGGGTTCGTGAACCTTATGCGGTTCGTAAACCTTATTGGATGTAAACCTTATGCGGGGGGGGGGGGGGGGGTAGGTGGGGGCAAAACCCCTATTTTTTTGAGGCATTTTGACTTTTTTGGACTTCCGCGCAAAGTACGTACAAACCACCCCTCATACCCACCCAGAAATGGGTCAGAAACACCCTGTGACCCGAAAATCCATGCTAAGGGCGACTCAGAATATGAAAAAATGCAAAAAAATAGTGAAAAAGTGGCCTTTTGACGGTTTTGGCCATGTTGGGTAAAATGGCCATTTTTGGACAAAAAAATCAAAAAAACAGCAAAATTTCGACGTCATGACAGCTGCTTGGGCACAAACCTACCCCAGGGAGGTCCTGTGAGTCTATTCCGACCTGTTTTGGACACTTTAGGTACTTTTTTTGGCCGTTTTTTGGTGTTTTTAGGTCAAAAAACATCCCCGGACTATCCCCGGACCGGACTTGCGCCCTGCTTTCAGACCCACTCTGGGCCAAAAAATGGGTGAAAACCCCCGAAAAAGCACTCCGGGAACCCAGATAGTTCCAAATATCCACCAGAAACCCACCCAAACACCTCAAAAACATGCCAGAAAAATATTTTTAAAAACACACTTTTTCAAATAAGTCATTATGGAACCTGCCCAGATGAACTTTTTGAAAAAAGTGTGTTTTTGAAAATATTTTTCTGGCATGTTTTTGAGGTGTTTGGGTGGGTTTCTAGTGGATATTTGGAACTATCTGGGTTCCCGGAGTGCTTTTTCGGGGGTTTTCACCCATTTTTTGGCCCAGAGTGGGTCTGAAAGCAGGGCGCAAGTCGCGGCCCAGGGACGTCCAGGGTAAAGTCCAGGGTATTTTTTGACCTAAAAACACCAAAAAACGGCCAAAAAAAGTACCTAAAGTGTCCAAAACAGGTCGGAATGGACTCACAGGACCTCCCTGGGGTAGGTTTGTGCCCAAGCAGCTGTCATGACGTCGAAATTTTGCTGTTTTTTTGATTTTTTTGTCCAAAAATGGCCATTTTACCCAACATGGCCAAAACCGTCAAAAGGCCACTTTTTCACTATTTTTTTGCATTTTTTCATATTCTGAGTCGCCCTTAGCATGGATTTTCGGGTCACAGGGTGTTTCTGACCCATTTCTGGGTGGGTATGAGGGGTGGTTTGTGGGTACTTTGCGCGGAAGTCCAAAAAAGTCAAAATGCCTCACCCGTCCTGAAGGTTTTGCCCCCACCTAGGGGGGGGGGGGTTTACATTCCCATTTTATTTATTTTTTTACGCACACTACTTTTGTGAGCGGAAAATTTTTCACGTCGTTCACTCACTCCGTGCTCCGCAACACCACCACCCAATATTAGTGTATGTGGAAGTGTCAACGCATCAAACAACTACAAGAAGGGGTGAGGGGACGACAAGGTAACACTTTTATTTCCTACTTAACACTGGGATGATCTTGAACATCCTTGTACTTTCTCTTCTTTGATTAAGAAGTGATCAAGGTGACTAAGCACGAGAGGCTTAGGATCATCTTATAAACTTTTCTTTGATTTGAAAGTATATGAAAACTAATTTTTAGGTCAACCATTCCCGCTCGTTCCTCACTTTCTCTCTCTCTCTCTCTCTCACTCTCTTTTTTTTTAAAATGACAAAACGGCAAACTGTCGATACGAAAAATTAACACCAATCTTCATCTTCTGAAATACAAGGATTCTGATACAAATGACAAGAGAGTCCCTAAATACCTAGACCAAAAAGTGCAGGGGGAAAAAGCAACTTCAAGAAAACCGAAGGAAGATAAAATTTTAATTTTATTTTTTGAAGCTTTTTTTTGAAGTTGGTGTTAGTTCTCAAGGAGGTACTTTAGATGACTGTCGAAGAAGAACTACTTATTCCGTCAGATGCTTGCAATTTTGTTTTTAAAGACAAAAAAAATTGCAAAAAAAAAAAAAAAAAACACCAATAAAAGAACAAACGAAAAGAAAACAATCAGATTGCTAAAAAAAAGGACACATGATTTAAAAACAACGGCTTCGGCCGACATTGAGTACAGATCTTTATACCGGTAGGTGTAAAGTGAATGTCAATGCAACACAACAACCCCAATAAAGCCCCTTCACCCCACCACCCTCCGACATCAAAAGCAACCCATTCCCCCCGGGCTGATCCCTCCCCCTTCTGAGGGACCTATCCCCCATCAGACACAATATTGAGTATAGCAGTTGATCAAAAGTCCTGTTTGTTTACCCCTTCCCCTTTCTTCTTCTTCCCTATACCCCCTGCCTTTATGGAGGTGGGAGCGGGGGAAAAAATGCGTATTTTTCAATGATTTTTTTGCCAGAAATTTGGTGGATTTTTTTAAAGCGGGGTTTAAACAACAACACCACCAAATTTCAGGTAAAATCAGGGTGGTAAAATCAATAAAAACCCCCAAAAAACATAGTGGAGAAACACATACTCTGTGGCTACACTAATACAACCAAAGTTTTCAAAAAAAAATAAATAAAAATACAGAAACATTACCTTTGTCATACTTGGATTGCCCGCGGTCCAAGTATGCTTTATCTACGCTTTTTTTCTCCTCTTCCCTCCTCCCTCTTCCCCTTCCCTGACCCCCCCTATTTTTCGTCAATATTCAATGAGCTTTCTTTTCTTGCAATTGAACTTGGCATTTTGCAACGTTTCCCCTCACCCTCCTCCAGCCCCCAACTTTTTTTTTACGCACACTAATTTGTGAGCGGAAAGTGTCACGTCGTTCACCTCACCCAACCGTGCTCCGCAACACCACCACCCAACAGGTGATTTTTTAGTGTGTGTGGAAGCGTCAACGCATCAAACAACTACAAGAAGGGGGGTGAGGGAACGACAAGTGACACTTTTATTATGCGAAGATGAATCAGGCACCCCAGCACATTCGTCCATTCGGACCCATCCCTCCTCCCCCTTTTTTTTGTGGTTCAGGAGTCCATCTGAACTATGTTCTCTTCCTTTTTTTCTTTTTTGTGGTCTGTTCTGTGGGTGTTTTTATTTTCATTTCTGCAGTGTGAAGAAAATGTAGTGGGGTGGGGGTGACATCCTTACCAAATAAAATGAAAAATAAAACATAAAACATACTGGAGAACCGCACAGAACACCACCCATCCCTCCCCAAGGAGGGATGAGAAGTAATAATCCAACAAAAAAGCAGCTTAATGTGCGCCAGTCGTTTAATATGACCGCGCTGCCAGTTTATTTTATTTTAATTTTTTTTTTTTTTGTATAACTCTCTGGGGTTCGATAACCCGCGGAGAACCAATGCCCCGCTGCGTCCACCGATGAACGGTAAGGCATTTGCACCTTTTTATTTGGTTTATCCACGCGATTTTTTTGTTGTTGTTGTTTTTGCTTTTCTTTCGGTTAAATGACCACAAATAAAAGCAGTGCTCAGAAGCGTTATCAATCATCTGACCAACTTTAGTGGTTGTGAATACGTTTTTCCTTTCGCGGTGTTGAGAAGGACTCTATTTTTCACGAGCACCAAGCTTTTCTCTTATATTAATTTTTTGGGCCCAGTCGAACTGACACATTTTTTTTGTCAGTCCACTCCGGATTTTTTTTTTTTTTTTTTGTTTTTTTTTGCTCCTGCCGCAATTCTGGCAAGGACTATCCACATTACCCAACTACAGCAATAGCCACTCCAAGGTTGGTCACACATCCTGCAGTAGTGCTTTTGTTCCTTTACTTCTTGTTGGCATATTTTTGTTTTTTTTTTGTTTTTTTTTTTTTGTTGTGTTTTTTCCCCTGATCTCGAGACCATCCCCCTCTCAGATCGATTTTTTTTTCTCCCTCATTTTTTTCATTTAGCATCTTACTCAAAGTGGAGCACTCTTATTGTAGCGCCTCTTATTTTTCACTTCCCAAAAAAAGACAAAAAAAAAAATAGGATATTTTTTTTTTTACTTTCCACTTCTTCTCCCCCCTACGACACAACGTATCTCTTTACCTCCCAGCTTCAAAACGACCCGCTGGACCTTACATCAAGGCTTTAGGACCCTGTTGTCTTCGAAATCTTCTAAATTCATCTTCAGAGAGATGCGTAGAATTGCTTACCCAACCACTCACACACTACAGATACCTGGGAGGGGAGATGGGGATGCAGTGTCTCAATGGCGTGCTCTCCTTGGACGGGACACTGATCACCAAAAGGAAGGAGCTGCGCACACAGTTCTTCATCTTTGCTTGTACTGGTTGGATGGGCGCTGCTTTCAGCCTTGTGTCCTCAGTTGAGCGGCACCTGCGCCAGCCATTTGCCTTAGGCGGTATACTCACGGCCCTGCTTGGGTTCAGCAGTGTGATCTGTGCAGTGCTATGCAGGGTTCCGCTGACGACTAAGGTAGTTGTGGGCACGTTGTACATGGTTACATGTGGAATACTGATGTGGGATTTGAATGGACGAACAGTCTACAATTCACACTGGCCTCTCCTCGTGCTCATTGTCGACATGCTGCTTGTGATGCAGGTGCCCACACGTTACAGTTTAGGTCTGGTGTGCTTCATCGTCATGTGGTTGTCGCTGCTTGGTGTTGAGGAGAGCTTCAGGTTTGGTCTGTTCGACCTGCCCGGGTTGGTGCCACAGGAGGGTGAGTACGGACGGCTGTATTACTTGGAGGAGAAGTGCTTCTGTAAGACTCCACCCTGTCCAAAACCCTTCCCTTCTCCTACTTTTACGTCAGCAGTGTGTGTCTTTGTGATTGACTTCATCGTGACACGTGGTTTCGCACGTGAGGTGCTGAAGCAGCAGACATCAATGGAGCAGACAGTCAACGCTGTGCAGGAGATTGCGTCGTTGCTCGCAAAGTACGACGTGGAAGGTGTGGCACGGATGCTTGCGGCACGTGGCTCAGAGCTGCCTGAGGAGATGTACGAGACGCTGCACACAATGGAGCAGAACCTGCGTCGCTACAAGCCCTACCTCCCTGCTGCGCTGTTTGAGGAGATGGAGGAGGAGAGGGCCAAGCATACCCTTCCTCACATGTCTGTGGCACCACTCAGAGAATGTGAGACAGCAACCATAGTATTCACAGACATACGTGCATCAACATCGATCTGGGAACATGCACCTGAAGGGATGCGTGCTGGGCTGAAGATCCACAACACTGTGATACGCGAGGTGATGCAGGCCTTTGGTGGGTACGAAGTGAAGACGCTTGGTGATGCCTTCATGGTTGCCTTCACATCAACAGAGGACGGGGTGAACTTCGGTCTGCGTGTGCACGAACTCCTGCGTGAAGCTGTCTGGCCTGATTCACTACTTGAGAATGCACCAATCTGTGCTGAACAGGGAACACTTTGGGGAGGACTGACTGTGCGCATTGGTGTCAACACTGGCCCTGTGACTGTGGAGGAGAACGCACTGACGGGACGGACAGACTACTTTGGCCACACAGTGAACGTTGCTGCCCGCCTTGAGAGCACATGCAAGCCTGGTGCTGTGGCTGTTCCTTCTGACCTGTACACATCTGAGTGCAGGTCTTGCTCTGCTGTTGCTGGGGATGCGGAACCACTGGACTTGAAGGGTGTGTCTGAGAAAATGTTTGTGCAATGTGTGTGGCCTTTGTCACTTGCGGGTCGCAAGCACAGCCCCCTCAAAGAACCTTCCGGGATGCTGAAGTCTGTGGAGGTACAGAGTATCCATTCGCGAGATTCTCTCAGCGAGAAGAGCAACTCAACTTTGCTGTGTACTGACAGCCATCCCACGACACTTCCGTTTCGCGCAACTCTTGGCACTGTGCATCTTGCCGTTGGTGACGAGTGTGACCCTTCAGCACCCCGCACTTTGAGCCTTGCCCTGACGACCCTCACAGTGGCCCTGGACCAGAACGGTGGGACCTTGGTGACCCTTCTTGGGAGCCGTGTGTGTGTTGGGTGGAACCTGACCCGGCCAGCACCTGCACACATGGAGAACGCAGTGCGCTTTGCACAACGCCTTTTGGGGACTGCAGTGCTGTCTGGTGCAGGGCTTGTGACGGGTTCGGTGCAACATGGTGACGTAGGTGCTCGGAAGCAACGCTTTGTGACTGTGATGGGGCAGACTGTGTACCGGAGCTGGGCGCTGTGCGACACGGCACGGGAGGGGAGGCAGTGTTTGTACGAACCTCCGTTGGGGACTGTGCTTCCTGCTGCGTTGAAGTCTGCACTGCAGGCTGAGGGCAACGCACATGGTTTGTACGAGGTCCTTGCGATGAGGATTCGCTTGTGCGAAGAGAAGGAGAAGACGTGAGTGGTGTGTTGTGCCAATTTCCATTGTGCACTTGCACCTGCTCCTAGCCGTCTCTACCGACCACTACTGCATCACCAGCGGGAAAATTGGTAGAGCTGTCAAATGATATTGACATTACCGTAATCCTAAAAATTCTGGGACGCAACAAAACTGGGACAATTGAGGAAAAATATGAAACTTGGTTAACCTTCCTGTCCTAGCTGCAACTCATGGACATTTTTACGTCCCAGAATTTTTACGATTACAGTATCGAGTACTTCACCCCAAAATAAAGGTCGAGCCGCGCATCAGCTAAAAGGCGGATGTGAAACATGTGCAAGAGCCACATCAGCACTTACACAGTGGAGGAAAAATGCATGTTTACACTATCATTTGCTCTCGAAATGGATGTAGCTGACAGTATGGTTCAGGTGTTTTTTTGAAGCAGTCAAACTACCCAGTGCAAAAAGCTGCGTTTTTCTCTGTTACTTTGAGGACCCTTCAGTCATGATACCCACCCCACCCCTTCCCCCCTGATCACTCACAACAGGAACACATTCAGAGGATAGAGCATTGCAACTTGGCACACACAACTAGACTGGGACAGAGGCAAACAGGTGTGCAAGAATGCGGTGGCTCAATGGCGTGCTCTCCTTGGACGGGACACTGAACACCAAAAAGAAGGAGCTGCGCACACAGTTCTTCATCTTTGCCTGTGTGGGTTGGGTGGTGTCTGTTGGAAACTTTCTGATGACAATGAAAAAACAACTAGTTCAGCCATTCGCTTTTGTGGCAACAGTGCTGGCCCTGCTTGGGTTCAGCACTGTGATCTGTGCAGTGCTGTGCAGGGTTCAGTTGACAACAAGGATAATTGTGGGCACGTTGTACCTAGTCACATGTGGCATGCTTTTGTGGGATTTGAATGCACGTGCAGTCTACAGGTCACACTGGCCTCTCCTCGTGTTCATTGTCGACATGCTGCTTGTGATGCAGGTGCCCATACGTTACAGTTTAGGTCTCGTCTGTTTCGTCGTCATGTGGTTGGTGCTTCTGTCTCTTGAGGAGAGCTTCAGGTTTGGTCTGTTCGACCTGCCCGGGTTGGTGCCCCAGGAGGGTAAGTACGGACGGCTGTATTACTTTGAAGAGCAGTATGCCTGTGACACACTACCCTGTCCAAAACCCTTCCCTCCTTCTACCTTAACGTCAGCAGTGTCTGTCTTTGTGATAGACTTCATCGTGACACGTGGTTTCTCACGTGAAATGCTGAAGGAGCAGGCAGCAATGGAGCGGACGATCAACGCTGTGCAGGAGATTGCCTCACTCCTGGCAAGGTACGACGTGGAGAAGGTGGCGGAGCTGCTGGAGGAGCATGAACATGAGTTGCCTCAAGGGATGACGGTGGCACTGCGTGCGTTGGAGAAGAACCTGCGATCGTACAAAGCGTACCTGCCACAGACGTGTCTGCTTGTGGATGAAGCAGCTGATGAAGACGGTGCAGAGGAGGAGCTGAGCGATGCAGCGTCAGTGTCGTCATGTTCAAGTGCAAGCGTGCGTGAAGGAGTCGTCCGGAGCGTTGCTTTGGGGCTCACGTCTGTGAAGGCGACTCTGCTGACGGTGAACATCAAAGACACGTTGCGTCTGGTGGAGCAGGACAGTGCACACTTCTCCTCCTTCTTCACAACTCTTCTTCTGAAGACGTTGCAGGCAACAGAGTCATACCGTGGGATGGTGGACGTGTTCGTCGGTGACAGGGTGCACTGCTCGTTCAACACGTCAAGGCAGAGTGCAAACCACGCCACCTCAGCACTGCACACAGCAACGATGCTGTTCAGAGGTTTGAAGCTGTCGCAGGTGAACATCGGTGTTGCAACTGGGAAGGTGCTGCGTGGTGACATGGGGTGTGAAGTGATGCGCCGCTTCAGCATGGTGGGCACACTTGTGCGTGACGTGCATGGGATGGAACGTGCAGGACGTATCCTTGGCTGCGACGTGCTCTGCAACCGCCTCTGCTTCAGCGATGCTGAGTGCGAACACGAGTTGCGCCTGATTCCGTGCAAGGTGGAAGTGTCTGCAACCTCTGACACACCTGAAGTGGTTGCCGAGCTTCTGCTTGACATGGCTGTTTCAGGACACCCCGTTGAAGAGTGGATGTACCAGATCGGGAAGAACAGTGAGTGGGAGAACTACAACACAACAGTGCGGAAGTACCTGAAAGGCGATGTGTCTGCAGCAGCGGTTGAAGAGGCTGCACAGGGTTGTCCTTGTGAACAGAGACCGTTGAACGTGCATCCCTCGACAGTCAAGGGTGGGCTTCTGAGTGTGGCCTTGGCACGACCGTTGCATGAGGGAACAGGGGACAACCGTGAGTAGAAGGCTTTGGGGTGGGGTGGTAGGCTGCGATGGTTCCGTTTTATTGCGTACCGCGAGGAAGCGCTGTGGTGACCTGTAATCAGCCTGCTTGTCACGAATGTGTTGCTGACCGGATGTGTGGTGGGTGTGCGTGCGTTGCTGTACTCTATTTCCATAGACTGCATACTGCAGGTGCCCACACAGCACAGCCTAGCTCAAAGAATCTTCTGTGCTGCTGAAGGATTACACCCTAAACAAGCGTCCGTCACCAATCCCTTTTCAGTCATGTTCCCCACCTGCCCACCCCTTCCCACCCTGATCAGTCACAACAGGAACACATTCAGAGGATTGAGCATTGCAACTTGGCACACACAACTAGACTGGGACAGAGGCAAACAGGTGTGCAAGAATGCGGTGGCTCAATGGCGTGCTCTCCTTGGACGGGACACTGAGCACCAAAAAGAAGGAGCTGCGCACACAGTTCTTCATGGCTTCCTGTGCGGGTTGGGTGGCAACTGTGCTTTACTTTGCGGCCACCCTTGCAAAACAACAAGCTCAGCCATTTGCGTTTGTGGCATCAGTGCTGTCGCTGCTTGGGTTCAGCACTGCGATCTGTACAGTGCTGTGCAGGGTTCAGTTTACGACAAGGATAGTTGTGGTCCCGTTGTACCTGATCGCGGGTGGAATGATTATGCGGGATTTTAATGCCCGAGCATTCTATGTTTCACACTGGCCTCTCCTCGTGCTCGTTATCGACATGCTGCTTGTGATGCAGGTGCCCACACGGTACAGTCTCGGGCTTGTGGTATTTGTTGTTTTGTGGTTGTTGCTGCTTGGTCTTGAGGAGACTTTCAGGTTTGGTCTGTTTGACCTGCCCGGGTCCGTGAAGCAGGATGGTGAGTACGGACGGAGGCAGTACTTTGAAGAACAGTTTGTCTGTGACATGCCGCCCTGTCCTACACCGTTCCCTTCTCCTACCTTAACGTCAGCAGTGTCTGTTTTTCTGATAGACTTCTTCGTGACACGTGGTTTCGCACGTGAGGTGCTGAAGGAGCAGGCAGCAATGGAGCGGACGATCAACACTGTGCAGGAGATTGCCTCGCTCCTGGCAGGATACGACGTGGAGAAGGTGGCGGAGCTGCTGGAGGAGCATGAACATGAGCTGCCTCAAGGGATGACGGTGGCACTGCGTGCGTTGGAGAAGAACCTGCGGTCGTACAAAGCGTACCTCCCACAGACGTGTCTGCTTGGTGGTGCAACAGTTGATGAAGACGGTGCAGAGGAGGACCTGAGTGATACCGACGTGTCAGTGTTGTCATGTTCAAGTGCAAGCACTCCTCGTGAAACGATTGCCCGGAACGTTGCTTTGGGGCTCACGTCTGTGAAGGCGAGTCTGCTGACGGTGAACATCAAAGACACGTTGCGTCTGGTGGAGCAGGACAGTGCACACTTCTCCTCCTTCTTCACAACTCTTCTTCTGAAGACGTTGCAGGCAACAGATGCACACCGTGGGATGGTGGACGTGTTCGTCGGTGACAGGGTGCACTGCTCGTTCAACACGTCAAGGCAGTGTGCAAACCACGCCACCTCAGCACTGCACACAGCAACGATGCTCTTGCAGGACTCCAAGCTGTCGCAGGTGAACATCGGTGTTGCAACTGGGAAGGTGCTGCGTGGTGACATGGGGTGTGAAGTGATGCGCCGCTTCAGCATGGTGGGCACACTTGTGCGTGACGTGCATGGGATGGAACGTGCAGGACGTATCCTTGGCTGCGACGTGCTCTGCAACCGTATGTGCTTCAGCGAAGCTGAGTGCGAACACGAGATGCGCCTGATTCCGTGCAAGGTGGAAGTGTCTGCAACCTCTGACACACCTGAAGTGGTTGCCGAGCTTCTTCCAGGCACCAAAGCAGCCGACCCGGAAACTGAAGAGTGGATGTACCAGATCGGGGAGAACAGTGAGTGGGAGAACTACAACACAACAGTGCGGAAGTACCTGAAAGGCGATGTGTCTGCAGCAGCGGTTGAAGAGGCTGCACAGGGTTGTCCTTGTGAACAGAGACCGTTGAACGTGCATCCCTCGACAGTCAAGGGTGGGCTTCTGAGTGTGGCCTTGGCATGCACGACTGCTGTGGGAAGGGACAACGGAGTAGAAGGCTTTGGGGTGGGGAAGGGAATCTGAGTGGCCCAGGTTTTATTTCACTCCTAAAAAAAAGGGGGTACAAGCACAATAATGTAATTACACTAATATGCGAAGTACCGTGTTTAGACAGAATATGGACCAGAATAATTAGGGGATTCCCGAAGACGCAGAATTTTAGTTTTTGGCTAAAGCAATGCTTATGTACCTCCATACAGAAGTGGGCCAATTGGAACCAGGATGCTGCGTTAGGCTCCAAATAAGATACCCCGAGCACTCTCACTCGTGGGATTATTCTGGTTCTAGGGTTCGATAGGGAGTGGAACCAGTGCTTTCGACGATTAACAATGAGGCGTGCTTGTGGACGAAGCAGCTGAAGGCAGTGCAGAAGAGTACCAACCTGAGTGGTGCAGAGGCTGCAGAGACCTGTGCTCTATTTCCATAGACTGCAGGCGCCCACACGGTACAGCCTAGCTCAAAGAATCTTTGTGATGCTGGAGTATTACACCCCTAAACAAGCGTCCCATCACTCATCTCTTTTCAGTGATATTCCCCACCCCTTCCCACCCTGATCACTCACAACAGGAACACATTCAGAGGATAGAGCATTGCTACTAGTCGCACACAACTAGACTGGGACAGAGGCAAACAGGTGTGCAAGAATGCGGTGGCTCAATGGCGTGCTCTCCTTGGATGGGACACTGAGCACCAAAAGGAAGGAGCTGCGCACACAGTTCTTCATCTTTGCCTGTGTGGGTTGGTTGGTAACTCTTGCAAATCTTGCGGGTACACTTGCAGCACAACTCAGCCATCCATTCGCCTTTGGGGGAACAGTGCTGGCCCTGCTTGGGTTCGGCACTGCGATTTGTGCAGTGCTGTGCAGGGTTCAGTTGACGACAAGGATAGTTGTAGGCACGTTGTACCTGGTCACATGTGGAATGATTATGTGGGATTTGAATGGGCGAGCAATCTACATTTCACACTGGCCTCTCCTCGTGCTCGTTATCGACATGCTGCTTGTGATGCAGGTGCCCACACGGTACAGTCTGGGTCTTGTGGTATTTGTTGTCTTGTGGTTGTTGCTGCTTGGTCTTGAGGAGACTTTCAGGTTTGGTCTGTTTGACCTGCCCGGGTCCGTGAAGCAGGATGGTGAGTACGGACGGAGGCAGTACTTTGAAGAACACTTTGTCTGTGACATGCCACCCTGTCCTACACCGTTCCCTTCACCAACAGTCACGTCAGCAGTGTCTGTTTTTCTGATAGACTTCATTGTGACACGTGGTTTCGCACGTGAGGTGCTGAAGGAGCAGGCAGCAATGGAGCGGACGATCAACGCTGTGCAGGAGATTGCGTCGTTGCTTGCAAAGTACGACGTGGAGAAGGTGGCGGAGCTGCTGGAGGAGCATGAACATGAGCTGCCTGAGGGGATGACGGTGGCACTGCGTGCGTTGGAGAAGAACCTGCGGTCGTACAAAGCGTACCTGCCACAGACGTGTCTGCTTGTGGATGAAGACAGCGAAGTTGAGTGCACTGAATACGCCAGTACAGAACGTACAGAACAAGATTGTGCAGAGCAAACAGCATCTTCTGAGAGTAGTTCCACAAATGGAAGCTTACCTGCTGCGAGTGTACGACACGTTGCTTTGGGGCTCACGTCTGTGAAGGCGACTCTGCTGACGGTGAACATCAAAGACACGTTGCGTCTGGTGGAGCAGGACAGTGCACACTTCTCCTCCTTCTTCACAACTCTTCTTCTGAAGACGTTGCAGGCAACAGAGTCATACCGTGGGATGGTGGACGTGTTTGTCGGTGACAGAGTGCACTGCTCGTTCAACACGTCAAGGCAGAGCGCAAACCATGCCACCTCAGCACTGCACACAGCAACGATGCTGTTCAGGGGGTTGAAGTCGTCACAGATTAACATCGGTGTTGCAACTGGGAAGGTGCTGCGTGGTGACATGGGGTGTGAAGTGATGCGTCGCTTCAGCATGGTGGGCACACTTGTGCGTGACGTGCATGGGATGGAACGTGCAGGACGTATCCTTGGCTGCGACGTGCTCTGCAACCGTATGTGCTTCAGCGATGCTGAGTGCGAACACGAGATGCGCCTGATTCCGTGCAAGGTGGAAGTGTCTGCAACTTCTGACACACCTGAAGTGGTTGCCGAGCTTCTTCCAGGCACCAAAGCAGCCGACCGTGAAACTGAAGAATGGATGTACCAGATCGGGAAGAACAGTGAGTGGGAGAACTACAACACAACAGTGCGGAAGTACCTGAAAGGCGATGTGTCTGCAGCAGCGGTTGAAGAGGCTGGACAGGGTTGTCCTTGTGAACGGAGCCCTTTGAACGTGCATCCCTCGACAGTCAAGGGTGGGCTTCTGAGTGTGGCCTTGGCACGACCACTGCGGGAGGGCCTAGGGGACAACGATGAGTGCGGGGACTAGATCCTTGCGATGAGGAGTCGCTTTGGAAGAGAAAGAAAAGACGTGAGTGGTGTGTTGTGCAAATTTCCATTGTGCACTTGCACCTGCTCTTGGTCGTAAAGCGCCCCCCTTCCCACTTTCCAGAGTCCCTTTCGCGTGTCTCCTCACATGGTAATGTGGAGGAGGTGGCGGAGCTGCTGGAGGAGAGCTGCCTGAGGGGATGACGGTGGCACTGCGTGCGCTAGACCTGCGGTCGTACAAAGCACTGACGTGTCTGCTTGTGGATGAAGCAGCTGAAGGCAGCGACTAACCTGAGTGGTGCAGACGCCAAAGACCTGTGCTCTATTTCCATAGACTGCAGGTGCCCACACGGTACAGCCTAGCTCAAAGAATCTTTGTGATGCTGAAGTAATTGCATCCCTATAAACAAGCATCCCATCACCCATCCTTTTCAGTGATGTTCCCCACCCCTGCCCACCCAAGAACCACCCTGATCACTCACAACAGGAACACATTCAGAGGATAGAGCATTGCTACTTGGCACATACAACTAGACTGGGACAGAGGCAAACAGGTGTGCAAGAATGCGGTGGCTCAATGGCGTGCTCTCCTTGGATGGGACGCTGAGCACCAAAAGGGAGGAGCTGCGCACGCAGTTCTTCATCTTTGCCTGTTTGGGCTTTTTGGGCGTGGTAGGAAACTTTCTGATTACAATTGAAAAACATCTAACCCAGCCAATCGCCTTTGGAGGAACAGTGCTGGCCCTGCTCGTGTACAGCACTGCGATCTGTGCAGTGCTGTGCAGGGTTCCGTTGACAACAAGCATAGTGGTGGGCACGTTATACATGATTACATGTGGAATACTGATGTGGGATTTGAATGCACGTACAGTTTATGTTCAGCATTGGCCTCTCCTCGTGTTCATTGTCGACATGCTGCTTGTGATGCAGGTGCCCACACGTTACAGTTTAGGTCTCGTCTGTTTCGTCGTCATGTGGTTGGTGCTTCTGTCTCTTGAGGAGAGCTTCCGGTTTGGTCTGTTCGACCTGCCCGGGTTGGCGCCCCAGGAGGGTAAGTACGGACGGCTGTATTACTTTGAAGAGCAGTATGCCTGTGACACACTACCCTGTCCAAAACCCTTCCCTCCTTCTACCTTAACGGGAGCACTAGCTGTGTTTGTGATAGACTTCATCGTGACACGTGGTTTCGCACGTGAGGTGCTGAAGGAGCAAGCATCAATGGAGCGGACGATCAACGCTGTGCAGGAGATTGCCTCGCTCCTGGCAGGATACGACGTGGAGAAGGTGGCGGAGCTGCTGGAGGAGCATGAACATGAGCTGCCTGAGGGGATGACGGTGGCACTGCGTGCGTTGGAGAAGAACCTGCGGTCGTACAAAGCGTACCTGCCACAGACGTGTCTGCTTGTGGATGAAGCAGCTGATGAAGACGGTGCAGAGGAGGAGCTGAGCGATGCAGCGTCAGTGTCGTCATGTTCAAGTGCAAGTGTGCATGAAGGAGTTGTCCGGAACGTTGCTTTGGGGCTCACGTCTGTGAAGGCGACTCTGCTGACGGTGAACATCAAAGATACGTTGCGTCTGGTGGAGCAGGACAGTGCACACTTCTCCTCCTTCTTCACAACTCTTCTTCTGAAGACGTTGCAGGCAACAGAGTCACACCGTGGGATGGTGGACGTGTTTGTCGGTGACAGGGTGCACTGCTCGTTCAACACGTCAAGGCAGTGTGCAAACCACGCCACCTCAGCACTGCACACAGCAACGATGCTGTTCAGAGGTTTGAAGCCGTCGCAGGTGAACATCGGTGTTGCGACTGGGAAGGTGCTGCGTGGTGACATGGGGTGTGAAGTGATGCGCCGCTTCAGCATGGTGGGCACACTTGTGCGTGACGTGCATGGGATGGAACATGCAGGACGTATCCTTGGCTGCGACGTGCTCTGCAACCGCCTCTGCTTCAGCGATGCTGAGTGCGAACACGAGATGCGCCTGATTCCGTGCAAGGTGGAAGTGTCTGCAACCTCTGACACACCTGAAGTGGTTGCCGAGCTTCTGCTTGACAGCGGGCGCTCCGCCAGCCCGACTGAAGAATGGATGTACCAGATCGGGAAGAACAGTGAGTGGGATCAGTACAACACAACAGTGCGGAAGTACCTGAAAGGCGATGTGTCTGCAGCAGCGGTTGAAGAGGCTGCACAGGGTTGTCCTTGTGAACGGAGCCCTTTGAACGTGCATCCCTCGACAGTCAAGGGTGGGCTTCTGAGTGTGGCCTTGGCACGACCACTGCGGGAGGGCACAGGGGACAACGGAGTAGAAGGCTTTGGGGTGGGGAAGGGAATCTGAGTGGCCAAGGCTGCGAGGGTTCCGCTTTATTGGGTGAAGCGCAATCTGAAATCACTGAAGCACTTGAGATGACATTCATTCAACACGCAGACTCGCCACCATTTGCCCGCTCCACGATTATGAGGCCCCTTTTTAGAATACACCGAGTAAGATTCGGTCTGTGTTGCTGTGGTGATCTATTTCCATAGACACCTTACAGTTGGTGCACAATGTGCATCGTAGCTGGGGTAGGGTGCATTTATACGGATTGATCTATGGCCTTTGTAGTCCGCTCCTTTGTTATCCCCTGACACTGTGCTTCTTCATCGGAGGTGGACGATGACGGTTGTGATCGAAGTGACGTACGGCTGGGGTTGCCTTAGAAACCTTCTCTACGTTGGTTCACCTTGCAAACATCCCATTCTCCCTTCTGGCAAAACAACAAGACCTTTTCCCACCCACCCATTTTCCACCAAAGGTCATTTCGATATTATTTTGGAGTCAATACCCTGCCCTCACAACCCCACCAGATTCCTACACCCCCTCCCATCCCCGTTTCTCCCTAAGCCCTCATCCCCTACATTTTCCCCGCTTTTTTTTTCTCTGTTTTTTTTCCCCTTCGCTTCGCCGTCTTCTCTCTTCTCTCGGTTCAGCTCATACTTATTAGAATGATTGGAACCATCGCTCCGTCGACGCTGAGCACGGCCCCGATCATGAGGATGGGAATGGAGGGTGCCGAGCTGGGTCCAGTTGGGGCAGGTGTGTGCGCGGACGCTGATGTGTCTACATACGATGCTTCCTCGGTGCTGGAGGTGTCGGGCACGTCCGGTATGTCTGGCATGTCAGGCACGACCAGCAGCAGCACCGATGTTGCACCACGTCGCATCGGAGTGGCCAGCCGCGGGAAGAACGCGCCCTGCACACACAACTCATGGGACAACGTGCGTGTCATCAAGGGGCAGGTCACCCTGCGGTGCAGACTCTGCCAGCTGCAGTGGCGCACCCACGTCGATGCGGTGTGGCGCAAGCGGAAGTGTGGCTTCTTCAACACTGCGCAGGGGTGCTCCCTTGGAGAGGCCTGCCCGAAGATCCACATGCACGCAAAGAAGCAGTCCCTTGAGGAGCGTGTTGAGCGTCATGGTGACGGTGTGCTGTC
This sequence comes from Rhynchopus sp. YZ270_cl-10, assembly GCA_964035575.1. Classification (NCBI taxonomy): domain Eukaryota; phylum Euglenozoa; class Diplonemea; order Diplonemida; family Diplonemidae; genus Rhynchopus; species Rhynchopus sp. YZ270_cl-10. The sequence continues at coordinate 1,022,171 of OZ037849.1, forward strand.
TGCGGTGCAGCCTGCAGTGGAAAGGGTCGAGGAGGTGGATACGGAGGCTCACAACACGCGGGCATGCGACACGCCACCGTGCCCGCACAACGCATGGAACTCCGTGCGCGCAAAGAAGGGCACAGTGACCCTGCGGTGTGGTGTCTGCGTCGCCCTCTGGCGCTGCCGCCTTGCGCATGTGGACCGCTGCAGGGACTTCCCTGAATGTGCGTTGGGCGAAGCGTGCACCAAGGTGCATATGCACGTCGTCAAGGTGGCGGACCGTGTCCAGGGTGGTGGTGGTGGCGCTGCATGTGGTGCAGCTGGTGAAGAGCCCCAGATCCGCGCGTCCACCGCACCTGCCGCGGCGCCCCAGCACTCGATCGAAGTCTTCTCGTGTGGTCTCCCGCAAAACTGGCGCACCGTGCCCCTCGTGGAAGGCGTGCAGGCCTGGTACGACAGCACCGCATGCTACTCAAATGTGGCGTCCTGGGCAGGCGCGACCCTCGTGCAGGGCACAAGCATGCCCATCCCATCTGGGCCGCTTGTCCTGAAGCTCACCTCTGTGGACCCCTCCCTCTGCGCTATGGTGCATGCGGTGCACTCAGGCGCCTTCTCGACGTCGCTTGAGATGCACGGGTGGGTGCGTGTGCAGACAGCACCGATGCCACGCATCGGTGCGCAGGAGGCTGTCATGCACAGCTTTGCCGTCAAGCCGTCGCAGCTGCCCAATGGTATGTTCAGCCTGCCGTCTGCCGAGAACAATGTTATGTGCAGTGTGTTTGTCAGCTTTGGTGCGACTGTGGAGGCGCCGACTGCGACGGGGATGCAGTACCTGGAGCGCAGCGACATCTACGGGAACTGCAGGGTTGCGAAGGCATCGAGCTACCGTTCGCAGACAAGCCACACGTCGGCAGTGGCATCTGCCGAGAGCGTGCACATGAGCATGTCAGCCTCGCAGACCCAGCTCTCGATCTCGGCCAGCGCAAGCGAATGCAGCACAGAGGACGACCACCACTCTGAGAGCGAGAAGACACCCACAGCCTCACGCGGCCGCTCCCACGCACGCGGGGGACGCCAGTCGCCACGTGGCAGCACACCCGATGCACACTCCTCAGACGACGACTGCGACAGCGATCACGACGCCTCTGCCCAGCGCTCTTCATCCTGCCCTCCAGCCCTCCGGTCCGTTGCCTAAACAATTTAAAAGCAGAGAATAAAACAAGGGAGGGGGGTTTTTTTTAAAGGCGTTACAATCCACCTCTGCAAATTTTTTAGGGAGGAAAAACCCTGTCTGTGGGCTCGTTTTTTTTAGATCCTGCTTAAAATTAGGGGGAGAAAAAACGTGTATTGCAGGGGAGGAGCTTGGGGGTTAAATCGGGTCAGATTGACCGATTTCCTTAGGCCCCATAGAAAAAAACGGGTCAGGGCAAAAAAAAAAAAAAAACTATAGATTTTTGAGGGAAAAATCAAAAAAATAGGGTACTCTACTTGTCGCATGAGGAGGTCTGAGAAGGATGAGGAACTACTATGTGCCCCACGGCGACGAGCACGAAGCTCACTGAAGCCAGAATGCCCTCAAACGCGCGCTCCACCCCGATCAAACCCGAACTCGACCTAGCCGTTGGTTACTGGCGCGAGCTGACGATCCAGATATTGGATCAACTCGCTGGGTGACACACCAAAGAGGGGCTCAGGCAGTGACAAGTCTTTCCGGGGATACGGAACGCCCTCCGACGTCTGCTCGAAGGGGACACCTGCCCAGAGAGAGTACCTGAACTGGCGAGTGCCTACGCACACATTCCACACCTCCATTGCGCAACCCTACCTTGATGACCTCATCGCCAGTGTCAAGGGCAACATGCATTCCGCGGGTGGTGCGACACTTGTGTATCATCAACGTGTACCATTTTGTGAAACGCGCCTTCTCATTCTGTATGTGTTTGTCTTCACAAGAGCTTTTCCGCCGAAGGCGGAAAAGCTCGGGACCTGACCCGATTTAACAGAATTTGACCCGATTTTGCCCCAAACCCATATTCCAAGCTCCTGCCCTGGTGTATTGCACAAAAAACGAAAAAAAAAAAATCGTGAAAAGGGGATGTGCTTTTTTTAGGACAAATGACATCCTTTTTCTTTACAAAGTGTGATTACTTTTAACTGTCCTCCGTGATGTCGTAGTGTTACACTACATATGGTATACCGTCACATACCACACATGTCCCACCCATCGTATTTCTACACATTCCCACCAATGCCTGCAGAGAATTAGGTAATTTCAGCCACCACTACCCTCTACATGAGTGGTTTGTGCCTCGCCCTCAAGGCAGTTTTTTTTGCACAGATCTCAAAAAAAAAAGAAGAAAAAGAAAAAAAGAAAACGCGTGGAGCTCACACGAGAAAAAAGCGAGGTGTCTACACGTTATCAATTATTCAAATTATTCAAAAAAAAAAAACAAAAACAAAAATAAAAACAAAAACAAAAAAAAACCCATTTGGTTTAGTGCAGCTCATCCTTGGGGTGTCTACACTAATACAACCAAGTTTTCAAAAAAAAAAAAAAAAAAATCCCCAACCCCTTCACTTTTGAGTAGGCGCTTTCCCTATCTTCCCTTTGTGGAAAGCACTTATATACACATTTCAATTCTTCTTTTGTGTGTGTTTTTCTTTTATCTTTTTTTTTTGTATCTTCTTTGCTCATTTTCCACCTTATCTTTCATGTTTATCTTGAACGGTGAGGCGTTTGCACTTTTAACTTCTCTTTATTTTCTTTTTTTTTATCTTTTTTGAGAAGAATTTTGGTAATATTTTTGTGCTTCAAAATGTGCAAAAAGAGGAGCGTATTATATTTCTTTTTTTTTTTTTTTTTTGAGTTTTTATTTTAAAAGGTGGCCAAAAAAGCAAAAGAGGCTCACCATTTTTTTTTTTTGTACAAAGTATGCAATACGTCTGGAAAGTGAAATACATATGTTCTGCAGATGTCCCTGAGTTTCACCAAAAGGGGTTTTTATATCACTCAAAAAATACCTGTTAATTTTTTTTTACCTGAAGTACTGTCGCGAATTGGATGCGATCAACATAACAACAAGATAACGAATATAATACAGAGGGCATAATGGTATTTCACTTTTTTTTTTTTTACGTGCATTACTTTGTGAGCGGAAAGTGTCACGTCGTTCACTCACCCCGTGTGGGGGTTTTACTCATGAAAACAACTACAAACAGGGGGGTGAGGAAACGACAACACTTTCTGTATTTGTCAAAACTAAAACATAGTGAAGACATTGTCTGACTGGCAGCTATACTAAGCTAACAGATTATCGAAGCAAAAAAAAAAAAATAAAAATAAAAAATGCAAATTAAAAACGGGAGTATTTTTTTTTTCTCATCACGTTGCCGCCCTCCCAGCAGCGATAGTTTTTATGGAAAATCACTGTTTTTTTTTTAAAATGATTGGTACCTTTGCTTACAACCTCCCTCGTGGTAACCGTATGCATACCAATGAAGACTTAGTGCTCTCTGGGGGGTTCGATAACCCACCTGCGTCCGATGAATGGTGAGGCATTTTGTGCGTTCAACTTCACTCTTTTATTCTTTTTTCTGGTGTTTTCCAAAAAGAAACGTCCTTTTTTAGGTGTGTGCTCTAGATGCATATTCATTCCTTCAAGTTTTATTCTGACACACATCATCCCCATAGCAAACCAGTCTCTTCGTAGTAAGAGATTAGTCAGCTTCCACTCCCTTTCAGCGTGTTCCCGCACGATAATTTTTCAAAAGAAAAAATAGTTCCCCCTTTTTGGTGATTAGTCTAAGCAAAACTTAGCAACTTTGTATTTTTTGTTTTTGTATTTTTTTTATTGTGTCAACGCACAAAATTGCAGTACAACCTCCAATTTTTGAAAACAATTTGTGGAAAAAAAAGAAAAAAAAGAGAGATAAAAAAAGCAATAAAGTTGCAGAAATACGCGAAGTCAAATGAACCCCTCCCCATTTCTCTTTTTCTCTCCCTTCCACCGTTTCCCTCAATATTCATTCGCTAGAACTCAACTTGACTTTTCTTGTCTTTTTCTATTTGAATTTTTGCGTGCTTTCTCGTCTTTTTGATTTGAAAGTACACGAATTTTTTTTTTGCACAAACAACTCCTGCTTTATCTCATTTATTACCCTCACCAGGAGAAGAAAAAAAAAATAGTGGAGTTCATCCTCGGGTGTCTACACTAATACAACCAAATTTTCAAAAAAAAACAAGAGCACAAAGCAAAACCTATCAAAAACTTCATAAATCCCTTGAGTTTTTTTTTCCCAAAGGTGCCTAAGCAGAGAGGCTTAGGTTCATCTTATTTTCCCTCGCTCCCCCTTTTTTTTTGTCAAGCGTTTACAGAGGCGTTTGCACTTACAGCCTTCAGATTTTTTTTTTTTTTTTGGGTACACTGTCACGAGAGAGGGCTTTGTATTTCATTTTGTCAACTTTTTTATTTTTGTCATTTCCGCCCTTCAGTTTCAAATCAATATCATAAAAAAACTGCACAAATTTAGATGAGATAAATCAAAATTCCCATGAGACGGTTCATCAATTCTATTGTTTTTTTTTTTTTTTTTTTGAAAGAGGTACTTTCATCTCCCAAAAATTTTCTTTTTTAAGGTTACTCATCTCATCGTAGCGGGGGAACAACCAGCCTGTGTGCCACTTGCCGGACAGTGGAGATTGCACAACTGTGGCAACACAACCGAGGCAACTACACTACTCCAACAATTTATCAACAAAAATTTTTTTTTTTAAAAAACCCCCCGACCCAATATGTAGACTCCTTCCCTTGCCACAAGGGGGACACAGAGAGGAATGTCACTGATGGCGGAAGCCACCCGAGATTATGCCCTCTTGTTGGACCCTTGCTATTTGTATTTTTATTCTTATTTTTTATTTTATTTTGCAGAGTGCACGCGATACATCTTTTCAATTTTTTCTTTTCTTTTGTTATTTTTCTTTTGAAGGCACATTCGCCTTTCTTTTCATCATGCACAGCATTTTTTTAAAACTTGCAAAGCGCACACACGTTTCTTTTCTTCAAAGGGGAAACTATTCCCCCCAACAGGCCAAGTTGCTGTGCATCCAAATTTGCGTCGTTGTTTTTTTGTCCTTTTGTTTTTTTTCTTCTTTTTTTTGTTTCCTCCTCCCGTATTGTGTAGTGTAACAGTACCCTTTTCCCCATTTCTTGTGTGCTGTTTTTTTTTGAGGATATTTACGGGAGGGGGGTTTGGTAGATTGGAAAAGCTTCTCTCTTCTGTTGTACAGGATGTTGATTAATGATCAAGCAAAATTAAACAGAGCACAAAGCACTTTCAAAACATACAAAAAACATTTTCAAACTACCCCGCAGGGTACGTTCCGCGCGGGGTACCCCCGCTACGAATGTACCCCCTGAGGGTTTGTATGGGCCACCGTGTAAGTTTTCAAAAAAAATATTCATTTATGTTTCTCTCTTCGCAGAGGTGTTTGTATTCTTATTTTTTGTCGCCCCAACAGTTTTTTTTTGGTTTTTGCAGGGTGTCAACACTGATACCATATTCATTTTTATTTCAAGATGACCGAAGTACGAGAGGACTAGGCTCATCTGAAAAACTATTTTTTTCCTGAGATGAGTGCGTGTATTTTGTAAAAGGGAGACCCATGTTTTTTCCCGTTTGCTTCAACTCCTGCATCATTAAATTTTTTTTTTCCCCCCGTTTTTTTTTGGTTTCTTGATGTATCGTTCGTGAACAAATCCATATGTGCTTTCACTTCTTTGAATGGTCATCATATGAAATAGATATTGTTTGAGAAAAGTTCGATTTCGGCCTCGAAAATTACCGTGACACCGATTTGTCACGGAATTTTGTCACGGAATTTTTTTGAAAGATTCGATTTCGTGACAAAAAAAAATCGATTTCGTGACAAACCAATTTTTTCATTGACACACAAAATTCGATTTCGTGACAAACCGATTTTTTCATTGACAAAAAAAAATTCGATTTCGTGACAAATCCAAAAATTCAGTGACAAAAAAATGTCAATGAAAAAATGGATTTTGTCAAGGAAACCGAACTTTTTGTCACGGAAAAAGTCGTGACAGGGCACTGGGTACTGGGTACACTGGATACAAGGATAAAAGTCGTGAAAGAGCAACCACAGCTCCACATGACAAACACAAAAGTGTCCAGTCACGTGGGGCATGCATGCACTGAGGAGATAATGATCCAACAATTTACAAGAAAGATTACTTAACCTACTGCTGGAAATTGCCAGGTCGTAGTAACACACAAAGTGTGCCTCCGTTCGGGAAGACCGGATATTCTAGAGACCAAAAAGGCCTCAAGAATATCTTCCGGTAGTCAAGGTATAACCGAATGAACGGCCCAAGACCCCCGTGGAGAAGTTAAATGTGTAATGCTATCAGGTAGAAACTGCGAACACTGTCTTACCCTCCTCAATGCATGGTGGAAGATGTCTTTACAACAAATATCCTGTACCCAGGTACCAGGTTCCCAGACCCACGTAGTACCACGTCGCAGTACTACGCAAAATTTACCACCAGACCCTGTCTTCGTGCACCTTAAGTACAACGCCGCAGACAGGCCAAACATGCGTTGGACTCAGAGGAATGCCTGCTGTGCAGTGTATCAAACATGAGAACCAACTCCCAGCAACAAGGGGCGCCTTTTGGCGGGCGTTGTTGAGGGTGTTTGGGGTGCAAAGTTTTCCACAATTTTGATGCGCGGGTACAGAAGTGTTATCTTGTTCTTTCATCTCTAGGAAATGTAAATGTCAATCGCGTTTAACTACCACTAGGGCTTGTTCAGTGAACCCACAAGGGGTCGAAGGGGGTTGGTTATCCCGTATCTATCAAAGGTTGTGTCGACCAGGCTAAACCACTATGTTACGCTGTACGTTGTTAAATCCGAAGAAATAACACTTTAGCAGCCGCAGGAAGTTTGCTAAAAAGAGTGCCTCACGCTACACAAACCACCACCCGCGATTGACTTAGATGTTATAACAAAGAGAATTCAGAACAAAACAACACCCTGCCCCATACACACTAAATTGTCATGCTTCGAGAGCATGCCTGGGCCAAAATTACTATGACGAAAAGGCAACAAGACCACCCACAAGGAGTGTGAATTGTGCACTGGTTTTCTGGGGGAACAAACAATATTTTCTTGTGTCTAGTCCTCCGGAAGCAGAGGACAGACTTTCCGGAAGGTTTCCAAAGTCGAATTTCTTGCACTAGCTATGCTCCCTGGTTAATGGCTATAGCAGTGACTGACAAAGTGTTCCCACCCCCCTTTCCACCACCATAATAACCGAACTCTGCTTATCAAACCACAATCTGAATCTGCTTCCGTCGCATGCGCTGGTGGATTCGATCTGTTTTGGTGTGTGTAATGGAATGTATGGGTGAGGGTTGGGGTATTAGGTATAGAAACTTGCGCACCCATTAATTTTTTACCGAATGAAAATGAAATCTGCAATGAGTGTCTGCTGCATATCATTTAGTGGGGCTGGCCTCTGGCCAGAGGCGTGCAAGCCTGACCGTGTTCGCGATATACTAAGTCTTGCATAATCATAAAGTTATCATACCTTGTGTCTTTAGTCTCTGCCCTTAGGTTTCTAGACAGCTCAAGAATGGCCTCTTTTGTGTTTGTCAAGTGGCTGTCTGGTCACTTTTCAGTGACTGGCGGGTTGGCTGTCACGACTTTTTCCTTGACAAAATCCATTTTTTTCAATGACATTTTTTTGTCAATGAAAAAATGGATTTGTCACGAAATCGAATTTTTTTTTGTCAATGAAAAAAGTCATTTGTCACTAAATTGAATTTTGTGTGTCAATGAAAAAATCGGCTTGTCACGAACTTTTTTTGTCACGAAATCGAATCTTTCAAAAAAATTCCGTGACAAAGTACCGTGACAAATCGGTGTCACGGGTATTTTCGAGGCCGAAATCGAACTTTTCTCATATTGTTTTGATTTTTTCCGAAAAAAATTTTTAAAAAAACGGAGTGTGCTATGGAAAACCCCCCGATTTTCGAAAACCACCATAGCATCCTAGCTTTGATGGGTGCTGATGCGCCTGGTGTGATCGACGGCGAGTTTTCGTCGTAGGTATTCTGTGTTCTTTCCGCACTGCTCCTCCGACGCCGACGCGAGGGAGACTGTGGACGACCACGAGCTGGAATACGCCGAGCCTGCCTCCACAGCCATCGAATAAATGGTTCATTGAGCCTCCCCCATATCCACAGCACACCCCGTTTTTCTTTCTTTATTCAAAAAAATTTTAATCCCTGCCCATTCCCCGCCCCCCTGGCTGCGTGGCTTCTCACCAAATACAGACGGTGCATCAAAGCACTTGAGCAAAGGAGATGTGTCGTTCCCCCCACCCCACCGCACCCCCACCCTCCACTCCACACACCCCCCGCAACTCGACTGAGGTGAGAATGCCATTTCCCCCCCCCAACATTTTTTTTTGTTTTTTTGTTTTTATCAGAAACAAACAATCCACATAAAGTATAAAAAAAAGTTTGGGTACATTTAGTGCACCCTATTATACCTTTTATTCAGCAGAATAGTTAGGAAATGAAACAATTGTTTTTGTTTTTGTTTTTGTTTTTGTTTTTGTTTTTGTTTTTGTTTTTGTTTTTGTTTTTGTTTTTGTTTTTGTTTTTGTTTTTGTTTTTGTTTTTGTTTTTGTTTTTGTTTTTGTTTTTGTTTTTGTTTTTGTTTTTGTTTTTGTTGAGGTGATCCAGTCTCACGCTTTTTCACACATTTTCACTTGGTTTCACACATTTTCACACATTTTCACATGGTTTCACGGTGTGAAAAAGTGTACGAAAGTGAAAAAAAAACTGCTTCACGCACTCTGAGTGGATTCCTCCAGAAAAAAAACTTGGTGTTTTCACATGGTTTCACACATTTTCACTTGGTTTCACATATTTTCACTTAATTTCACACATTTTCACCTTGGTTTCACACGTTTTCACTTGTTTTCACACGTTTTCACGGTGTGAAAACGTGTGGAAAAGTGTGCGCTGGATCACCTCATTTGTTTTTGTTTTTGTTTTTGTTTTTGTTTTTGTTTTTGTTTTTGTTTTTGTTTTTGTTTTTGTTTTTGTTTTTGTTTTTGTTTTTGTTTTTGTTTTTGTTTTTGTTTTTGTTTTTGTTTTTGTTTTTGTTTTTGTTTTTGTTTTTGTTTTTGTTTTTGTTTTTGTTTTTGTTTTTGTTTTTGTTTTTGTTTTTGTTTTTGTTGCATTTGTTTTTTGATGTGCGTGGAAGGTACATTGCATTTTACAGAGTTTTATTTTTAAATTTTTATTTTGATACACTGACCTCGAGAGGGCTTTTGTATTTCAACCCCCTGCCAATCGGCAACTACACGCATAAAAAAAAACCCCACAAAAAGCTTTGTGAACACAGATCATCGGTATCATCAAACTCCTGTTCCGTTCTTTTTTTTTTTAGAACATTTTTTGGTTACTTTTTTCGTTAGTAATAAAAAAGTGCCTTTTCTATGGGTTCGATAACCCATAGAAAACCCCTGTGAGTAGGTTGCTTCATTGGTGCCGAAAGCGTCTACGCGTACACCATGCGCACACGGGTCGACCATCGATGTTACTGTGAACAAACCAGCGTGCACAGAGCGTCAGTGTCAACGACTTCGAGGCGTTTTGCGCAGTCAATTTCACTTCCCCCCCCACCCACCCCCACCCCCCACTAATATTCCATTCAAAGCCCCCATTTTTCTCAGAATTTTGATCCCCCCCCTCCTCGTGGAACGTTCCCGGCAAAACAACAACAACAACAGCAACAATAAAAAAGGCAATAAAAACGATTGCTTGAGTAAACAATCTTTGTTTGTTTTTTTTTTTTTTTTTTCATATTTTATCTTCTTGCCCCCCTGTTCTCTTTAGGACGGATAAGAGGGGGGGTCTTTCCAACAGCATTACTGGGCCTTAGTGCAGCAGTACTCTTCGCTGCTAAGGCGTCTTTATTTTAAATCCCAAGAAAACGCCCTACCTATTTCTTTCCACTTTCAAAAAATCTGTTTTTTACGCATTTAACGACAATTTACATTTTATTCACCACCAGTGCTCTGCGTCCGCCGATGAACGGTGAGGCGTTTTGCACTTTTCAACTTCTCTTTTTTTTTCATTGGCAAAAAAAATGGGGAGAAAATCCTTTGGTGTGTAATTCATCCACTAGGTTATTCAGGGTCCTTAGGGTGTGACGTAAATTTTTTTCAAAAAATTTTTTTGGGGGTGTTGGCGTGGAAATCGACATTACCCATCATGTGTGCGTGCTGTTATACTGATGTGGACTCCCCACTGAAGAGCACAAAGCCAACATAACAAAAACTTCATAAAAACCCATTCAAACTCCCCACCGTGAAGAGCATTTGGCCGCACTGAGGGAATAGAAGTAATCGGCTGACACAGAGGAGAAGAGCCCTGGGGACGGGATGGTTCACAACCTCTCGTATTTGACCTATTTTCCCCCCCTTCTTCAAAACGAAAAGTTCGCCCGAAAAACTCAAAAGAAACCTCTCTCGGTCTGTGACGCACATTTTCGTCAGAAAACCCGGTTTTTTTTCCCCCGGAAATTTGCGTTTTCACCCTAATACCCTGGATTATTGTCGAAAAAAAAAAAGTAAAACACAAAAACTTTAAAAGAAATCTAAAAATAAATAAAATCATAAAAGAAAATCAGTAGTGTAGTGTGTACGCATGTTGCTACCTCCCGTGTGCGTTCGGCGTTAATAACGTCTGAAACCGGGTTCGGTACAATACATATTTTGAAGGGTGTTTGAAGGGTGAAGGGCTTTTTTGCATGTCTTCATTTTCTCTTTTACTAAGGGTGTAAAAAAAGGTACACGAGAGGCTTAAGTTTATCTTATAAACCTTTCGTGGGTGAGTGCGCCCTATTGTTGAGACAAACGAAGTAAAAGAGCGGCAGCAAACCCACCATTTTTTAACGTTAAATAAAAACACAACACACACACACTGGTCAAATCCATCTTTCGGTATAAAAAAAAAAATCTTAGGGTACTTTTGCTTTCTTGTCATCTTACGTACAGATTTTTTTTTTTAGATTGAGTACCGATCCTGGTAGGTGATGGTCGACAGAACAAAAACAAACGGCTTCGGCCAATATTGAGTACAGACCCGAATTCTCCCACCTGGTGGGATTACTCGGCGATTGTCGACGCAACAAAAATGGACAAAATGCGATGTGTGTGTGTTCTTTCTTCTCTTTTCTTTAGATCTGTGTGATTTCCCCTTCTTACGGCTACGTTTTTTTCTTTTTTTTTTCTTTTTTTTTTTTTGGGTGTTGTTCAACTTAGCCCTTTTTTTTTTTTTTTTTTTTGCAAGATTTTTCATTTTTTTTTTTTTCGTAATGCCAAGGTCGGTGGTGGGTCGGTAATGCCTCCCTATCCCCTACTCCACGTACCGCCTTGCATTCAATATCCATTCGTCTTGCACTTTACGAGGTGACCCAGCACGGTAAGGCTGTCCCACCTTGGCAAAGCTCTTTTTTTTCTTTATTTCCCTCTGATTTTTATTTTTTGATGTGTGCATGGTTGGAGTCCGCCCAAAAGGGTCCGCCCATTTAGGGCAGACTCCACCATGTGTGCATATGCGCATATTCACTTCTTTATATACAAAGAGGCAGCAAACGGAAACGCTAGGTTTCTTCACAACCTTTATATCTTCTTCGTTTCTAAAAAAATTATCCAAAAAGTGTGCAAACTGTGGCAACACAACCGAGGCAACTACACTACTCCAACAATTTATCAAAAAAATCAAAAAAAAAAAAAAAAAAAAAAACAACAAAACTTACCCTATCCGTCACTACTTTCACATATGTGGCAGCTACACTAATCCAACAAATATTACCAAAAGAAAATGGTTATGTATTGAGTAGCTCCCCTCTGGGGGTGTCTGTCATCCTAGTCAGATCCCTATAGTCTAAACCAAGATCAACTTATTACTTTTTATTCTCAAAAAAAAGATTTTAAGGAAAAGTGGAGAATTGCAGGTAGCAACTACACTATCCCGAAAACAATTTATCAACATAAAAAAAAACACAAAAAAAGAGGCAATGGAAGTTTCTTTAATAAGCTCCAGTATTCCCAGGATTCTCAGGAATTTCGGGGGAATTGTAGGGCGTTTTTTTTGAAGAGAAAATAGTGAGGGGAGTTGGGTCCAGTCCGAGTTCTATTTTATCTAAAAAAAAAACACACACAAGCAAATGCTCGGGGCTTTTGGGGACCTTCCAAGTTATGTTATGTATAAAATATGTTGCGTCATCCCTTTTTTAAAAAATATATATGGACTCGTCCGGAAACCCCTCTGGTAAGATTCATCCTTTTGGGTATTTTTGGGTTTTTTTGATGATGCCCCCCACAAAAAGTGCATCTAGGTGATATTCTGATATGAAAATAGGTTTTTGGGGGGGTCTGAGGCTATATTTTCGCTTTTTTAATCAGATTTTCAGCCTTTTATTGTCGTTCTTCTGGATCTCTTCTCTCTTTCTCTTAATCCTGCCATGCCGCCTTGACAAGGTTTCATTGACCTCTGTCAAATCTACTGGATCAATGCCAGGGACTTTTGCTTTGCGGGTCACCTTGGATGTGGAGACTCCATAGTAAATACAGGTTCCCTCCGTGTCAGAGTACACGCTAGCTGAAATGACACGACCGTTGCTCGGGCAGCAGTACACAGACGAAAAGAGATTGATGGAAAGAAGGGTGCACTGATACGTATGAGTACGAGGGAATGAGATAACAAAGGCCTCTGTGTGGGGAAGCTCGCGCAGGGCACCGACAATGACCCCTACGGTAAGGATCTCCTGACAACAAGAATCATCAGAGAGAGGGTTCGAAACGACACCAAGTGTGCGTCGCACCCATTCTTACCGTGTTTCTCGACAAAAAAGTGAACTTCACTGCTGTCATTGCCACGTTTTTTTTTTCCAAAAAATACGTAAAAAAATATAAGTAAAAAGGGGGAGAGGGGAAATAAACAAAAATAAATGCCCAAAATATGCCCTCTGGGGTGGTAGGTGTATGGTGGGTATCAAAAAATTGGGTTGTTTGGGTGTTTTGAGCAGAAAAACCTCAAAAAACCCCAAAAGGATGAATCTTACCAGGAGGGTTTCCGGACGGACCCATATTTAGAACGTGCCCATGTGATTTCCCCCCTCCTCCCGGAATTTCTCACCTTTCTTGTCTGGTGGGATGTTGAAACATACCCCCATGCAATTCAATTGCCCCCTATTTGTTTGAATTCTTTGAATTGAAACTTTTTGAAAAAGAAAAAAAAGGGTTTCATTTTCTGTGGAATTTCAGACAAATACAGCTCGTCAAGAGAAGACGTTTTTTTTTTGTTCTTTTGTTTGTTATATTTTTGTTCAATTTTTTTAAAAAGCGTTGTGCATGGGAGAGGACATATTTCGTCTTCACCTTACACTTCTCTCTCTCTTTTTTTTTTTTTTGTTGATCTAAAATATTATAAATAAAGACTCGTCTTCCTCTTACCACACAATTTCCCCTTCTCTGAAGTTATTAGTTATTTTTGTTTTTTTGTTTTGTTTTGTCTTTATTCTTGTATTACCTACGAAGGTTAGGTTCGTGTTCTTTACGTCCGCCATGCTGACGGTGAGGCGTGCCTTTTCCACTTCTCTTCCTTTCTCTTGATATTATTTTTCTTGCTCTATCCGATTTTGCATGAAATTTGGTGGGGTTTTGGAGGTGTTTAGTGAAGTTTGGTGGTATTTAAAACCCCCCCAAACTCCAAAAACCCCAAAATTTCAGGCAAAATCAGGTGGTTAATGTATGGGCCTCTCCTTGACTCATTACATTCTCGCATTATGTTTGTATTTTGAATATTCTGAAAAAATTTCAACGTGAATTTTGGAAATCACTTTTATTTTCGTGAAAATTATTTCACACAGATTTTTGCTTCGATTTTCACCCGTTTTTTTTTTTGTTGTTTCACTCGCTTCGCTCGTGAAATAAAATTACTCGTGAAAATCAGGCAATCTGATTTTGGTTTAATAAATAGTTCTTTAGATGACAGCTATCGGTCCAGTCCGACTCTCGAAACCAGTCCTGTGCACCTAAAGTAGCCGATAGACACATTTTTAGCACTAAAAAAATGGTGAAAAAAACCAAAAATGCCTATTTTTTTGACCCCCATCCCTTCTGTATTTATGTTTGGTTCATTTCACTTTGGATCCCGTTGTTGCTGTTGTTGTTGTCGTTCTTTCTTTTTCTTTTTCTTTATCTCTATTTTTTCTCATGTTGTCATTCCTCCACCTCCACCACATTGCACTCCTGTTCATCTTTTGTTGTTGTTGTTTCATTTTTCTTTGTATTTTACTCTTTTTCATGACCAAGAAACGGGAGGCTTGTGTCCATCAATTTTAGTTACAAAATCAAAATTTTTTTTTGTTTTGTTTGGTACTTTCGAAAGTCGGTCAACGATCTGTCAGCGACCTGTCAATATCGACCTCCCGGAGCACCATTGTCGAAATAAAAATTAGCGCCAAAATTCCCGCACGACAGTGGCGATAGTTGTACGTCATGATAGGCACATTTCTCTTGATCAAGTTTTTTTTTTCCAGTTGTTTTTTGACCTAAGTAAATGTCGAGAAGGCTTAGGCTCCTCTCATTTGTTTTGTTGTTTGTCTCACAGGAGAGGCTTTTGCTCCGAGGGTGTGGGGAATTTTTTTTTTTTTTTGTGGGAGTAAGTCAGGCTCTCCGCTAGGATTTCCGATTTTGAAAATGTTCTGTTGATGGTCCACGTGGTGGGGTACATGCTTGCGCCGCAGGCGCACGGTACGCAACTTTTTTTTTTTTTTTCAACGCCCGATTTTGACTTTTTTGGGACGTTTGAGCACTCACCTCTCCATATCTTCTTCTCCTGAGCTTTTTTGACAGGTAGAACGGGTCTGAACCACTCAGCAGAACTTTTTTTTTTTTTTTTTTTTTTCCCCATTTTCAAAAAGTTCTGTTGACAATCAACAGAACTTTAGTACCTAGCGGAGTCCCTGGAGTAAGTATTGAGCAGGCCAACTCTTTGAAATGGCCACCCCCCTTAAGGTTTTGCACAAGGGGGTACCAAATTTGACATTGACCCAAAAAAGCTGGAGCATTTATATGCTAAGCGAATCTTAACCCCTTTTTAAAAAAAACAGTGCAAAAGGAAATTGCATTTTGTTTTGTTTTTGTTTTTGTATATTTTTTTGTTGTCCTGAAAATTTCTCAGAAAAAGATTACGCGTTTTTTTCTCAAAGGGGGGGGGATGGTGAATTGGGTGATGAAACAGTAAACTTGTTTGCGTGTGGACTTCACTGCGTTTACCCCCTCTTTCTTTTCTTTCTTTTTTTTTTCTTTTTGAAAGAAGAAAAAACAAACAAACAAACAAACACAAAATAAAGTGGAGATAGCACAACTGTTGCAACACAACCGAGGCAGACTACAATACCCCAACAATTTATCAAAAAAAAATGATGGAGCACATCCTCGGGCTTACTTATACTAAAAGAAAACTGCTGAAAGCTCCCACAACCCCCCAACATAGTGCCTGATTGATAACAGAGTTAAATTTCTACTGTATTTTATTTTCAAAAATAAAAACCCTCTTCCTCACATCCCAGAAACACACCAAAAAATGTCCACAAAAATTTTTTTCCCTCTCCCCTTCAATTCCGAACTTCCTCCACATCTCCCCCTTTTTTTTTACCCCCTTTTTTAAATGTACACCGTGCGTCGCACTTCACTAAATACTCAAGTATCCCCCTTTTGATGTGTGTGAGCGGTAGGTACAATCATATTTCCTTTGTTTCTTTTCTTTATTTCTTTATTTCCTTCTTGAATCTTCCTTTTTTCAAAAAAAAACAAAAACACATCCCGTTCATCTGCGAAAAACCTGGAATACACTATTTAGTCATTCCGAAAAAAAACAGTTTTTTTTTTTTTTTTTTTTTTTTTCGAAAAAAAAAAAAAGACAATCTCCACCTGATTCATACGTTTGTCTTTTCAAATTGACTTTTTTATTATAGAAAAAGATGTTTTTGTGAACTGCCCATGGGGCCCGTTCATCTTTTTCCTGATTTTTTTCTTCTTCTTTATTTTAAATCACAATTTTATTGTTTTTTTTTTCTCTTCAAAAATGCTTTCGTCTGGCAAAACTTCAAGGTACAACTACCCCCTGAGAAGAAGTAGGAGAAGAAGAAGAAAAACAACAATACATACACGTAGTTGCTGAGGGGGCCAGAGCACCCACTCTGAGTGTCACAAAACGACGAAACAAAACAGCCAGATTAATTGTTTTTTATACACTTCCCTAATGCTTTCAAATTTTATTTGAAAGTATATGAATTTGTGTTCTTCGAATTTTGCGCGAAGAAGAAAAGAAGAAAACTTTCCACATATGAAAACTTAGAAAAGCCAAAAACAAAAAAAGGGCACCTTTTTTTTGGTCCTTCTTCTCTCTTTTATTTCAAAACGATTCAGCACCGTACCCTTCCGGTGTGTGATTTTTTTTTTTTTTTTTTATTTCTCTCTTTTTTTTCAAAGCTGGTCTCCCGTTTCCATCTTTCAAAAAAAAAAAAAATATTTTTTCTTCCGCAAGTTTTTCCGTCTTTGTGCACTCACAGGGGTGTTGGGATGTGTGTGCACGAGAGGTACATTCGTCTTACAACCATTTCTACTCTTTATTTTTTTAAACCCTATGCATCCCAAGCGCGCCACTTAGTGGCTTTTCGAAATGACTCCATGCTTTGAGATAGAAGGTTTGGGGTGTATAAATATATTTTCAAAATATTACTCTCTTTTTGGAGGGCAAACGAGGTTTAGGTATTATGTTAAAATTTACGAACCATTTTTTTTTCCCCCTCTTTTTTTTGAAAACGATTGTGATCAAGGTGACAGCTTAGGTTCATCTTACAAAACTACCCTTTGCATGAGCACGACCGAGCTGCGTTTTAGCACGTTTCAATCTACTCTTTCTTTTTCCCCGCCTAGACGATTTAGTGCTCATACAAAAGACATCTCGAGCCCAATAAATTGCATTTTTTTTTTTTTTTTACAAGAAAGGCCATTTTTTGCTTTATTCTCTCTTTTTTGGTCATCCAACACCCGAAAAGAAATGGTGGAACATATCACCCCTGTATCTCACTAAACAACTAACCAATAATTCAAAAAAAAAAAAAAATTGTGGGTCAGACCATCACAAATTATCTATTTTGTATCTATCTAGGATAATGAGGATGTTGTGAATTGAAATGGAACCTTCTAAACCCCCATACCCCCCGGAACACCCCACTACAAAGATGTGTGTGCACGGTATATTCATCGTTTT
Source organism: Rhynchopus sp. YZ270_cl-10 (assembly GCA_964035575.1). Classification (NCBI taxonomy): domain Eukaryota; phylum Euglenozoa; class Diplonemea; order Diplonemida; family Diplonemidae; genus Rhynchopus; species Rhynchopus sp. YZ270_cl-10. The sequence continues at coordinate 1,039,540 of OZ037849.1, forward strand.
GTCGCCCTCAAAGGGGGGAAATAGAACGGCATTTTTGGAACACACTTTTGCGGTTTCTGGGGACGAACCGCGCTGCAGAGCCACCTCCTCACCAAAAACAGGTAGAGGTTGTGTGCGTTTCACCACCTCTCTCCCCATAGAGTTGTATCGTGTGTAGGGTAGGTGACTGAGGTGTTGTTTCTATTTCGCGATTTTCTCTTTTTAATGCCATGGCGTGGCTGAAACTAGCGAATTTCACTGATAAAAAAAAATGCTGCTAAATAACACCCCTTTTTTTTTTGGGTTCAGCCACACCAAAACAGCTCTGAGAGACTTGAGGTTTCGGGTCAATTTTTGGTGCATATCCTAGCTCCCATTTCTTTTTTTGGGTGACACGGAGCAACATAAAATTACCTGCACTCACTCAGAGGATGAAGGCATATTACATTCCCCCTTTTTTAATTTATTTTCCTTTTTTTAAAATTGGAGGGAAAATAAGATGAGCGTAATACTAAGAAGGTGTACCAAAAATTGCCCCCCAAAAACAAAAATGTCCAATGGTCAAAAAAAAATATGCTCATGCAATCAATCCGTAAAGGAAAAAAAAACATATTTTATTAAAATCATGTATCACGAACCTTCTGTCACTTCCTTTCAAACGTATCGAAATAAAATAAATAAAAGTAGTGTGAAAAACCCATTCCTCGGGTGGGTTATTTTTCACAACACAAAACTCAAGTTTTTAAAACCAAATTTGAAAGAATCGAATTTCCCCGTTTTTTTTCCCCCTCAATTCCTCACCCCAGACACACACCCCCACCGAGCTAACCCGCACTTCCCATCACAGTTGGAAGTGGGGGTGGGTTGGGTGGGAATACGGTGTGGTCAGATTGACGGTTTGCCACTAAAAAAAAAAACTTTAATTTTTTTTTGTGTGTGTCACAAGCTGCGTCTGAAGAACCAAAATAAAAACTTATTGCCCTGTGGAGAACTCAGGGGAGGGGAGAGAGCGGGGTGGGGAGGGAGTTGTGGGGAGGCAATGATATTTTTTTTTTTTTTTTGTGGGAGTTCAAATTTCAAAAAGTAAAAAAAAAAAAAAGAGTTCACATTGCCTCCTTCCTCCCCTCCCCCTTCGCCTTCTCCCCTCCCCCTCCTACTTGGCTCGCTCGTCGCTTCTCCTTTTACAGGAGGGCACATCCCCACCTTCGGTAAAACAGTACAACTTTACTCGTTTGATCTCAAATGATTGTGGTACACCCGGGTGGTTGGTATTTCCCCTATCCCTGATCCCGTTCTTTTTTTTTTTTTTTTTTTTTTTTTTTTTAAATCTTCCCATGCCCCCTTTTAGATGAACAGTGTCTATCCTCTCAAAATCCACTGTTTATTGTTTGTTTTTCGTGTTTTTTTATATAGTTTTTTGTGGAAGGCAACTCTTTTGTTTTCTATTTTGTGTTTTTTTTTTGTGGATACACTGCCGCGAGAGGGCTTTGTATTTTAAGTTTCAAACTGCAAAAAATAAAAAAATGTGACGACGAGAGGTACATTCGTCTTGCAAGGTTGTATTTCCGCCGATGAACGGTGAGGCGTTTGCACTTTCAACTTCTCTATATTTTCGTTTCTTTATTCTAAGTGTGTTATTTTTTTTTCTTTTTTCAAAGGTGACTTTGGAAGGTTAAGGTTTATCTCTGAGCAACTTATGTCTCTCGATTGACAGAATATTGTGTACGAGGAAGGTACATAGAATCTCTCAATATCCCTTTCACTTTATGTTCAAAGCAGAAACGAGAAAAAGAAAAAGAAAAAAACACACAAAAAAGTATCAAAATACTTCATTTTTAAATACCCAACACGCCAATAATTTATTATTATTATAAAAGTGAGCTTTTCTCTAACCCTTGGCCACAGAACCCCCCCCAAAAAAAAAAATGTTTTTTTTTTTGTTTTGTTTTTTTCTGGATAGCGAAAAAAATACTGTTCGCTATGCAGGTTATACCTATCAAAATAAATAGTGGAGCGCGCGCCCTCACTGCTGACACTATACTACAACAGAGTTTTCAAAAAGAAAAATAAAAAAAGAAGGAAAAATAAAATAATCTCCAAGTCCTGGGCTGGAGTTAAAGGTCTGGGAATGCTACCCTGCTGAAGGCAGGCACAATACATGTGTGGAGGGACCTCGTAGGTAGTCGGGAACCCTCCCGGAGCTAGTACAATCCTGACTTCAATCTTGAGTCAATCTTAAGTCCACACCCACAGACGCTTTGGCATGCGTCTGTGGGTGTGAGGACAGCCTTGACTGCTATTTTCTGTCTTAGCATGCAGTCGCCTTCACGGCACGTAGCTACCTGAGTACAAAAAAAAGGGAAAAGAATAAATAAAATAAAATAAAATAAACCTAGCGAGGCGAGAAAACAAAAATATTTATCTCATTTTGTGGCTGTGCAGTGCATCTGTCTGTTCCCTTTTGGTTCCCTTTTTCGGCGTTTCCTTACCCCCCCCCTCTTGCCTATTTTTGTTTTTGTTGTTGTGAGGCTGTAAATTACAATCGTTCTTTTTCGCCCTCGACTTCAAGGGGACTACTATTTTCCCTCATCCTCTTCTTCGCCGTCAGAAAACCAAAAAAAAACCCAAAAAAAACTTCATGCAAACCCCCATTCCCCCCTCCCCTCTCCCTCTCCCCTCTCCCTCTCCCCTCTCCCTCTCCCCCTCCCTCCCCCATAATTTGATGGGGCTACCGGGGGGGTATTTGTTTTCCCTTCTCTCATTTAATCACTGAAGGCGTGTTCACGTTTGTAGCACAGTTTTTTTTTTTTTAAATAAAAGTCTGAGACATGTGAATGCTTCTCTGTTCCCCCCAGCCATTTCTTACGGTACGGAACGGACACCCACATCCTACCCTTTGCATGAACTCGAAGGAGACGCGGCCATTTAGCACGTTTCATTTCGTTTTACTCTTTCTTGCGGGTACTTCTTTAGCACCCTCTGTACCTTCTTTTCATGAGAAAAAGAATGTATATGATGCAACTTTCTTGCGTTTTGTCGAACTGAGGTCCACGCTCTGCTGCCCGTAACTATCATGTCAAAACCATTGGCAGGCAACGTTTAGGCTGGGGGGGGGGGGGGGGGGGGGGATAGGGGGAGGCAAAAAGCCGTTTTTGAGTGAAATTTTTTGAGTTATGATACCACAGAGGCTCCAAACACGAAATCTCTGGCGAATATGGATTTTTTGGGGCTCAGGAGGGTGGTTTACCTGGTCACAGGCCTCCAAATGCGCCCAGAAACATGAAAAATATGAAAAATTGACTGGTTTTTCGGGGTTTTCGCACTTCGGGAAAGACGATTTTTTGACCTAAAAATGAGATTTTGGCCCCGAACAGAGCGTCTAGAGTGTGAAAAACAGATGTATTTGAAAAGGTTCGATACTTTCGGGGTGATTTTGGGTATTTGCACACTATCTGATGTCCGTTTTTTGATATTTTTTCAAAAAAAGGGTGAAAAAACGCTGTCCGGGTGCTTGCAATAGCCGTGACTGTTGCAAAAGTGAATTTTTCTGTGTTTTTTGGGGTCATTTCTGGGGATACAGAGAGAGTTTTGGGTCTGAAATTCGGTGAAAATGTGGTAGGAGGTTGGTAAATGGGGGTGCTCTGGGTGGTCAGACCCCCTAGCAGCGGTCAGAAAGTGGCCCAACGGGTTTGAGGAATGGTGTGAGCGCGGTAAACGGGACGAAAACGGGACGATTTTTTGACCTAAAAATGAGGTTTTGGCCCCGAACAGAGCGTCTAAAGTGTGAAAAACAGATGTATTTGGAAAGATTCGATACTTTTGGGGTGATTTTGGGTATTTGCACACTATCTGATGTCCGTTTTTTGATATTTTTTTCAAAAAAAGAGTGAAAAAACGCTGTTTTCCCAAAAGTGCGAAAAGTGCGAAAACCCCGAAAAACCAGTCAATTTTTCATATTTTTCATGTTTCTGGGCGCATTTGGAGGCCTGTGACCAGGTAAACCACCCTCCTGAGCCCCAAAAAATCCATATTCGCCAGAGATTTTGTGTTTCGAGCCTCTGTGATATCGTAACTCAAAAAATTTCACTAAAACAGGCTTTTTGCCCCCCCCTAGGCATAGGTGCCCGGCGAGTTAAAAACAACTCGGCAACTCGCCCAAATTCGCCCAACAACTCGCCCATTTTTTTTGGGCGAGTTGTTTTTTTTTGGCATTTTTTATACACAGGTACACAGGTACACAGGTACACAGGTACACAGGTACACAGGTACACAGGTACACAGGTACACAGGTACACAGGTACACAGGTACACAGGTACACAGGTACACAGGTACACAGGTACACAGGTACACAGGTACACAGGTACACAGGTACACAGGTACACAGGTACACAGGTACACAGGTACACAGGTACACAGGTACACAGGTACACAGGTACACAGGTACACAGGTACACAGGTACACAGGTACACAGGTACACAGGTACACAGGTACACAGGTACACAGGTACACAGGTACACAGGTACACAGGTACACAGGTACACAGGTACACAGGTGCACAGGTGCACCACATCACATTTTATCTTGTGCATCTCAGCTTGAACGACTCTTTGCCGCTTCACAGCTGGTCTGTGAATGTGCGCTTTGGGTGGTTTTGTATGCTTTGTATCCCAAGGGAAGTCGTCGCCCAAAGCATTTTGACTGAACGTGCGAACGTTGTGAACCTGGAATCGATAGCAGACAGGAAAAGAGGATGAGCAGGCGGCGCCTGCCCGACCTGTGTGAAGTGAATCAGTGATTGCCTGACAGATGTCTGGGGAACCGTGTGTTCTGTGTGGGTAGCCATGTACGGAGAAAATCCCATTCCCCCCAGCAATTACCAAAAACCGTGAGTGTGCACGGTGACCCATGGACCACCACGACCTAGTTACCACCTATGACTAGTCATATGACAAGGTGCATGTAATGAGTGGCGTTTGGCCTTAGCCCTGGTTGTTTTTCTTGAGATCATGTGTTGTACCAACGTTACATGTGTGTAACCTTACAACGTCCCCTCCCATCCCTGTATGTTTTTGCCTGTAAAAATGGGCGAGTTGTGGCCGAGTTGTGGGCGAGTTGTGCCGAGTATAGGGCGAGTTGTGGCCGAGTTGTGCGAGTTTTGGGCGAGTTGTTTGGTAAAATCGTGGAGTTCGGACAACTCGCCCAAAAACGACTCGGCCGGCACCTATGCCTAGGGGGGGGGGACAAAAATAGGTTGCGTTTCCTGAGCGGTTGTGTGAACGAACGCCCTCCATTCACTTCCGGGTACGGATCACTCATCATTGTGCTTCAACCTCTTTATTGGTACCCAGAACCGATTTGGTTAACAGCCTGGTTGCACACTAGAGACACATTTTTTTAAAAAAAAAAACGCATCTGCCTATGAATGGTGAGGCGTTTTGCTCAACTTCCCTTTATTTTATGCAACAATCGTGAGCTTTCCCTCGGTGTTTTATGTATTTTAGCTTTTTTTTTGTGAATCTAAGCATATTGAAAAGAGACGAGCTTAGAGTCATACTTACCAATTTTACAATCGTATACGCTCCGCGAAAAAAAAAAAAAACCAGTAGGTCTGGTTATTATTCCTTTCCCTCCATTCCTTCCCACCCCCTTTCTTCAAAAGCTTCAGACATTTCTCCCAGTATCACTACCAGCATTATTATCTTGCTTTTGAAGTCATACAATCTAACGTCAAAAAATTGTATTCAACTTCATTGCGTAGTCGATGAAAAAGAAAGGGGTGTCTGACCATATCAGCATCTTAACATTTAAATCTTGAAAGATGATATGCGTGAAAGGCATATTTCATCTTTCGAGTTTTTTTTTTAGGCGAAAAAGAAAATTAAAAAGAAAGTTTTTTGGTGAATTTTGAGAGCAAACAAAAAAACAATACTTCCTAGCCCTTCTTATTACATTTGAGGACAAATGGCCCAGACTCTCTCTTGGGTTGTTGCTGTATGTAGAGCAACTAATACAAACCATAGTTTTTTTCAAAAAGAAAAAGAAAAAGAAAAGAAACAAAAAAATACACAAATATATGCAATGCAACGATGCCGAGTTACCTCGCTAATGCTGGCTTCTGGCGTGGCTGAGGCGTACTCAGGAATTCTTATGTTTAAATACGCCTAAAATTAAGCAGGTTTACCTGAAGCGTACTTAAAACGTAAGTAATCCCAAGTATCCCTCAGATCCGAGCCTCAGATACATTTTCTAGCCAAGCCATTTTCCAGGTGTACTCGCCTCAAAGCATTTGTTCTGTGTATCCTAACCCTTTCAAAAAACAGGCGATTTTTGAGTACGCTCAAAAAATAGCCCACCATATTTGGTGAAAATGATTCGGATCCAATATTTCTGCACATATTTCTGACCTTTTCTTCAATTTTGTTTGCATTTTTCAACTTCTCTTTGGCAACATCTATTTATATTTTCTTTTTCTATTTCTCCCTTTTTTTATATACCAAGAACTGACAAGAGGAAATAGAATCGACGGAAGGTGCCTGCAAGTTGTTTTTTTTTTGTCATATCCTGAAGTCTGATTCTATTTCTTTTGGTATTATCCCCTTCCACAGTTCCTGCCAGTTTACAGCTTGACATCCTCCAGCATTGCATGTGCTATCTCATGATGCACATGAACTTTTTTGCCCCCTATTCTTGTAGGGATTTTGTAGTTTCCACAATGACTATGATTGACTGTTTTGGGATTGATTTAAAAAAAAAAAAATATCAAAGGGTACTGGGTTGGACCTGGGGTGAGAAAGCGTTCACTATGTAACGTCTCCCCCAGTTTTTTTTTGTGACAACTGCCTTGCAAAGGTTGTAGGGGAGGAAATGAAAACATATCTGAGTTGTGCCCGAATTTTTTTGGTGTGAGCGATGTAAACACGACACAACTTATCCACAGAAAAGTTTTTGATTTTGTCCCTACACACTCCACAAAAATCCGGTGCGATCAACGAAAAATTCTTTTTCTGATTTCGTTTCTTTTTTTATCAGACTAGCTTAAACTCAGATAACAGTTTTTATTTTTTCTTCTTTCCGTTTCGCGATTTATTTCCTCCCCGTTTTGAGAACCGCAACGAATCGACAGAGTGTGCACGTTAATGACCAAGCAGGAAGATTTTTGCTACAATGGTGACAGGGTAATCAACTGGTGGGCAAAATTTTCTCTTGTTTGTTTTCTTTTTGCCCACTGGGGGGTTCGATAATCTTTCGGAGAGGTCCAGTGTCCTGCGTCAACCGGTTTTGTCCCGGTGAGGACGTTCGCATTTTTCAAACTTCCGTTTAGCACGACTGTTCTTTTGATTTTTTTTTTTTGCCTTCAATTTCATTTTTTTTTAAATCTTATCTCATCTCCCCACCCGGAACAGACATTCCACCTCCCCTCGACTTATTATTTTATTGCATTTTTGTATTCGCTTTCTTTTTTGTTTGCAGTTTTTTTTTTTTTTTTTGGAAAATATGTGGCTTGTTCTGGCTCAGTGCCCTGAATACGGTGAGGCGTTTTGCACTCTGAAATTTCAACTTCCTTGTTTTAAAAAACACAAAAAAAAAGGGGGGGCAAAACAAGAGCATAAAGCAAAAGAAACAAAACTTTCATAAAAATCCCATTAGAAACCCCTCTGCCGCATTTTTATTTTCAAAAAAAACTTCGCCTTTTTTTTTCCTTTTTTAAAATGACACTCTTAATCAAAAGATTTCCCTCGGTTGCGCCAGAAACCTAAAGGAACAGAAGAGGACATACGCCGAGCGGCGATTGTCAGAAGGATCCTGCAAAAGTAGGTAGCGCACCAATATATTATTTTTCTTTCTTTTTAAAAATCCCCCCTTTTTTTTGATGTTTTTTTTTTTTTTTTTTTTTTTTTTTTTTTGATTGATGCATGCATGCCACTGTCGTCTACTCTCTCTTTTGTAGTAGGACAGCATGGTTGGGTGTCCACCCCGGTACAGCCGGTCATGCACCAAAGGTACACTGTCACGAGAGGGCTTTGTATTTCAAGTCAACTTTTTTTCTTCTCCCACCCCACCCCACCCCCGCCAAATATTTTACTTAAAAAATGACAAACCCCCCCCCCCCCCCCCTCCTTTTTATTTTTTGGGCAACTGCGGCCTTTTGCTTCTCTTCTCGGCTAACACTGCCCTGGACGCGTCTACAATGAAGTACCAACTTGGAACTGTTACGAACAAGAGGAATCCAACTGGTTAATTAAACCCACAGCATGTCGCTTCATCACAGCGCGTTGGTGGCGAATTCTGTTCCAGGTATACTGATTTGCCCATGCTCTACTAAGTCTGCACGTCATCTGCAACGGCCTTTTGCCATTTGGTTTTTTTGATCTTTTTTTTTGACACATCACCACCCAGATACTTTATACAAAACACAAAACTCCACTTCCCCTTCTTTCACTTCTACATTCTCTTTTCTCTCCCTTTTTTGCATTTTTCTTTTGTTTATTGCATATCAGGACATCAGGGAGCAAGAGATGACTCAGGGAAACTTCAGCTTCGCGGCACGTGACGTGCGGGGTGCGCCGAACACGATGGTGCTGACGGTGGACACACTGATGGACGGAGTTGTGGGTGCGGTGAGGGGCATGTCTCTGTCGTCTCCTTCTAGTCTGTCTTCTTCAGGTTCGCAGCTGTCGCCGTGTGGGTCGTCTGCAGCACCGACTCTCAAGGGGAAGAACGCGCCCTGCACACACAACTCATGGGACAACGTGCGTGTCATCAAGGGGCAGGTCACCCTGCGGTGCAGACTCTGCCAGCTGCAGTGGCGCACCCACGTCGATGCGGTGTGGCGCAAGCGGAAGTGTGGCTTCTTCAACACTGCGCAGGGGTGCTCTCTGGGGGCCCGTTGCACGAAGATCCACATGCACGCAAAGAAGCAGTCCCTTGAGGAGCGTGTCGAGCGTCATGGTGACGGTGTGCGGTCTACGGTGCCCGTGGAGAGCTTCAAGGAGGAGACCGTGGGAGTGCCGTCCGAGGAGGTGCCGGAGAGGGCGCCTGCGCGCAGTGCGCAGCCGGCACGCTCGGCAAAGCCGCAGACGCTGCCCACGAAGGTGAACTACTCCCGCCCCTGCGTGCACAACTCGTGGGACAACGTGCGTGTGAAGAAGGGCATGGTCACGCTGCGCTGCAGGGTGTGCCAGGAGCAGTGGAAGCGCAACGTCGCAGACGTGGAGAGGTGCACCGCCTTCCCAGACTGCCCGATGGGCGACGCATGCACCAAGGTGCATATGCATGTGTTCAAGATGTCGCTTGAGGAGCGCCAGCAGGAGCACCCCGACCTCGTGGCTGCAGTGCCCGCAGCCGTCGCTCCTGTTGTCGAGGCTGCGCGTGTGGAGGTCTTTTCGCGTGGCGTCCCACTCAACTGGCCCACAGCACCCCTCGTGGAAGGCGTGCAGGCCTGGTACGACAGCACCGCATGCTACTCAAACGTGGCGTCCTGGGCAGGCGCGACCCTCGTGCAGGGCACAAGCATGCCCATCCCATCTGGGCCGCTTGTCCTGAAGCTCACCTCTGTGGACCCCTCCCTCTGCGCTATGGTGCATGCGGTGCACTCAGGCGCCTTCTCGACGGCGCTTGAGATGCACGGGTGGGTGCGTGTGCAGACAGCACCGATGCCACGCATCGGTGCGCAGGAGGCTGTCATGCACAGCTTTGCCGTCAAGCCGTCGCTGCTGCCCAATGGCATGTTCAGCCTGCCGTCTGCCGAGGGCAATGTTATGTGCAGTGTGTTTGTCAGCTTCCAGCAGCCGCTGACCAAGCCGAAGAACGTGCCTGCAGCAGCAGCGGCCGCCCCGATGCCTGCCCCGAAGGTGCAGTACATCGAGCGTGAGGACATCTACGGCAACGACCGTGGCATGGGTGGACGCAGCCCAAGCCACACATCTGCCGCAGGCACATCCGTCACTGGTATGTCAGCCTCGCAGACTCAGCTCTCGATCTCGGCCAGCGCAAGCGAATGCAGCACAGAGGACGACCACCACTCTGAGAGCGAGAAGACACCCACAGCCTCACGCGGCCGCTCCCACGCACGCGGGGGACGCCAGTCGCCACGTGGCAGCACACCCGATGCACACTCCTCAGACGACGACTGCGACAGCGATCACGACGCCGCTGCCCAGCGCTCTTCATCCTGCCCTCCAGTCCTCTGCCACAAATAGAATAAAAAAGTGTGGCAAAGGTATAAAACGAAAGAGAGAGAAAAAAAAAATACTCGTCAAATGATTTATGTCTCAATTCCTGAAAACAAAAAAAAGGAAGTATTTTCATTTCTTTTTTTCTACATTTGGAACGCATCCGCTCGCAGAAAGCAAAAACAAAACAAAAACACAAACAAAAAATATCCTTTTGTTCTCCCTTTTCCCCAGCCTAAACTATCCCTGATATTTCCCTTTTCCACACAACAACATACCCCCTACCCAATTTGTTTATCAATTGATACACTTCCCATATTTTCCCTTCCCCATTTCTTCATTAAAATTCTCATATTTTGTCTTTTTATTTATTTATTTTTTGTCGGGTTTTATTGGTCTTTTGTTTTGTTCTTTCTGGGACAGATACCAAAGCCCTTGGGAACGTGCCGGCAGGTGACCGTTAATAACCCTATGTCTTTTCTCCTTTTTGTGAGCCGAGACAAAAACGGTTTTTGCAAAAAGAGACTGCTTAATTAATAAGTTTCTCTCTTCTTTTCGGTCCCTGCTGTGAGTTTCCCGATTGAAGAGGGTGGACGTAAGATTATTCCCAGAATATAAAGCAAAAACACAAAAGATAAAACTGACCTTTCTCCCCTCCTTCCCGTTCTCCCCTTCCCCCCTTTTTTTTTGGCACAAAAATATAGCAACAAAAACAAAACCATCGGGTTTCTTCGAAAAAAAAAATGTAATTATTATTTTTTTTGACAACTTTTTTATATTGTCTCAACGCCCCGTTCTCTTCGCTCCACCTTCCAGCTTGGTGACCAGTTGGACCCTGTCTTGTGTGGGCTTCATGTTTTTTTTCTTGTTGTGCTTTCATCCGGGGCTGGCATTGTACGTGGGTCAGTCATGAGGTGTTCGCACTATCATAACTTCACTTTTTTCCAAGGTGACCAAGCACGAGAGGCTTAGGATCATCTTATAAACTTTTCTTTTTTTTTTTCTCTATACCCGCCCCTATACTATTCAAAGAACCCTTACCCTATTCCGTTCTTATGTAAGATGGGTGAGAATGCCCCCGAGGGCCCACTTCATCTTCAAAAAAAAATTTTTTTTTTAAACCCTCTTTTCTTGAGTGGGGTTTCAACGTTTTTCATTGTTGTTGTAATGTTTTATGGGTCTCCTCCCACAGTAGTGGGTGAAAAAGCACATTTTTTTTTTTTGTACTTCACAATTTGTAGAAGAAAGAAAAATAATTGCTTTTGTAGCGAACATCATTTCTCAGAAGTGTTTATTCACTAATGCAAGAAGATTCCATCAAATATCAATGAAAAAGAAAAGACAGCACGGAAGAAGAAAGGTTGTTTTTTTCTTCGCGCAGTGCATAATTCATCCTCCCTTTTTTAAGGTGACTAAGCAAACGGGTTGAAGCTTGATGAACCAATGTTATATCCAATGTTCAAAACATTAAGTAATCTAATCAGACTAAGCATAATGAGAGGCTTAGGTTCATCTTATGAAAACTTTTCTTTTCTTTTTTGTTAATGTGTGTGTACTAGAAAGTACATTCATCTCAGAAGTTCTTTTCTTTTCTTTTATTTTTTCTGAGTGAAAGTACTTTTGTTTGGTGGCAACCCCGCTGCTTAACGAGTTTGCCGTCTGAAACAATACAATAAAACACACATAATGTGGACTGATCGAACAGCTTCCTCTTAGAGAGCGTCGTTCACATTGGTCTGCACTTTGAATTTTTCAAAATTATTTTGCTTCAAAAAGAACACAAAAACAATAAAGAGAAAAAAAACCATCTTTTTTTAAAACTTGCTCGTTTTTTTCACTGCCAGCTGGCGATGTCAACAATTTTATCATAAATTTGGTGCTTACGGAAATCGGTCAATGACCTGTCAAATATCGACCTCCCCCCCCGGAGCACCAAAAATACTTTTTTAAAAGGTTGTTTTTTAGAAAAAGGTTTTCTTGCCGATACAAAAACATAGTGGAGATTGCACAAAACTGTGGCAACACAACTGAGGCAAACTACACTACTCCAACAATTTTATCAAAAAGAATGAACAGCGTTTAAAAAAAAAACAGCTAGGTTCGTGTGGTCTTATAAAAACAAAAATCCAAAAAAAAAAAAGAAGAAAAAAAAAGAAGAAAAAAAAACATAGCTTTGTCTCCTTTTCATGTCCCCCGTGAGAGGTAAGGACAAAATCGTATTATTATTTGATTCAAATACTCCCAATACGTTACTACTGACTAGCAATACACAAAAAAATTAAAAAAAAAAAAAAACTTCACCCATTTATTTTAGGCTGTGTATGTGCACGCGTGGCATATTTCGGCTTTTTAAAAAAATATTTCTTATTTCAAGCAACTACACCATTCGTTTTATACATTTTGTTTTTTTTTTTATTTTTCTGGCTGTTTCTTTTTTTGTGGGGGGATAGTAGTAGCGGGACGTCCTTGCTAAGACTCCAATGGAGATTTTTTTTTATTTTTTACTCACCCCCTTCCCTTTCAAAACATACAAAAAAAACATTTTCAAACTTCCCTTGCAAAAAAAAGCAACTCTCATTGAAAACTGGCAACACCCTTTTGTTGTCTATAACCAAATTTAAAAAAAAAATCTGGCTGTTTCTTTTGAGCACCCTTTTTAAAATAACAGTTCTCTTTTATTAGGGTTATTTCATTCCAAATTGCACAATGGAATCCCTACCCAGGCTCGTTTGACCCCCCTCCCTCTCTCAGCTCTTTTTGGCAGTTTCCGACTTTTGTTTTGTTTTGTTTTTATCTAAATAGTTGCATTATTTCTTCATATTCACATAATTTTTTTTTCTCAACGTTTCAAGTTTCCAGAGCACCCGTGTGTCCACGCAAGTGGGTCTCAATGGGTGTTCCTTATCCCATTTTTATTTTGTATTCCATTTCAACTCGTTTTAAGTTGCGTGGGAAAAAAACCCCACGTAATAATACACAACTTAGATGCTTTTTTTCTAACTATTAGTTACAGGAACAGCGTGCATTACTTCTTAACATAAACCCTCACCCTCACCCAAATAAGCCACACGAATGAATTGCCTTGACATCTTCCCGCTAAAAAATAAATAAATAATTTGTTACAAAAAAAAACAACAAAATGTTTCAAAAAAAAAAAAAAAAAATGTATAAAAAAAAACTCTGGAAAAAAGAAGAAAAAAAAACCACATCCATGTTCACTCTCTTGCCCTACTTTTGGGGGTTTTCATATTTATTTTTCCACCCACATTTTATTTGCATTATGCTGACAAAAAGCACATCACGACAAAATACCTCATTATCTTTGTTGGGTCACTAAAGCAGTTGTGACGTTTAGGGTTACTCTTACAAAAACCCTTCTTTTGTTTTTTTTTTGTTCTATTTTTTTTACACCACCTGATTTTTACCCCGCGTTTTGGCGCGTTATGCGCGTAAAGGCTGGAAAAAATGGGTGGGGTTTGGCCTATACGGGCCTGTACGCGCCTTTACGCGGGGGTAAAAATCAGGTGGTAAAAACCTGCTAGCGTAGAGTAAAGGAGAAATAGTTCCTCCCGAGACGGTCGTCAAATCACCCCTCCAACAGGGTCATTGAGTAACCAACGGAAAAACCTTTTCCCTTTTACTTACCTATCAGAGTTACTATTATTTTGAAAGACACAACAGAAACTCTTTCTTTCGAAAAAAAAAACTTTTCTTTTTTCCCCCCCACAGAAAGCCCGCGTGTCACCATGACGTAGACAAGGGCTTTATGCGGTTTCTTTTTCTAATTTTTAGAACAACTTTAGTCACCTTTTTTACAGCATGTTTTTTGTTTTGTTTTTTTCAATAAAAAAACACTCCCCCGATTCTTTGTTTATTTTTACCATTTGCCCTTGACGCCAACTTTTTTATTTTTTATTTTTTGTTTTCTTCCTCTCTTCCTCACAACCCTTCCCTCTTTTTGTTTGAAACTGCACTGGAGAAAAATGGACAGACTCAGAGCAGTGTCACGCCCGGCGCTGGAAGTACAGAAACGATCATTCCGCTTTTCTACGCCAGTTCCCTATTTTTTTTTGGTCGTATTTTTTGAAAAATGCTTTAAATTTTCCAAAGGATTCCATCAGAAAAAAATGGGTAATAGGTGTGGAGGGATGACCAATTTTGCACCGTCCCACTGAGCTTTCACTGTAGCCATATAGGATGACCAAGGTACCGATCGGGATAGTTAAAAAAAAAGAGAAGACGGTATGTGTGAGGAGAATATTTGTTTATATTTGGTTGATCGTGCGCGAAAGGCATGTTTCCATATTCCGTATTTTTGTATTTTTTTTTGGTTTTGAGAGGTAAACCAATACTTACCTTCAAAAAAGCTAAAACGAAACCAGGCACTCCGCTAGGTACTAAAGTTCTGTTGATTGTCAACAGAACTTTTTGAAAATGGGGAAAAAAAAAAAAAAAAAAAAGTTCTGCTGAGTGGTTCAGACCCGTTCTACTTGTCAAAAAAGCTCAGGAGAAGAAGATATGGAGAGGTGAGTGCTCAAACGTCCCAGAAAAGTCAAAATCGGGCGTTGAAAAAAAAAAAAGTTGCGTACCGTGCGCCTGCGGCGCAAGCATGTACCCCACCACGTGGACCATCAACAGAACATTTTCAAAATCGGAAATCCTAGCGGAGAGCCTGAACGAAACGGAAAAAAAAAAAAAAAAAATGAGAAAAAGAAGACAGTAAACAAATGATGTGCCCACTCTGTCGTTTTTTTTTTTTTTTACAAATAATTATCCCTTGACTCGAACCCGAAAAACTCCCGCAGATTTCGACAACGAGAAGGTGGTTGTACGCCCCTCTCCCTTCCCCCAGACTCTTTTATACTGTCATTTTCCCCCTCACTTTCTATCACTCCCGTCCTCCCCCCGACTGTCACCCCGTCTCCCGTTGATGCTCCTTCACGCAAGTGCCATTTTTTTTTTTTTTTGATAAAAAAATTCATTTTTCAAAAAATTTCAAAAAGAAAAAAAAAAATCAAAAAAAAAAGAAAAAAAACCCAGATATCTACCTCTACATTCTAGGGAATGCTTACATAATATCCTGAATCTTTTATGTATGTTCGCATTTTTTTTTTCTTTTTTTTTTGTTCACACGATCTCATCAGATGAGAGAGATGGTCCCAATGTTATTATTCGTTTTTTATTATTATTTTGTATATCAACGCACCGAGGCGTGCCTCACTTTCAACACGCATCAAATTTTTTTTATTTGAGAATATGCCCAAAAAAAACAAACACAAAGAGGCCCAATCCCATCCTTCAAGTTGTTTTATTATATTTTGGTGACCCAAGCCAAGGCTAAGTTACAATAATAAAAAAAATTAGGCCTTTTTTCACAATTTTCAACGTATCTTTATTTCCTTAGTCGATGCGCGAGATTTATATGTCAGTATCACAACACAAAAGGGTAAAGTTAAAAAATTCACCCTTCCCCTCCATCTCCCCTTGTTAACATGATCGTATTTTATTGTTGGTTGAAGTTCAGTGAATCTCGAAAGGCTGAACCACCACGTACACTTTTTTTTTTTTTTGAAGTCATCCTATCTTTTATTCTAAAAAGAAAAATGTACATTTATTATTCATGTAGAAACCATTATTATCACTATTGTGAATTGTTGTTGTTGTCTTTATTCTTGTCCTTTTACTTTTTTAAAAAAATGTCACTATCCCCCCCCCCCCCCCCACTTCTCTTGTTGTTTTTGTCATTATTATATTTTTCATTTGTTCATTTTAGTTAGCTCAATTTGAGTTTTTCTTCCCATCCCTTTTTTTTTTTAAAGGTGACTGAAGCAGCGTGAGGTTTATCTTCTCCGGCTTTATGTAAACCTTAACTTTAACTTGTTTTTTTTTTGGTCCTATACTTTCAAGGTGTATGCACCTATCATCATTTTATTGATTTTATTGATTTTTATTGTGTTCTCTTTTCACCTTCTTTTTTTTATTGTTTGTGACTTTATTCCAAGCTTTTTTCAATTCGAAAAAAAAAACCAAAAAAAAAAAAAAAATTGACAGTGGAAATTGCACAACTGTGGCAACACAACCGAGGCAACTACACTACTCCAACAATTTATCAAAAAAAAAAAAAAAAAAATGCCCCTCCCAAAAAAAGGTGTTTTCCAGCAAAGGGGGATTTGCGACGAGTTGAACACAAAAAAAAAAAGACAGCCCAAAAAAAAAAATTGAAACAAATACCTATCGAGGAGGGGGGGAGCAGAGTGGAAAAAAAATATCGCACTTTTTTTTTCTTCGAGTGGGAACAAACCACTCAGCTTCACCCCCCCCAGCAAAGAGTATACAACAAAAAAAAAAGCAAAATTTTATTTTATATTCTCCACAGGGGGCCATCCACCTCATACACACGGCGGGGGACTACTAGCAGGTACACTTAGGTACACTTGCTGCATACAGTACTTACAGGAGTCCACATGACCAGTGTTTTATACGACTGGTAGTATACGACTTAGTGTTACACGGCAGTAGAGCATTTCGTTACGACAAGAGCAGTTCTATAAGTAGTCTTCAAAAAATAGCTGTGTATTCGCCAAAAACGGTCTCGAAAAAGACACCAAACAATGGGGTGGCATCAAAACAAAAAACGCGGACAATGTCCGCGTTTTTGGGGAATTTCAGACCCCCCCCTCCCCCCCCCAAAACGCGGACATTTTTTGTTTTTTTTTCCCCTATTTTTTGCTGGTTTTTGGGTGACGGGGTGCAAATTCGTGACCCAAAACACAGTTTTTTGGCATTTCCGGAATCCGTCCAGAAAGTGGTGGGGTCAATCTCGAAAATTGGACAATTTTTTGACCACTTAAATTTTTTGAAAATATGAGCCCGGTCACTAATACGTGGGGCCCATTTTCGGCCAAAAAATGCTGCTGAAAAAAATTTTCAGGTGAAAATTTTTCAGCCCCAAAACATGCCGCGATTGGCATTTCCGGGATCTGTCCGCGCTGTGGTGGGGTCAATTTGCCGAAATGGCCAAGTTCTTGGTTTTGGTCAAAATGAGTGTAAGGTAAAGGGGGCAAGGTAAATCCCACAACCCAGATTTTCTCTCTCTGATGCTGAAACCATGAAAATGTGCAAAAACACCGGCATTTGCATTTCCGGAATCCGTCCGTTCTGTGGTGGGGTCAATTTGCCAAAATGGACAAGTTCTTGATTTTGGTCAAAACCCGTCAGTGTAAGGTAAAGGGGTCCAAGTGTTTGCCTGTAGAAGCACATGGTAGCAGGGGTTTAAGGGCCCCCCATTCGTGTACATTTTGCAAAAAAACGCGGGCATCTTGTATTTTTTATTTTGCCCGAAAACACCGGCATTTGCATTTCCTGAATCCGCCGGTTCTGTGGTGGGGTCAATTTGCCGAAATGGACGAGTTTTTATAAATTTTGGTCAAAATCGTGTACGACCCCAGTGAAGAAAAAAATTTTCGAGGAAAAAAAAACCCCAAAACTGGAATCTGGAATTTCAGACCCCCCCCCTCCCCCCCCAAAAACGCGGACATTGTCCGCGTTTTTTGTTTTGATGCCACCCCAATCCTGTCAATAATATTTTTGTGTTTTGTTTCTATTTATAGATTTTCCTTTCCTCACACACTGCTCTTCGGCACACACACACACCATCCCACATTCCTTGCACACAGCTCCTTCCCACCACGGGGGGACACCCGGAGATCACCACCTCCTGCCCAAGGAGGTGCGCCTGCTCACCCAGCATGCAATCCTTCATCTTCTGCGGTGCGGGTACGTTCCCTTGATCGGAGGCATGGGGTGTGCCCTTCCGTGCCTCCTCAAACGTAAATTGTCTTGACCTGCTGACTGGCACTGCGTCTTGATCATCATCATCGTCCGTCTGCTGACCAGGACCAAATGCAGCAGAGCTGGAACACTCTTCTTTACACAATCGAACCTCATGCATGTGTGCAGAAAAATCTTCCCACTTCGCTATTGCACCACCCTCTTTGCCTGGCGGAGCTTCGGCACACAACCGCTGCACGATTCCGTTTCTCTCGATGAGTTTCACATTCCACATTTCGTTAAACACCCCATATTCACTCAGGAAGAGCGCACTTCTGATGCACACTGTCTCAGATGAGGAAAAGAAATGAATCCAGAAGCGAGCGGTTTCTGCGGTAACTATTCTTTTTCATTATATAGTGTGCTCTAAACACTACACAAGGTTGCGTTGCGCCCAATGATGAACTCACTGCTCACTTTTGACCACACCCTCGCTTCTGCTGTGTACCTTCCATACAGACCTTTCAGAGATTGTCATGGGTCATGGAAATCCCTTTCGCTTCTCCGAGTTTGGCTGGGGCGGCACATCTGTTACACATTAACGCAGGTGTCCTAAGGCAAGCTCAGTGAGAACAGAAATCTCAATAACAAACTCCACTACGCGCCACTTCAACCCTCATGGTAACACAGTGGAACGCCCAGATAGATACAACAGAGGGGCTATGCTGCACCCACACCCTCAGCTTGCACAGCCCTCTGTTGTCCTTGCCCTCCCGCCCAAAGAAATGCGATTTCTCTCATTCAAGAGAGGCTTAGGTTCATCTAACAAACTTTTTTTTTTCTTTTATTCCTACGAAGTTCACTTTAAAGGAGAAATAGTATTACCGGTGTACGGTCGCCAAATCATCCCTCAAGGAGGATTTGTGCAATCCAACGAAAAACAACTTTACTTACCTACCCCGATCCTACTATTTCCCACAGCACTACACAATAAACCCCCCCTCCATACCCCCCTCAACCCTCTACATTTTCTCAAAAAAGTAATCCGTTTTCAAATACCGAAAACTTCTTTTATCCCTTCTCTCTCTTCTCTCTTCTCTCTCTCTCCCCTTAACCCAAAGCGCCCTTTTTTGTTCGAGAATTGGTTTAATTTTCCTCTTTCTTTCTAACTTTTCTGTTCTCTCAATATGTCCGCCCGCAAACACCAACGCCAACCCCACCACTCCTCTCCCTGGCAGCCCGATGGAATGTATGGGGTCCGAGACGACCCGCAGTGGTTGTACATGGGGATCGTTCTGTTGGCGGTGCTTGCGGTTATATGGTTATTTTTGGGTGACGCTGCGGAGCATGAACGCAACTCAAGGGAACGTGACGCGTTGCTTCGGATGAGACGACCGCAACGATCAGCACCGCCTTCCTCCGATCACACCACTCTTCGGAGGGCGGTCACGACGCATCGGACTGTCATACTTCGTGGAAATGATCCGGCGCTTTCGGATTCAGATGACCTCACCTCCTCTCTCAGCAGCGCTGAGCTCGCAAAGCTGCAGCAAAGCGCAAACAGCGTTGTGGCCGCATTGGATTCATTGGTGAGACGTCCCGACAATGAGGTCGACGATTCGCATATCGCAGTGAGAGGAAGGGAAAAGGTCCTAGAAGTACAAGAAGAAGCTGCAGCAAGAGATGCCCGCAGGGCTGAAGAGGAGGAACCCCGGATCCGTGGACGCCCTGGGGGTGATCACTACCTTGATGTCCACGATGACAACGACCGCCGTGCGCAGCAACGCAAAAACGACGCCCACGCTGCAGACCTGCACGAAGCTCTCTCAGGATGGCAGAAGGTGAAGGCCAATACAGGGGAAGGAGAAAAGGGAGAGGATCTTGACGACACAGTGCTCCGTCAAAACAGTGATGACCTTCAGTAAAGTCTTTTTTGGGGTGGAGGTTTGATGTTGTGTATTTTTTTAAAATGAGTGGTTGGGTTGGAGCCAAGATGAAGAGGAGTGGGTAATTTTTTTTGCACTTTTCCGTTGTATGGTCGGGTTGCTAGTGTGTCAACTAAAGATTATTGGTTTGGTGTGTGTTGTACGAAAGTACGGCACTTTATCTGATAATGGATTGTAGGGCAGCAGGGTCGGTTGTCCACCCCCCCGGTACAGCCGGTTATTGTACTAAAGGTACACTGTCATGAGAGGGATTTGTGTTTCAAGTCAACTTTTTTTTTGTGGGGGGTAGGAGGGAGCAGTAAAATGCCCTTATAAACGGAACAGAAAAACTGAACAGAAAGAAAAAAAAAATGAATGAAGGATGTTTAATGAGGTCACAGTAATTCAATGAACGGTTGTTTGCAAAGGAAAAGTATGCTCTATTCAAGAGTATTATTCATCTTGGCATTTTTTTTTTTTTTTTGAAAGAAAATATTCACTGAAAATAGAGATTCAAGTGAATGACAGCGGGGGGTGTTCTGTAATATTTTTTGGGTTCGAAAACCCGCGGAGAACCAGTGCTCTGCGTCCGCCGATGAACGGTGAGGCGTTTTTGCACTCTTTCAACTTCTCTTTTTTTTTCTACCAGCAGGAAACTGGATGACGTGCGGGGTTTGCGTTGCCATTGAGCAGCCTTCCTCTTCCCAATTTTTTTTCTTTTGTTAAAAAAGCTCCTCTCTTGCGTTACCTTTTTGAAGTACAAACCCCTTGGAGGAAAAATAACCCCCCCCTCTCACTCTCCATATAACATAACGAACCCTAACATGAGCCACGTCGAATCTAAACAAAAAACCAAACAAAACAAAAAAAAACGACACCCACACTTTCCCCCCCCCGCAAACACATCAAAAACTTCACAAAAAACCCATTCATATCTACGCACCTTTTAGGGGCCATATTCTGCGCAAGATTGCCCCTATTAGTTCATATCAAACACATAAAACTGCAGAAAACACATACACACTCCCAGGGGGGCAGCCAACCTCCCTCCACACACCACCTTCCACCACCACCCAAAATGCACGCCCCTCTCCGGTATCTCGACGATGCCCTCACCCTTCGTGGATCCGCCACTCACAAGGAACGTCATCACCGTGTGGCTTTTCTCATGTGCGCGGCTATATCCTCTACGTTGTCCATAGGCGCGCTCCTGATATCAACTGGAGAGCAGGGGGCCGCACCTCTGAACATGGCAGGGTATGTCATCCTTGGGTGCGCTTCTTTGGCAGCATGTCTGTTGGTTCTTTGTGGAGGGAGGCTTACCACAGTGCGCATGGTGGTTCCGTTGTATGTAGGGGCGGTGTCAATTTGTGTGTGGGATTTGACCTCAAGGACGATCGGGACGCATTCGTGGCCGGCTTTTGTCATTATTATTGATATGTTGTTGGTGTTGGAGGTGGATGCAAGGTTCACGACGGGGTTGGTTGTTGCGGCCTTGGTGTGGTTGCTTGTTGCTGGTGCCGAGGAGGTGTATCGGTTTGGGTTATTAGACCTTCCAGGGTTGAAGCCTCAAGGGGGAGAGTACGGTGGGAGGGAGTACTTCAGTAGGTTGTCAGACTGTACAGAGCTGCCGTGTGCAAGTGGTTCGTATCCACCAAGAGGGTTATTGCTTGCGGTAGGTGTGTTCATAATAGACTTTGTGGTGACCAGGGGGTTTGCGCGCGATGTGCTAAAGGAGCAGCGTTCAATGGAGAGAACCATCAGCATCGTGCAGGAGATTGCGTCGTTGCTTGCAGGGTACGACGTGGAAGGTGTTGCAGAGATGTTAGAGGCGCACAGAGAGGAGCTGCCAGAGGGGATGATAGGTGCGTTGCGTGGGTTGGAGGAGAATTTGCGGAAGTACCGCCCCTACCTCCCGGCAGCGCTGTTTGAGGAGATGGAGGAGGAGGCCTTTGAGGTGAAGCACGGTGCAGGGAGGCTGTCCGTCGTCGCACCACCAGGACTGTGCACAGAGACAGCGACATTAGTGTTCACAGACATCCGCTCCTCAACAATGATCTGGGAGCACGCACCTGAAGGCATGCGTGCCGGTCTAAAGATACACAACTCCGTCATGCGTAAGGCAATGTCTCTCTTCGGCGGCTACGAAGTCAAAACAATCGGCGACGCCTTCATGGTCGCCTTTTCCACAACACAGGACGGGGTGAACTTCGGCCTTCACGTACACGAACTCCTGCGTGAAGCCTCCTGGCCCGCCTCACTCCTCGAAGACGCACCGATCTGCGCTGAACAGGACTCCCTTTGGGGTGGCCTCACTGTACGCATTGGTGTCAACACCGGCCCGGTTACTATCGAAGAAAACACACTTACTGGACGAACCGACTACTTTGGACATACAGTGAATGTTGCATCACGCCTTGAATCCACATGCAAGCCTGGTGCTGTTGCGATTCCCTCTGACCTTTACACATCTGAGTGCAGAGAATGTGATGCCGTTGTTGGGGAGGCTGAGGCACTGGACTTGAAGGGTGTGTCTGGGACAACTTTTGTGTGTTGTGTGTGGCCTTTGTCGCTTGCGGGTCGCAAGCAAATGCCGTTACGTGAGGCAGGTTCCATGCAGTGGCCGGAGGGTGCCAATGAGGGTGACGGATGGCGACGTCGGGGGAGCCAGCATGAGCTGTCCCTCTCCCACTCACTGTGCAACCCGAACCCTGCGAAGAAGGTGGAAGCCACTCTCGGCGCAGTGGACGTGGTCGCAGATGATGCCCACGACGCCAGCATCCAGCTCCAAATGAACATTGGCCTCTCTGCGCTCACAGTGCCGCTCGATCAGAGTGGGGGCACCTTGGTAACGTTACTCGGGAGTCGTGTCTGTGTTGGGTGGAACCTGACCCGCCCTTCGCCTGCACACATGGAGAACGCAATCCGTTTCGCACAAAGGCTTCAAATTGTGGCAACCCTCGCAGGGGCAGGGTTGGTGAGTGGGCTTGTACAGCATGGTGACGTAGGTGCTCGGAAGCAACGCTTTGTGACGGTGATGGGGCGGAGTGTGCACCGCAGCTGGGCGCTGTGTGATCAGGCTGTGCGTGGCGGTGGGCTGTGTCTCTTTGAGCCGCCGTTGGGCACAGTACTGCCGCTCTCGCTTGACAAGGTGGTGGTGATGGACAAGAGCAGCAAGGACGATGATGTGTATAAGATACTTCCGAGCGACGCCAATGAACACATTTAGGCGCCGTCCTGTGTTTAATCATTTTATAAATGCCTGATCCCTGTGTGTCTTTTTTCTTTTTGGTTATTTTTACTTGTTACCAACCCTCGATCTTTTTTCTACTTTTTACTAGCCCTTGCGGCTCATGTTGTTCTGTGGCTATACAGGTCTTGCGATCCAACTGGTGTCTCTTTTACTCAGCATCAGGTACGGGTACCGCGGGTTGACACGCTTATGTGAACCTCCCCTGGCTGAGACGAGAGAGCTGGGAGGGTCACGACGCTTTCATCAACAACAAAAATAACGGGGAGGGCGGGTCACGTGCATTACTCGTTCGCGGGGATGCACGTTGTCATAGTTTTCAAAATAACAAAAGACCGATAATGCAGGTAGCACATTGGCATCTTCTTACCAACAACCTTTTACTAGACGGGGCTCTGCGGAGCCCCCTCCGGAAGTCAGGCCAGAGTCCCGCACATCAGCAAAGGGCTCTGCTGTCTGTGACCCCGAACCCGAGCGACTATCGTACATCAAGCGTTGGGTGCAGCGAACTGGAGTACCTGGCTTGCAACTCTTCAGCAGAAGTTGTTGGCCGCGGGGTACTTATGCTCTCAGTCTGATGGCTGGCATCGTATGTGTGTGAGTTGAGGTGCCTGCATCAATGACTATTCTTTCTTTTTCATGATATCGTTGTGGGAGCAACTAGGTTCTTGGCCCAACCATTTCCATGGTTGGCGCAGCGCTCTCTAATAAGGGATCAAACATCCGCAAACCCTCGCATTTTGGGCCACTGTCACGAGAGGGTGTTGTATTCATTGTTTTCTGCTCTATTATTGTAAGATCCTTACACCCCTAAACAAGCGTCCCATCACCCATCCCTTTTCAGTGATGTTCCCCACCCCTGCCCACCCAAGAACCACCTTGATCACTCACAACAGGAACACATTCAGAGGACAGAGCATTGCTACTTGGCACACACAACTAGACTGGGACAGAGGCAAGCAGGTGTGCAAGAATGCGGTGGCTCAATGGCGTGCTCTCCTTGGACGGGACACTGAGCACCAAAAGGAAGGAGCTGCGCACGCAGTTCTTCATCTTTGCCTGTGTGGGCTGGTTGAGCACCGTACTCAACTTTCTGTTCACCATTGAAAAACATGTAGCCCAGCCAATCGCGTCTGTGGGATCAGTGTGGGCCCTTCTTGGGTTCAGCACTGCGATCTGTGCAGTGCTGTGCAGGGTTCAGTTGACAACAAGGACGGTGGTGGGCACGCTGTACATGATCGCATGTGGAATGCTGATGTGGGACTTTAATGCACGAACAATCTACATTTCACATTGGCCTCTTCTGGTGCTCATCATCGACATGCTGCTTGTGATGCAGGTGCCCACACGGTACAGTTTGGGTCTCGTCTGTTTCGTCGTCATGTGGTTGTTGCTGCTTGGTGTTGAGGAGAGCTTCAGGTTTGGTCTGTTGGACCTGCCCGGGTTGGCGCCACTGCACGGGAAGTACGGACGGCTGCATTACTTTGAACAGCTGACTGTCTGTGAGTCGTTACCCTGTCCAAAACCGTTCCCTCCTCCTTCCTTATTGACAGCCGTGTGTGTCTTTCTGATTGACTTCATCGTAACACGTGGTTTCGCACGTGAGGTGCTGAAGGAGCAAGCAGCAATGGAGCGGACGATCAACGCTGTGCAGGAGATTGCCTCGCTCCTGGCGGGATACGACGTGGAGAAGGTGGCGGAGCTGCTGGAGGAGCATGAACATGAGTTGCCTCAAGGGATGACGGTGGCACTGCGTGCGTTGGAGAAGAACCTGCGGTCGTACAAAGCGTACTTGCCACAGACGTGTCTGCTTGTGGACGAAGCAGTTGATGAAGACGGTGCAGAGGCTGATGAAAACAAGGAAGATACGGAAATAAGTGATACCGTATCAGTGTCGTCATGTTCAACTGCAAGCACTCCTGATAAAACAATTGTGCGGAACGTTGCTTTGGGACTCTCCACAGTGAAGGCAACTCTGCTGACGGTGAACATCAAAGACACGTTGCGTCTGGTGGAGCAGGACAGTGCACACTTCTCCTCCTTCTTCACAACTCTTCTTCTGAAGACGTTGAAGGCAACAGAGACGCGCCGTGGGATGGTGGACGTGTTTGTCGGTGACAGGGTGCACTGCTCGTTCAACACGTCAAGGCAGTGTGCAAACCACGCCACCTCAGCACTGCACACAGCAACAATGCTCTTGCAGGACTCCAAGCTGTCGCAGGTGAACATCGGTGTTGCGACTGGGAAGGTGCTGCGTGGTGACATGGGGTGTGAAGTGATGCGTCGCTTCAGCATGGTGGGCACACTTGTGCGTGACGTGCATGGGATGGAACATGCAGGACGTATCCTTGGCTGCGACGTGCTCTGCAACCGTATGTGCTTCAGCGATGCTGAGTGCGAACACGAGATGCGCCTGATTCCGTGCAAGGTGGAAGTGTCTGCAACCTCTGACACACCTGAAGTGGTTGCCGAGCTTCTGCTTGACAGCGGGCGCTCCGCCAGCCCGACTGAAGAATGGATGTACCAGATCGGGAAGAACAGTGAGTGGGATCAGTACAACACAACAGTGCGGAAGTACCTGAAAGGCGATGTGTCTGCAGCAGCGGTTGAAGAGGCTGGACAGGGTTGTCCTTGTGAACAGAGACCGTTGAACGTGCATCCCTCGACAGTCAAGGGCGGGCTTCTGAGTGTGGCATTGGCACGACCACTGCAGGAGGGCACAGGGGACAACCGTGAGTAGAAGGCTTTGGGGTAACGTTGAGTGGCAAAGGCTGGATGGTTCCGTTTTATTGCGCACCGTGAGGAGCGTTGTGACCTGTGATCACTGTAGCAT
>OZ037849.1:1065670-1213197 GCA_964035575.1 Rhynchopus sp. YZ270_cl-10
CCCATATTCAAAGGTATGTGGAAGGCCTCATGCCCTTCACCCTTGATACTTTCTTACTATTTTAGGATATTTACTATTTTGTTGCTATTTTTTTTTGTGGAAACTTTGTTCGATTTGTTCGTGTAGGGACGTCGATCAATCTCAGAATTTTCCCCCTCTTCCTCCTCATCCCCAAAACCAGGCTCAGATTGTTCCAAAAAAATTTATTGAGCCACCTCCCCTCATCCACAGCAAAAAAAACTTTACTTACTCCACCTGTGCCTGTCGGTACTACCCTTATTTTTTCGGTGACTAAGCACTAACGAGAGCTTAGATTCATCTTTACAAGAATTTTCTTTTTTCTTTTGTGTTTTTATAAATTTTTGACATTTCCATCAAAGAAATGGATGTGCACTGTGAGGGCACATTTCAATTGTTTTTTTTATTCCACAGTTAAATAAAGTATACGAAGGATTTGGCACTTTTAGCGTGATTCTTTTTAATGATAATTTCACGCCGTGTTTTTTTCGCAAATAAAAACCACGCTAATTGAACTTTATTTCACGCATTTTCACTTTTTTTCACTGCAATTCCTTAGGAGCGTGATTTTATTTTTGTTTTTTTCACGCTAAAACAGGGGTTTTTTTTGGCGATAACTTCACGCTAAATTTTGGTACATCCTGCACCACCACCCGCCTAAAAATTGAAAATTGCGATTTTTTTTTGCACTTTTCCCATTTTTTTTTTGACACACGCAACATGCCGAAGGATCTAAGACGCAAACGGTCCTCCGACAAGAGATGGACGAGCACTACAGTGGTTTTGTTGAACGACTAGCATCGTCGACACCGTACATCCGTGAATGGGACCGCTTTTTAAGGGAAGCCCAACGGTCAGCCCACGGAAGCCGACTTTGTTTTGTGCATAGTGCATCAAATTGTCGTCGTAATGGACAACGTTCAGTAAGCTGAGCAGCATATTGGTGAGGAAGTATGGGGTGCAACTGCAAGACCAGTTTCCGCAGGCTCGTGTGTCTCTTGAAGCAACACGAGACCGGCTACCGACACGACAGTCCAAGACACTCCTCACTTACGAAACAAGAAATCGACTCATTACCTATGAAGGCGAAGGACACACCACCCCCTTACTTCATTGTGAGGAAGGCGGTGCTGACATGATATTCTGCGATGGGCGGGGATCTTCTGAATGTCTCTCGCTCTTGCACGACAGCCATTTCCCGACCTCCCGCTAGCACCCGGGCCCAGTTTACCGGGTTTTTGCAGGTTCCCCCGCGGGAGGGTAACGGGGCTGGAGGGACCCTCCAGCCTTTTTTAGCCTCCCTCCAGCCCCTCAGGTACGCCAGCCCCCCCAGCGGGAGTCCCGCTAGCCTAGCTAGGGGTCCCGTGGGATTCCCGGTAGCGCTGGCGGGAGGGTAATGAGGGCTGCCCGGAGGGACACATACTCGTTAGTTATTGCACAATAAATGAGTCACGCTAAAAGTGCCAAATCCTTTCGTATACTTTATTTAACGTGTAAATAAAATTACGTATTCAACGCCTTTTAGCGAATTTTTTTGCGATACTTCACTTATTTTTTTCCCAGGCTCGTGGATTCAATTTGCCTCGCTTCGCTCGGCAAATTAACTACCACTCGCCTGGGAAAAAAATGCGTGAAGTTATCGCAAAAAAAAACCACGCTAAAAGGCGTTGAATAAATAGTTATTTTTTGAGAAAAGTTCGATTTCGGCCTCGAAAATACCCGTGACACCGATTTGTCACGGTACTTTGTCACGGAATTTTTTTGAAAGATTCGATTTCGTGACAAAAAAAAATCGATTTCGTGACAAGCCGATTTTTTCATTGACACACAAAATTCAATTTAGTGACAAATGACTTTTTTCATTGACAAAAAAAAATTCGATTTCGTGACAAATCCATTTTTTTCTCATATGAAAAAAAGTACTCTGAGAGATTCGTTAAGGATTCGTATGACATAATATTAACTTTTTGTCAGCGGTGTGGCAAAAAGTGAAATTGTGTTTTTAGCCTAAAAATGGGTGGGGGAGATGTAAAAAGTACTTTTATTTTTACTTTTTGTCACACTTGATCTGCCTTTGTTTTTGGTGGGATTTTGGCTTGGTGTGGCAAAATGTTGTGGTCTTCATGCCCAGGTCATATCCTGCTACATATTTCTCGGCATTGTGTTGGGAGTTGTGTTCAATATAATTTATGCCTTACGAATACTTATCGATCTCTCAGAGTACTTTTTTTTATATAGAGAAAAAATTATATATTGAGTAAAAAGCGGACGTGTCACACTCGTGTGGTTCTCACAAATCAGTTGGTTTTTTGTATCACTCGCTTCGCTCGTGATACAAAATTCTATGTCACACTCGCTTCGCTCGTGAGACAACATAAATTACGTCACTCGCTTCGCTCGTGACGTAAAAGAACCAACTGATTTGTGAGAACCACACTCGTGTGACAAAAAGTCCACTTTTTTTCACCTCAATAAATAGCTATTTCATTGACAAAAAAATGTCATTGAAAAAAATGGAATTTGTCAAGGAAAAAGTCGTGACAGCCAACCCGCCAGTCACTGAAAAGTGACCAGACAGCCACTTGACAAACACAAAAGAGGCCATTCTTGAGCTGTCTAGAAACCGAAGGGCAGAGACTGAAGACACAAGGTATGATAACTTTATGATTATGCAAGACTTAGTATATCGCGAACACGGTCAGGCTTGCACGCCTCTGGCCAGAGGCCAGCCCCACTAAATGATATGCAGCAGACACTCATTGCAGATTTCATTTTCATTCGGTAAAAAATTAATGGGTGCGCACGTTTCTATACCTAATACCCCAACCCTCACCCATACATTCCATTACACACACCAAAACAGATCGAATCCACCAGCGCATGCGACGGAAGCAGATTCAGATTGTGGTTTGATAAGCAGAGTTCGGTTATTATGGTGGTGGAAAGGGGGGTGGGAACACTTTGTCAGTCACTGCTATAGCCATTAACCAGGGAGCATAGCTAGTGCAAGAAATTCGACTTTGGAAACCTTCCGGAAAGTCTGTCCTCTGCTTCCGGAGGACTAGACACAAGAAAATATTGTTTGTTCCCCCAGAAAACCAGTGCACAATTCACACTCCTTGTGGGTGGTCTTGTTGCCTTTTCGTCATAGTAATTTTGGCCCAGGCATGTTCTTGAAGCATGACAATTTAGTGTGTATGGGGCAGGGTGTTGTTTTGTTCTGAATTCTCTTTGTTATAACATCTAAGTCAATCGCGGGTGGTGGTTTGTGTAACGTGAGGCACTCTTTTTAACAAACTTCCTGCAGTTGCTATGCACTGTTATTTCTTCGGATTTATCATCATACAGCGTAACATAGTGGATTCGCCTGGTCGACACAACCTTTGATAGATATGGGATAACCAACCCCCTTCGACCCCTCGTGGGTTCACTGAACAAGCCCTAGTGGTAGTTAAACGCGATTGACATTTACATTCCTAGAGATGAAAGAACAAGATAACACTTCTGTACCCGCGCATCAAAATTGTGGAAAACTTTGCACCCCAAACACCCTCAACAACGCCCGCCAAAAGGCGCCCCTTGTTGCTGGGAGTTGGTTCTCATGTTTGATACACTGCACAGCAGGCATTCCTCCTGAGTCCAACGCATGTTTGGCCTGTCTGCGGCGTTGTACTTAAGGTGCACGAAGACAGGGTCTGGTGGTAAATTTTGCGTAGTACTGCGACGTGGTACTACGTGGGTCTGGGAACCTGGTACCTGGGTACAGGATATTTGTTGTAAAGACATCTTCCACCATGCATTGAGGAGGGTAAGACAGTGTTCGCAGTTTCTACCTGATAGCATTACACATTTAACTTCTCCACGGGGGTCTTGGGCCGTTCATTCGGTTATACCTTGACTACCGGAAGATATTCTTGAGGCCTTTTTGGTCTCTAGAATATCCGGTCTTCCCGAACGGAGGCACACTTTGTGTGTTACTACGACCTGGCAATTTCCAGCAGTAGGTTAAGTAATCTTTCTTGTAAATTGTTGGATCATTATCTCCTCAGTGCATGCATGCCCCACGTGACTGGACACTTTTGTGTTTGTCATGTGGAGCTGTGGTTGCTCTTTCACGACTTTTATCCTTGTGTCCAGTGTACCCAGTACCCAGTGCCCTGTCACGACTTTTTCCTTGACAAAAAGTTCGGTTTCCTTGACAAAATCCATTTTTTCATTGACATTTTTTTGTCACTGAATTTTTGGATTTGTCACGAAATCGAATTTTTTTTGTCAATGAAAAAATTGGTTTGTCACGAAATCGAATTTTGTGTGTCAATGAAAAAATTGGTTTGTCACGAAATCGATTTTTTTTTGTCACGAAATCGAATCTTTCAAAAAAATTCCGTGACAAAGTACCGTGACAAATCGGTGTCACGGTAATTTTCGAGGCCGAAATCGAACTTTTCTCTTATTTTTTTGTTTTTTCGTTTTTCGTTTTTAATTTTTACATTTGTTGAATCCTGTCCCCCCCGGTGTCTCCGGTACTGCCCTTTGTAGGTTCTATGTTGAGTCTATAGCTCATTATAAAACTAGAAGTGCTGTTCTGTTCTCTTGGGACTTGGGGTTTCATGTTTTTTCCTAGTGCCTGCCCGTTGATACGGTGGAGGCGATTGGGCTTTTCAACTTCTCTTTATTGCTCTCAGTGTTGAAGGTCCGTTTAATTCCTGTTTTATTAAAAAAAGATAAATGAACAGAAAGTGAGGCGAGAGACGGAAAGACGGAGTCCCTCCCTCTCTCAGAGGCATTCTGTCTGTGTGTCAAGTAGACCAGGCACTCCGCTAGGTACTAAAGTTCTGTTGATTGTCAACAGAACTTTTTGAAAATGGGGAAAAAAAAAAAAAAAAAAAAAGTTCTGCTGAGTGGTTCAGACCCGTTCTACTTGTCAAAAAAGCTCAGGAGAAGAAGATATGGAGAGGTGAGTGCTCAAACGTCCCAGAAAAGTCAAAATCGGGCGTTGAAAAAAAAAAAAGTTGCGTACCGTGCGCCTGCGGCGCAAGCATGTACCCCACCACGTGGACCATCAACAGAACATTTTCAAAATCGGAAATCCTAGCGGAGAGCCTGAAGTAGACCCAATGAAAAAAAAAAAGACAAAAATTTTTAAAAAAAAAAAAACTTTGTCAAGACCCAACGAGCCAGCGAATTTTTTAGCTCCCCTCCCTCCCTTCTCTCTCCCTCTCTCTTCTCATTTTTATTAAAGCCAGGTGTTCGCCAGGTTTTCCTTCCCCCTCTTTCTTGAAGAAAATCTCTAACATTGTTTTTTAGGTGGCTAAGCAGAGGCTTAGGAACATTATTTACAACTTTTTTTTTTACTATTTTCTTTCCCTTTCCCCCTTAGGCGTTACAAGGGTTTCATAAAATACCCCCCCCTTTCACCCCATCACCCCACCACCCCACCACCCCACTGATTACAAAGTCATTTTCGCACCACAGACCACACATAACCCAACAGATTATAGGACAAAGACCCCGTGCACTTCATTGGTATCCCCCAGTGAAGTTTCCTGGGGTACTAAGCTGCTTTGTTTAAAAAAGAAAATGGTTTTCTTTTACTCTAAAAACCCTTCTGGGGTACGGTTCATTTTTTTTTTTGTTTTCAAGGTGGACCATAGCATAGGCTGAGGTTCATCTTATAAACTTTTCCCGGTTTGCCGGGCATTGTACCAAGGTACACTGTCGCAGAGCGAGCTGTTGTGTTTCAAGTCAATTTTTTTTTTGTTCTTTTTTTTGCCTTTCGTGACAATATCATTCATAGAGGGCCTAATAGAAGCCTAGCGCACACCTTTGCTCTCCTCCAGTTTTCACATCACTGGAAAGGAATAGGTGAAAGGGAAAAGGCCCACGCACACCAATTCGTTATAACACCGCCCAGGGTGACCCAAACCCTTGACTTCAAAAAAAGGTGAAAAGAAATAAGCATACACGCAAGAGAAAGGATACGTCAAATTATATATCGGTCTATAATTTCCCTATTTAGTACCGTAAAAGCCTGAATAAGCGTTTTCTGCGTAATTTTTTTTAAAAAAGGTACACTGTCACTTAGGACTTAGAGCTGTTGTATTTCAAGTCAACTTTATTTTACTTTTTTTTCAACAAAGAACACAATGCAAAATAAGCAAAACCCGAACAATTCGAAGAACGAAAAAAAAAAAAAAGCAAAAAAAGCAAACGCAAAGAAATGAAAGTGGAGATTTTGCACAACTGTGGCAACACAACCCGATGCTACACTACTCCAAACAATTTATCAGAAAAAAAAGAAAAAAAAAACACCTGTGTTAATTTGAAAATAACCGATTATGTTCAGTCTTCCTGATGAAAGGGAATTTGACCAGCCCCACTTAGATGTGTGCACGAGAGGCACATTTATCTTTCTTATTTGTTGTTGTGCTGTGTCAATATCGTCTCTTACGCAAGATTTAACGTAGGTTATTTTACAAAAAAAAAGACACCTGAACAAAAAAATCATCTACACCCACTTCGACCATAATTACTACCATCCAGGTAAATAAAGTGCCCTGTGTACGCGTGGTACACTCATCTCATATGTTTTTTTTTTTTTTTTGTTTGTTTCTCAAAAAAAGCTCTTTTTTTTTAATGACACGAAGGTGCCTTCTGCTGTAGTCTCAAAGAAGAGGGTATAGAGATTTCTCTTCTGCAACGGAGAAATTCTGAAGTGGCTCCTCCCTCCCTTTGTGAGGTGTGAGAATGGTACCCATTTTTACCCTTTTGACTATTTTCCCCGACTCAAAACAACCAACAAAATATGCTACTGTTATCAATTGTTGTAATTTCAACAATAATTTTGTTTTCAAAAGGAATGGCTTCGGGCCCAAACATACGACAGAACAAAAAACAATTTTTTTTAAATAGTGGAGCTCATCTTCTGGGTGTCTGCACTAAATAGCAATATTGTTTTTTTTTTTAAACTAGGCTTAAATTCATCATATAAACCAAGCAAGAGGTAATAGAATTTGGCAGAAGGTGCCTGCAAATTGTTTTTCATTCAGTATTTGACACCCTCACTCATACAACGAACAACACAACAAATTTGTAGAGCGATAAAAGAGAAAAAAAAATTGCTTTTTTTATTCACTTTTTGTCATATCCTGAAGATGATCTTTATTCTTAGGTGACACTGTCACGAGCGGGATCTTGTATTTCAGGTCAAAGAAGTTTATTGTTTGCATCAACGTTCACTATTATTTATATCATAACTTCTCCTTTTCTCTTTTGCTAAAGCAGGGGAGTTTCAGGATTTGTTTTACACCCAAAAAGTACTTTAATTTGTATTTTTTTTTTAGCGTCCGCCGGTTGGTGAGGCGTTTTGCACTTTCAACTTATCTTAATTTACATTTGTCACACTACATCATAACTAACCCTTAATCCCCTTAAAGGGGTGTTGCGTGTTCCCATGGGGTCTGTCGGCGTGTGTCACGGACGCGACTTTTTCTTTTATGACCCACGGGAACTACCCAACACCACCAACGGAACAGAAGGGTCAGGACAGAGCTCTTTTTTTTTTTTTGTTCTCTGCAATCAAACTCGTTTCTTGCATCACAGAGTGAGTATGTACCGCCTGTAAGCAACTCTAGCCTCGCTTTTGTTTTTTTTTTGTCAGTGCCTGCGTCCCAGAGGCGTTTGCACTGGGAAAAAGAAACAAAAAATTCAAAGGAAAAAAAATATCACATTCTCAATTCCCAGCGCCAAAACTCCCCCCCCCCTTTTTTTTTATAGAAAATACAAAGTTATCAAAATGGTATCAACACCGAAAATGGAATTCACAGAACTTTTTTGCACTTTTTCTTTTCTTTTTGCTTTTCTTTTTTGACTGAGGCAGAGGTGTATCAAAGGCGTGTCAAAAAAATAAAATTAAAGGAAACGAAAAAGTGTTTCAAAACTAGGTCAGACCGGAGAATATTTTTTTTTTTTTTTTTTGCTTTTATTTTTCTGTCCCCTATTCTCTGCCACACATAACCCACTTGTTTTTTT
Organism: Rhynchopus sp. YZ270_cl-10; assembly: GCA_964035575.1. Lineage (NCBI taxonomy): Eukaryota > Euglenozoa > Diplonemea > Diplonemida > Diplonemidae > Rhynchopus > Rhynchopus sp. YZ270_cl-10. The sequence continues at coordinate 1,073,720 of OZ037849.1, forward strand.
TTGGGGAAAACTGTGCCGTCTGCAAAGCATCTAGTGCGTGCCTATTTTTATTTCTCAATTTTTTTAAACAAAGAACCTGCCTTCCTTAATAGGAACACGGATGCTGCCAGATCTGGCCAGATTTGGGGGCCAATTTCCCAGATCTGGCTCGTTTTCCAGATGTGGAGATCTTGTTTCCAGATCTGGCCAGATCTGGCCAGATCTGGGAATCTGGGAAATTTTTTTTTTCAAAAAAAAAAAAAAACCCCCAGATCTGGCCAGATCTGGCCAGATCTGGAAATCTGGCCATTTTTTTTTTTTTTCTCAGATTTCTGGCTATTGTCTCCCAGGGAAAGGGACTCTCGAATTTTTTTTTTCGCCCCTATATAGGGCTAATTTCGACGATCTGAGGCCGTTAAAAGCAAAATTTGACACTTTTGAGCATCTGTGGGGGTCTAAAACGTGGTTTCGCGCACCCGAAATTTCGTGGTTTTTACCAAAGACAAGTCGATTTTTGAAAAATCTCGAAAAAAAAAATTTTTTTCCCGGGAAAATTTTGACCCCTGAGTAGGGTTTTTGTGCACCAAAAAGTGCAAAAAAACGCAAGAGTCGGGTGTTTTGACGATCTGGGTACCGCCATATGCACTACAGGGGCCCACAATTTCGACTTTTTCTTAGCAATTTCCTTCATAATTTTTTTTTTCGATTTTTGGCAAAGGCAAATCTCAGGCAAAAAAAATTCACCCCTGATAGTGGGTCCTTGGGTGTCCAAAGATGCCAAAAACACAAAAATTTTGATGTTTTGACCATCTGTGGGCGCCTAAAACGCACTTCTCTGCCCAAAAAATGAATATCGATTTTTCCTTAGCGTTTTTATAGCCGTGCTTTTTGGGTACTTTTTCGCAAAGGGAAAAAAAAAATATCAACCAAAATAGTGGGTCCTTGGGTGACCAAAAATGCAAAAAAACGCATTTTTTTGGTGTTTTGACCCTTCAGAACCACCCAAAACGCACTTTTGTGTACCAAAACACGCATATTTCACATTTCCTTAGCAATGCCTTCACAAGTGCAAGGTGATTTTTGACCAAACTAATTTTGTGCACTTTTTTTGTGGTCACGTAACGCTAAAATCCTCTCCGTGATGCGAGAATTACATGTGCGAATGCGATAATGATTCTCGCATGCGAACGCCCAAAACCACGAAGGAGGACGCAAGCAAGGCTTCAGTGCACTTAGGTACAGGATGCGTCGTTTTCAGTTACAAAAAAGGGTACTGTGAAGCGGTTGAGGCACACACACACACACACACAGACCCGTTGCAAAATGCATCTGGGACCCACGCTAGACCCCCCAAAAGCTGTAAAACCATATATTTCCATCTCGCGACCCCAGCGGATGTGGACTGAGGTGTTTTTTTTGGGTGTTTAGAAAGGTTTTTGTCCGATTGGAGAATTTTTTCGGTAAGTGTTGCATTTTGTCCCCACTGAGTGTGCACTCAGAAAACACTCATCAATAAAACGACCTTTCTGTTCGGTAAAAAATAGATATTTTCTATCGTAGTAGTGGGTTTGTCGTGCAGTGATGTTCTTTGTACCTGGAGAGTGGGCCGAGTGCAAGGTATGTTTTTAACCCCCCGGTTTTCTCCCTTTTCGACATGTCCGCTATTTTTTAGCTATTTTTTTTTTTGTCAACAAAAATGTCACTTTTACGTTTAAGGGGTACGGGGCGGCTTCTTGTTTGTTTGTTTGTTTTTTTGTTGTAGTCTCTACTTTTACATTCAATTTCTCTTAACAGGTACCCGAACCGACGACCCTTCATCGTGACAGCGAAGCAGTGCCGATGGAAGAGCTGGTGCAATTATTTGAAAACCAGGTGGCGATCGTAAAAGTCGGGTTTATATACCAACTTTTCCATTAACCCACCCCATAGACCACCCTAATTATTATGAAACTCTTAGTCAGTCACTGCTATAGCCATTTAATCCAGGGAGCATAGCTAGTGCAAGAAATTCGACTTCGGGATCCGGAAAGTCTGTCCTCTGCTTGCGGAGGACTAGGCACAAGAAAATATTGCGTTCCCCCAGAAAACCAATTTTTGTCAGAGTAATTTTTGCCCAGGGCATGCTCTTGAAGCATGGCGGCTTGGTGTGAGAAGGGGCAGTGTATTGTTTTGTTCTAGATTTCAACGGTTGTTAGAACGAGTCAAGTGGATGCTTATCTAAACACTGACTTTAGTACAGACCCGAGAGATCACACATGACTTTGAGGAAAGAACAAAGCAATGCATCTGTACCCGCACGCCAGGTTGTAGTTACTTCAGAATTTTCTTAAGTTTGCATGAACGAGGAGGGGCGAATCATTCTTCGGGAACCATTAGCTGTATACCATGGAATGATTTTCTCAAAAACACCACGTGGGGGCTGAATTCAATCCCTTAAGAATTGCGAATTCAGCCTTTGTAGAAGGTACGTCTTACTTGTACTTGTACTTGTATGCCGTGTCCACCCTTCTCGACCTTACCGGTTCACATGTACGAATAATATTAGGCAGTGGTAACACCCTTCTCAATTGTGCAAACTTAAGAATTTTCTGCTGGAACTTACCAAAATCGATTTTCTTTCACCCCAAACACCCGCAACACCCCACCTGCTACTTCGGTAGCCTGTGTTGTTGGGAGTTGGTTCTCATGTTGATCCCCAGTGTTTTGCACTGCTTCTTCTGAGCCCAACGCTGTTTGGCCTGTCGACGTAATAAATACGAAGACAGGGCGGCGGTGCCAACAATTTTCCGATGATGTAACGTTTATCTGATTGATTTATCGTTTGATATACCTTGTGTGTCCTACTTCGTAACTTGCACACACGAGCAACGTATATTGAACGGTACTTCAAGCGATACTTCGTTATGTCATTGGGGTACCTGGAAAAAAAAATTTTCCCAGACGTCCCAGATCTCCCAGATTTGGCCAGATCTGGCCAGATCTGGCCAGATCTGGGACGTCTGGGAAAATTTTTTTTTCAAAAAAAAAAAAAAATTTTTCCAGATCTGGCCAGATCTGGGCGGCCCAGATCTGGAGATCTGGCCAGATCTGGCAGCATCCGTGTAGGAACAATGTCTGCTCTTCGACCCGACTTCTTTTGTTTTCTGTATTAGGTGATGGGCTTCGACTTCACCAACTTTTATATTTTATTTTGCTATTTTTCTTTTGAGCCTTTGAAAGACAGCACAAAAAAAAAAAAATGGAAAGTGGATATTTGCACCAACTGTGGCAACACAACCGAGGCAACTACACTACTCCAACAATTTATCAAAAAAAATAACGTCTCTGTGTGTACGCTTATCACTCGATTGACCTCTTTAAAAAAAAATAATTAACCACTAGCTATTTGCTAGTCATCTTACTCTAGTAATTCTTGTCTACACAACAGCAAATGCCTTTTTTCTTTTGAACCACCCCCCACACGGTCCCACCCCTCAATCAAAATAAATATTTTATGAAACCTTTTCCCCCCTATCTCTGTTGAAGAATTAAAAACAGGTGTCATTTTCTGTGCTTTCATCCGGGATGGCTGGTATCGTAGGTCAGAGGTGCCTGCATCAATAACTACAGTTTTTCTGTGATAGGATGCTTAGACACAGAGATGCAAAAGTTCATCTTTTTCATACCCCACTCTTTAAGCAATATGTGCTGCAAGAGGAAAAGCTCCCTGGGCAACAGACACGAACCTCGATGATGCGTGCAAATATTGAGGAATTTTTTTTCTCATATTTTATTCTGCCTGCCTCCGCCTTGGTTGCACAACGTTATAAAATTTACTTTTTATTTTTCTATATTTTCTCTTTTGCACTTGGTACTGTCCTTGTCCGGTTGCGTGCGCTGCTGGGACAGCAATGTGCCGCCCACCCTTTCTTGTTCTTCCCAAAGGGCGTGGCAATACATAATGTCTAAGTTGGTGCCAACTATCCGAACGGGTCAGATTTTTATTTTGTTTTTTTTCTCCCCTCACCTTTTTTTTCTACTTTTTACTAGCCCTTGCGGCACGTTTTGTTCTGTGTGGGCAAGCCGGGTCTAGCGATCCGACTAGATGCCTCCTTTAATCTCGGTGAGCGGGTCGACACATTATGTGAGCACCCCCCTTATCGTGGCATCGATTCAACAAACAAAGGCATATTTTCATTACATTTGCATTTTTTTTTTTCCAATCAATCCGGGAACTATCCCCCCTTTTATTTTTTGAGTGTGCACGAGAGCATTCATCCTTTTTTTTAAAAAGGTGACTAAACACGAGAGATTGATGAATAACCAATGTTCAAAGCATTAAGTAACCTAATCAGACTAAGCACGAGAGGCTTAGGGTCATCTTATAAACTTTTCTTTTCTTTTTAAACTACATATCTCTCCCTGCCTTTGCGGGCCCCTCTCTTCTTCATATGCGTTTTCCTCTGTTTTAATACTCTTTTTTTTAAGGCGATTCTCATTGACTTAAACACGAGAGGCTCGAGAGGCTTAGGTTCATCTTTTTCCAAACTTTCTCTCTCTCTCTCTCTCCCTCTCTCTTTTTACATGATTTCCCGCCAAATCCAAATTTGCTCTAGTTTTGCAGTTCACACATTACGTCCTTTTGCACCCTCCGTTCGTTCAACTGAACAAGGGTTCCGATAGTCACTCAAGGGACATGCCTTTCAAAAGCAAAACGAAAAATAAAAAAAACGGCGGAAAATAATAAAGTCCTTATTTTTTCTAGGGTTTTCTCAATAACTTTTCCATAAAAAACAGTAACTTTTTTTTTTACCCCCTTTTAAAAAGAAAGTGGAGATTTTTGCACAACTGTGGTCAACACAAACCGAGGCAACTACGGTACCTCCAACAATTTAGCAAAAAAAAATAATAATATGCAATAGCAGGACACGTTTCCTGTCTATGAAGCTAACGAAAAATTTTTGGGTCTTACCAAAAACTCTCTTTTCCCCCTCTTCATAGATGCGTGTATGCACGAGAGTCACATTCATCTGAATTTTTTTTTTTTTGTTCCAAAGCCTCCGATATTCAGTCTTAGCTCTTTGTCGCGCAACTCTTTTTTTTGCTTCCAATGTGGTCCATACCCCCTAGGTTGGTACCCTTAAACAAAGAAAGTATAGTGGAGTTCATCCTCTAGGTGTCTCCACTAATACAACCAAGTTTTTCAAAGAACGAAAAAATAGGAATACTTCATATTTGGTGCTTCCCGGGGGGTGTGCATTTCACAAATTTTCACAAAATGTGACAAGTTTTCACAAATTTTCACAACACGAAAACCGCTACAAAATTGTGAAGGCTGGTGAAAAGTGGTGAAAAATTGTGAAAAATTGTGAAAAATTGTGAAAAGTTGTGAATAGTTGTGAAAAGTTGTGAATTGATTTTTTTTTTTTGTGTGCTTTTTTTTTGGGCGGGGTGGTGACCCACCCATTGAGGGGTACGCTGGGATTCACAAGATAGAACGTGATGTGGTGTACCTGTGTACCTGTGTACTGTGTGATGTGCGGAAATGACGAGAACTTGTCCATTTCGGCAAATTGACCCCACCACTGGCCGTACGGATTCCGGAAATGCAAATGCCGGCGTTTAAGAGCTTCACCAACGAGAGAAAAAAGGGTAGTGAAAAGTTGTGAATAGTTGTGAAAAGTTGTGAATTGAATTGAAAATTTGTGAAATGCATACCCCCCGGGAAGCACCAATATTCCAGTAAAGCAACTACATGAAAGCTGTCTGTGAATAGCAGCTCACACTAAACCTAGACAGATAATAATCACATATTTGTCAAAACAAAAAAAAAATACACCCACAAAAACCGCGAACAGAATAATAAATAGCTGAATTTTCAATTACTATTTCCCCCCCTCCTTTTTGCCATTTATATTTTCGGTATTCTTTTCTTTTTTTTTTTCTCTCTCTATTTTTTGCGGTTTTGATGTGACGAACTAATCTTTGAGTAGAACCCCCCACCTCTCCCCTCAACTATTTTTCCTTCTGAACATATTTTTCTTTCAGTACCTAGGTAGAGAGGCGTTTGCAGCTATCAACTTCACCTTCTTTTTTTAAGTATGCAACAATTTTAAGGTGACTAAGCACGAGAGCTGAGGGTCATCTTATAAATTTTTCTTTTTTTTCTGGACCAACCTTCCGTCTTTCTTTCCAACTCTTTCTGCCTCTCCGCCGACCGAGCAGTGAACGAATTGAACGAACAAGCCGCATCCTATATCCACCATCCACCCTCCCATCGGGTCGTGACGCGATTTTTCCTCCTACGGAAAAGAGAACTTCACTGATTTTTTCAACCTACCTTCCTTCACCCCCCCTGTAAGGGCAACCGTAGGTGAAGTAAGGTATAGTATTGAAATCGATGTGGGGGGGGGAAAGGGTCAATTTTACAAAACCAGATTTTGAGGAAAATTTTGGCCAAAAATGGGTCCCACGTATAAGGAACCGGGCTCATATTTCTCAAAATTTAAGTGGTCAAAAAATTGTCCAATTTTCGAGATTGACCCCACCACTGCACGGGCGGAGCCCAAAATGCAAATAAGGACCCTTTTTAATTTGTTCTCTTGAAATATGTAATTTCATATTTTCGCGAAAAAAAATAAGACTGATCCTACAAGGGTTGAAGGAAGGTGGTTGAAAATTACAATAACAACAAGAACAAGTAATTGCTAAGAAAAAAAACGGGGTGTGCTGTGGAAAACCCCGCGCGATTTTCGAAACCACCATAGCATCCTAGCGATTTGCTGGAGGTGCTGATGTGACTGGTGTGATCGACGTGTTGTCGTCTGTGCATTCTGTGCTTCTTCCACACTGCTCCAACGACGACGACACTGCGTGGGACCCTGTGGACAAAAACGAGCTGGAACACGCCGAGCCTGCCGAGCCTACTTCCAACAACGCTATCGATCAGATGGTGCTGGATGAAGAGGACAGCCCCCTTCTTGAACGTTTCATCAGATGCAGGCGTCCAGTGGGTCTGGCAGCGTACGAAGAGCGTTAACATACCTGCAGAAGAGCAGAGTGCTGGGTGTTTGAATGAAAGTTGTTGTTTTTTGCTTGAGCAGAGTGCTGGGTGTGTTGTAGATAATTTCTATAGGGTGGAGTTCCACAGCACACCCCGTTTTTTTTTCCGATAGCAATTACTTGTTTTTTTTTTGCATGCAGAACACCACTTCTCAAAAAATTCACCCCCCCACACACACACACAGCAATTCCATTTTTTTATATTTCACTCTCCTCCTCCTCCCCCTCTCCCCCCCCTGCCCTTCCATTTTGTGCTTATTTCTCCAAACACCTCACAATGGAGACAAACCCTAATGGCGACGGATCTGATGAAGCGAAGAGCGCGGAGGGCGTTCCAGCGTTGAAGGCAAGCAACGGATGCGAGGATGCAAGCGATGCCCCCTCCTCCTCCGGGCTCCCTGTGGGGTCGGCTGGGGTGTTCCGATCTGCCGCGTACAGGACACTGCTTGCAGCATGTATCAAAGGAGAGCAGAGTTGGCTGCTCTCAGCGTTGCAGTGCGATGAGCCCTCCCAGCAGGGTACCCCCCTTCCAGCCTCCCAAGGGCAAGCACCCATGTGGGATGAGTGGACTATACAAACTGCGACAAAAACCCCGATTTCACCCGGCGCGATCGTGAGCTTCCCTTCCTTCTCCAATACATACCCGGAGGAGCCGGGCACTGAAAAGAAGCGAGGGAAAACCCCACCGCTATCTCAGGTAGAGGCACTTCAAATGGTTTCTGCGGGGTCCTTAGGTGCATTGCAGGTTTTGCAGATGGTGGCGGAAGGTGGGAGGCTAGATGCTTCAATAGGTTCAGGGAGGGCAATAACAGTGATAAAGGCGGAAAGGGTAAGTGAGAACGGTACAATAGCAGTGGAAGAGGGACGGAAAGGGAGAGACCGTAGCAGCCCAGAGCGGAAGGATACGCATGAAGGTGAGGGGGAAGAGGAATACGGCGATGAAGGCTTCGTGGAGGATGACCTTCCTGAGAAGCTCGCAGAACGGAAAGAAGAACTCAACCCAGATGAGAACGAGAAGGCGCAGGAAGGGGAAGGGGACGCAGAACAGTCTGGACCTCCTGAAAACCCACCCGAGAAGCTAGCAACTCAAGGCAAAGAATGCAAGGAAGAACTCAACCCAGATGAGAACACAACACAAGAACCTAAAGCCGAAGCGGAGGCGCAGGATGGGGAAGGGGACGCAGAACAGTCTGCATCTGTCGCTGCACCCCAACCCTCACAGCACCTTGACGAGACCCCAGCGGCGAACCCAGGGCTGCAGCACGAATACGACGAAGGTTTTGTGGAGCACAACACAGCGGCAGGGGGACTTCCTGAAAACCCATCCGAGAAGCTAGCAGAACAGAACGAACTCAACCAAGATGAGAACCCAACACAACCCAATGCCGAAGCGGAGGCACAGGATGGGGAAGGGGACGCAGAACAGTCTGGACCTCCTGAAAACCCACCCGAGAAGCTCACATCTCAAGACGAAGAATGCAAGGAAAAACTCAACCCAGATGAGAACACACACGAATCACGCACAGAAGAAGACTACGAAGGAGACGCCGAGGACGCCACGCACACACCCGAACCCACACACACCCTACCCACCCTCTCCAACGAAGCGCAACACCACCACCACTCACACCAACACGACCCCCACACACCTCACGCACAACACCCAACACCCTCCGACACACCCAACGGACACACTGTACACAACGCATTCAATGCTTCTGTCGATTCGAAACCACGTAATATCTCGAACTCTGACAATCCACTCCAAGAAGGCGACAAAGACACCCAAGAACAACAACGCGAAGAAGAGGAGCAAGCGTTACCACAGCCCGACACAGCAGGCAAGCAGGACAGCGAACACCACCACCCCGATTCTCTTATCCAAGACCAACTACACCACCCTACCCCACCACAGCAACGACGCCCAGGAGGCTACAGCGAACGCAACAACCCACAACAGAAGCAACCAAAGCCACCAAAACAACACACCCCCAAGCAGCCCGCAGCCCCTCAACAACGCAGACGCCGTTCCTCCCACACGGCCTCCGAACCAAAGCACAACGCCAAGCCACGTCCCAAAGCCCACCCCAAACGCAGCAAAAAGCACCCCAGCCCTCGCCCACCCTCCTCCGCTCTCACCACCCTTCTCCTTTCGGCAGACCCAGCCTCCCTTGGGCTGGAGGTCCTCCGCGCAGCCCTGCGCCCTACCACCCCACTACGGGTCGTCTCCACTGCGGACCCTTCGATGCGCGAATTGGCGTTCTTAGCATCACTCTTGCACACAACACCACCGCCTCCAAGCCCTGTACCTCAGGAAGCAGGGTTGAGCGGCGCGCCAGAAGGATTGGTCCATGCTGAAGAAGATTACTTTGGGGTGCTAGAAGACTACCTAGGGTTAAAGGAAGGGAATGTAGAGAACATTGCAGCACGGAGCGCGATGGCAAAGAAAAAAGCAAGATACGCCGAACACGAAGCAAGACGACAAAAAAACCGAAAAAAATCGAATAACAAACCAAGATCCGGATATTCCACTGATCAAAGCAGTGTACCGTCATATTCCCGACACGCCTCCTCTTTTATAACGGCCACCAAATGCGTGATTCCAACCAATTCAAAAAGCTCTCCTATCCTTTTTCACGGCGCCTTCGACGATGACTCTGAATCCGGTTCGCTCATAATGTATGATGGTCGGAACACCTTAGTGGATCTCAACTCATATTCCAATCTCCAAGAACATCATCTAAAAGGGTCGCGGCTTTCTGGAGTATCCCCTGAAGGTTCACCTCGATCAATTGAAATGCATTCAGAGCTTTCAAATAGTATCTATTCCGAGGATCCTGTAGAGTCGGTGAAGGTTCAGCTTGAAGGGGGCACAATGAAGGAGCCACCGATGGAATATGAACGCCGTCTGTTGCCGCACCCACCGAAGAAGCGGAAGAAGAAGAAGGGGAGTGGTGGGAAGGGTGGTGGTGGTGGGATTCTCCCGCCGTTGTCGCGTGGGTTTGCGGTGTCCTGTGGTGTGGGGGACAAGTCGCGGGGGAAGAGGCGAAGTGTTGAGCACACAAAGGTGGAGCCTTTCAAGCAGCTGCTGCACCATACAGTCAGCTCGATGCTGTTGTATTCTACACCCGCGGCGAAAAGGCTGCCTGTGAAGCTCCCGTCCTTAGGGCACCTAGGGAGGGATAGCACCAAGGACAACGCTAAGAGAAGGGAGTTGAAATGGACCGTCGAGTTGAGTTGTTGAAAAAAAAAAAAAAAAAATGTGACAGTTTGTCTGGGTAATATCTACTATTTTTCCTAAAAGAGGCGAAAAACGGTGATTTTTGCAGTGCAGTGTATTATTCTTATGTTGGCCAAAAAATGTGGGTTGAGAAAAAGGGGAGAGGGGAAGGGTGAGTATTGGGGAAGTGGAAGCGATGGGATCAGGGTTGTATGTCTCTCTACCCAGACATGGTTATATTTTGAATAATCAAGCATTGCCAAAATAGAAATGGAAAACGACGGATGGTGCCCGCTTTAGCGGATTTGGTTTTTCACTAACATCTTCAGTGAATACCACAAATCTTTTTGCGGTGCGATAAACGAAAAAAGTGTGTTTTCTTGTCTTTCATTTATGCTTTGCTTCATTGTCATATCCTGGAGTCGTTTTCTATTTTGTGGTAGTTATCAGTTCGGTCTGTTTTAGTCGTACCACACCTTTTCTCCTGTTTCTCTGTTCGCTTTGTGTAATTCATTTCCATGAACGCACAGCACAGCAAACCGAGAAGCATTGGTGTGCCTTTTTGTCAGCTCTGCCTGTTTTGTCCAATTATGGTCTTATTTTTGCCCCCCGCTGTAACACCCAAGAAAGTTAGTATGTTCACCCCGAACACACAGCTCCTTCACAGGGGTTCTGAAGGAAGAACGAGAAGCTCACCACACCCCATCTTGATGCCGTCTCTCTTTTTCTCTCCTACATGCTACCTTGCAATACGGAGTCTGCACTGCCCTATCTCTCCCAATCACCACAGCACAAACGATTTCATACATGATGGGGTTGTGGAGGGTTTGATCTTTTGCTCTCACACCACCACAACTACGGGCCATATTCTGCACAAGAATTATTCTCACTTGGCATTAACCACCACCACTCAACGAATCTTGCATTTTTCTCCACCGTAGGAGGGTCTGCAAGTAGAGAGTGTAGAGGGTTGTGGGCTTGACTCTGACGACCAGTCAATGCGCTTCCTAGAGGACGCGTTGTCGTTGGATGGCACGCTCAGCGAGGCGGAGAGGAAGAAGCGTACGATGTTCTTCGTCTTCGTGGTGCTGACGGGGCTGCTCACCGTGCTGAACGTGCTGGCGACGGCGGAGAGACAGTGGGAGGCGAAGATGTATCTCGCAGGGTCCATGGTGCTGCTTGGCACCGCGCTGCTGGGTGTGTACAGAGTCCTCTCGAAGCAGGTCCTCACGGAGACGACGATTGTGAGCATCCTGTTCACGCAGAGTGTCGTTTTCTATGCGTGGGACCTTGTGGCCAGGGCGCTGTCGGGGACCGGGTGGCCGTTGTTGGTGCTTGTGATTGATATGTTGCTTGTGATGCAGGTGCCGTGGTATTATACAACAGGGTTGGTGATGACGACAGTGATGTGGCTTGCAGTGGCGGCAGTGGAGGAAAGCTTCCGGTTTGGGCTGTTGGATGTGCCCGGTCTGCGTCCAAGGGAAGGGACGTATGGGCGGTTGGAATACTTCAGGTCGCTTGCGGACTGTGAGACACCGCCGTGTAGAGTGGCCTTCCCACCTCGTGGGTTTGTTCCGGCCCTGGCAGTGTTCGTTGTGGACTTTTTGTTGACCCGTGGCTTTGCGCGTGATGTGCTAAAGGAGCAGGCAGCAATGGAGAAGACAATAGAGGCAGTGCAGGAGATTGCGTCGTTGCTCGCAAAGTACGACGTGGAAGGTGTGGCGCGCATGCTCAAGATGCGTGAGGAGGAGCTCCCCGAGCAGATGTACGAGACGCTGCACAGCCTCGAGCAGAACCTGCGCATGTACAGGCCGTACCTCCCGGCAGCGCTGTTTGAGGAGATGGAGGAGGAGGACGACGTAGATGAAACGCTGTCCAAGCGTATGTCCGTCGCACCACCAGGACTGACCACGGAGGCAGCAACGATAGTCTTTACAGACATCTTGTCGTCGACGTCGATCTGGGAGCACGCACCTGAAGGCATGCGTGCCGGTCTAAAGATACACAACTCCGTCATGCGTAAGGCAATGTCTCTCTTCGGCGGCTACGAAGTCAAAACAATCGGCGACGCCTTCATGGTCGCCTTTTCCACAACACAGGACGGGGTGAACTTCGGCCTTCACGTACACGAACTCCTGCGTGAAGCCTCCTGGCCCGCCTCACTCCTCGAAGACGCACCGATCTGCGCTGAACAGGACTCCCTTTGGGGTGGCCTCACTGTACGCATTGGTGTCAACACCGGCCCTGTCTCTTTGGAACAGAACACACTTACTGGACGAACCGACTACTTTGGCCATACAGTAAACGTTGCATCACGCCTTGAATCCACATGCAAACCTGGTGCTGTTGCAGTCCCCTCTGACCTTTACACATCTGAGTGCAGAGAATGCGATGCTGTTGGGGACGCGGAACCTTTAGACCTGAAGGGTGTGTCTGGGACAACGTTTGTGCACCATTTGTGGCCTGTGGCGCTTGCAGACCGACGGCAGAATCCGTTGTGCGCTTCTGTGTGCAATCGGGACGACTTGGTTATGTCTGACTTCGGCTCCATGTGGTCGCGTGGCTCTGGGTCAAGCTCAATGTCCATGTCGTCACATTCAAGATTCCCCGGCCTGCTCATAGGTCGACCCTTCGACGCCACCTCTGCTGTGGTCGAGCTCTCCGCAGGCGAAGAAGGCAACCCTTCAGCATTTCGCAGCGTGAGCGCCTCCCTCTCCACACTCACAGTCGCGTTGGACCAAAGCCGAGGCACCCTCGTCACCCTCCTTGGCAACCGTGTCTGTGTTGGGTGGAACCTCACCCGCCCGTCGCCTGCACACATGGAGAACGGCATCCGGTTCGCACAAAGGCTGATAGGGACCGAGTCGCTGTCTGGCGCAGCTCTGGTGAGTGGGCCTGTACAGCATGGTGACGTAGGTGCTCGGAAGCAACGCTTTGTGACGGTGATGGGGCGGAGTGTGCACCGCAGCTGGGCGCTGTGCGACGAGGCTGTGCGTGGTGGTGGGCTGTGTCTCTTTGAGCCGCCTGTGGACACGGTCCTGCCCTTCAGCTTAGAAGAAGTGTTATCACGAGATGGGAGGGGCGTGTACACGGTGCTGGTAGACACGATACTGAGGGCTCGCGACTCCATCCGACATCGGCAGTAGTGTCAGAAGCAAAGACGCAGATGTTTGGGCAAGCGTCTTGCAGTGTCCGTTGTAACCGATTGTCGACCGCCGTCCTCAACGTTCCTCTTGCGCCCTTTTTCTCTTTTGTTTGAATAATATTATTTTGCTCCCACCCCCCGGCGAAGTTTTTCCAAATCGCTGTAAGGGTGTTTACCCATACACCTAATGAATTTGCTTTGTCGGGTTGTGTTTCTAGTCTACCTTTTGTCTGGCGCTGTGCGTTGGAAAGTAGACCTTCTGCGAATGTATGACACATTCATTACTTACAGGGTGACGTTCTACTTACGCAGAACGCGGGCTATTTTTGGGATGGATGTGTGCAAGAAACCTAGGGGATGGGGTGGGCCCTTGGTGGCAGCTGGGCGCTCACGGGAGGGGGGGTGTTTTGTACGAACCTCCGTGGGAGACTGTGGCACTGCAGGCTGAGGCAAATGATGTGTTTCTTGGAAGTCAAGGATGAGGGGGTAAGCAAAGCCCCTCACCTTACCACACATCGCAAAGCTTTCTGTCACCTTATATGGCTACGGGTTGACCTTGTTCTGGTCACGCACCACCCGGTGCACCCGGTAGTTCTGCGAATGTAGTACCCTTGCACCCTTTTAACAAGTGTCCTGTGTGACTCCCGTATCCCATCCCTTTTCAGTGATGTTCCCCACCCCTGCCCACCCAAGAACCACCCTGATCACTCACAACAGGAACACATTCAGAGGATAGAGCATTGCTACTAGGCACACACAACTAGACTGGGACAGAGGCAAGCAGGTGTGCAAGAATGCGGTGGCTCAATGGCGTGCTCTCCTTGGACGGGACACTGAGCACCAAAAAGAAGGAGCTGTGCGCACAGTTCTTCATCTTTGCCTGTGTGTGTGGGTTGGCAACTGCACTCAACTTAATGGCCAGTATTGAAAGACAACTAAGCCAGCCAATGGCGTTAGTGGGAACAGTACTCGTTCTGCTTGGGTGCAGCACTGCGATCTGTGCAGTTCTGTGCAGGGTTCCGTTGACAACAAGGGTTGTGGTGGGCACGTCGTACATGGTCTCCTGTGGAATGCTGATGTGGGATTTGAATGCACGCACGTTCTACAATTCACACTGGCCTCTCCTCGTGCTCATCATCGACATGCTGCTTGTGATGCAGGTGCCCACACGGTACAGTCTCGGGCTTGTGGGTTTCATCGTCATATGGTTGTCGCTGCTTGGGCTTGAGGAGAGCTTCAGGTTTGGTCTGTTCGACCTGCCCGGGTTGGCGCCACTGCATGGGAAGTACGGTCGGCTGTACTTCCTTAAAGAGCAGTATGCCTGTGACGCACAACCCTGTCCAAAGCCCTTCCCCGATGCTACCATGATTGCAGCAATATCAGTCTTTGCGATTGACTTCATGATGACACGTGGTTTTGCACGTGAGGTGCTGAAGGAGCAGGCATCAATGGAGCGGACGATCAACGCTGTGCAGGAGATCGCCTCGCTCCTGGCAAGGTACGACGTGGAGAAGGTGGCGGAGCTGTTAGCTGAGCATGAACATGAGCTGCCTGTGGGGATGACGGTGGCACTGCGTGCGTTGGAGGAGAACCTGCGGTCGTACAAAGCGTACCTGCCGAAGACGTGTCTGCTTGAGGATGAAGACAGCGAAGTTGAGTGCACTCAGCACGTCGGTACGGAACAACAAGATTGTGCAGAGCAAACAGCATCTTCTGAGAGTAGTTCCACAAATGGAAGCTTGCCTGCTGTTAGTGTGCGACACGTTGCTTTGGGCCTCTCCACAGTGAAGGCGACTCTGCTGACGGTGAACATCAAAGACACGTTGCGTCTGGTGGAGCACAGTGCACACTTCTCCTCCTTCTTCACAACTCTTCTTCTGAAGACGTTGCAGGCAACAGAGTCATACCGTGGGATGGTGGACGTGTTTGTCGGTGACAGGGTGCACTGCTCGTTCAACACGTCAAGGCAGTGTGCAAACCACGCCACCTCAGCACTGCACACAGCAACGATGCTGTTGAGGGGGTTGAAGCTGTCGCAGGTGAACATCGGTGTTGCAACTGGGAAGGTGCTGCGTGGTGACATGGGGTGTGAAGTGATGCGTCGCTTCAGCATGGTGGGCACACTTGTGCGTGACGTGCATGGGATGGAACGTGCAGGACGTATCCTTGGCTGCGACGTGCTCTGCAACCGTACGTGCTTCAGTGAAGCTGAGTGTGAACACGAGATGCGCCTGATTCCGTGCAAGGTGGAAGTGTCTGCAACCTCTGACACACCTGAAGTGGTTGCCGAGCTTCTGCCTGCGCACACACCTGCGGATGCGGACCACCCAGATGAAGAGTGGATGTACACCATTGAACAAAACAGTGAGTGGGAGAACTACAACACAACAGTGCGGAAGTACCTGAAAGGCGATGTGTCTGCAGCAGCGGTTGAAGAGGCTGCACAGGGTTGTCCTTGTGAACGGAGCCCTTTGAACGTGCATCCCTCGACAGTCAAGGGCGGGCTTCTGAGTGTGGCCTTGGCACGACCGTTGCGAGGTGAGCGGGAGGGTATGGAGTGTAGCTGTCGAACCTTTACAGGCGACACGTTATCAGATTCTTATATTTTGCGGAAAAGCTTTGCAAAGGACGATACTGCCTGAGTGATTAGGATGGGTGGTGGGTACACGGTTGACTCCCTGATAGCCTCTGGAGAGGTTCTTTTTGGCTGGTACAGTACAGGTTTTCTAACCAACTTTTCCAGCAAGGGACGTGCACAAATTGGCAACAGTGTTACAAACTATTATCAAGAAGTGCAGACTATCACCTCACTCACCCTCTGCCTCTGTTCCATCTATTTGCAAACTAGGTAGTCTCTTCGGCCAACATTGAGTACAGACCCTCGTCGACCGCCTAAGTACGCACTCAAGGTGGGTACTTAGGCCATTGTAAACACCACAAAAAGCACACAACGTGTCCTGCATGGTGTTTCATGCCCTCTGCTACTCACCCAGCACACCACGCCACTGCAAGCGTCCCATCACCCATCACCCAGTCATGTTCCCCACCCCTGCCCACCCAAGAACCACCTTGATCACTCACAACAGAAACACATAGAGGATAGAGCATTGCTACTTGGCACACACAACTAGACTGGGACAGAGGCAAACAGGTATGCAGTGTCTCAATGGCGTGCTCTCCTTGGACGGGACACTGAACACCAAAAGGAAGGAGCTGCGCACACAGTTCTTCATCTTTGCCTGTGCGGGTTTGTTGGTAACTGTATTCTCACTGGTGGTGACGCTAGCTAGACAGCTGCGACACCCTATCAACTTAGCAGCAACAGTGCTCCTCATACTTGGGTTCAGCATTGCGATCTGTGCAGTGCTGTGCAGGGTTCCGTTGAAGACAAGGGTGGTGGTGGGCACGTTGTACATGATCACATGTGGAATGCTGATGTGGGATTTGAGTGGACGAACAGTCTACAATGAGGGAGGATGGCCTCTCCTCGTGCTCATCATCGACATGCTGCTTGTGATGCAGGTGCCTAAGGTGTACAGTCTCGGGCTTGTGGGTTTCATTATCATGTGGTTGTTGCTGCTTGGTGTTGAGGAGAGCTTCAGGTTTGGTCTGTTCGAGATGCCCGGGTTGCCGGGACAGGAGGGCGAGTACGGACGGCTGCATTACTTGAAGGAGAAGCTTGACTGTGAGACGCCACCCTGTCCAAAGCCCTTCCCCGATACTGCCATGATTGCAGCAATATCAGTCTTTGTGATTGACTTCATCGTGACACGTGGTTTCGCACGTGAGGTGCTGAAGGAGCAGGCATCAATGGAGCGGACGATCAACGCTGTGCAGGAGATTGCGTCGTCGCTCGCAAAGTACGACGTGGAAGGTGTGGCACGGATGCTTGCGGCACGTGGCTCAGAGCTGCCTCAGGGCATGTCCGAGACGCTGCAGACAATGGAGCAGAACCTGCGCCGCTACAAGCCCTACCTCCCTGCTGCGCTGTTTGAGGAGATGGAGGTGGATGGGATACAGCAGGAGCACAGGTCTGTGGCACCACCTGGTCTAGCCAACGAGACAGCGACACTTGTGTTCACAGACATACGTTCCTCAACAGTGATCTGGGAACATGCACCTGAAGGGATGCGTGCTGGGCTGAAGATCCACAACACTGTGATACGCGAGGTGATGCAGATGTTTGGTGGGTACGAAGTGAAGACAATTGGCGATGCCTTCATGGTTGCCTTCACATCAACACAGGACGGGGTGAACTTCGGCCTGCGTGTGCACGAACTCCTGCGTGAAACTGTCTGGCCTGATTCACTACTTGAGGATGCACCAATCTGTGCTGAACAGGGACCACTTTAGGGAGGACTGACTGTGCGCATTGGTGTGAACACTGGCCCTGTGAGTGTGGAGGAGAACGCACTGACGGGACGGACAGACTACTTTGGCCACACAGTGAACGTTGCCGCACGCCTTGAGAGCACATGCAAGCCTGGTGCTGTTGCAGTCCCCTCTGACCTTTACACATCTGAGTGCGTGGCTTGCTCTGCTGTTGTTGGGGATGCAAAGGCACTGGACTTGAAGGGTGTGTCTGGGACAACGTTTGTACCATTGTAAACACGACAGAAAGCGCACAACGTGTCCTGCACGGTGTTTCATGCCCTCTGCTATCACCCAGCACACCACGCCACTGCAAGCGTCCCATCACCAATCCCTTTTCAGTCATGTTCCCCACCCCTTCCCACCCTGATCACTCACAACAGGAACACATTCAGAGGATTGAGCATTGCTACTAGGCACACACAACTAGACTGGGACAGAGGCAAGCAGGTGTGCAAGAATGCGGTGGCTCAATGGCGTGCTCTCCTTGGACGGGACACTGAGCACCAAAAGGTAGGAGCTGCGCACGCAGTTCTTCATCTTTGCCTGTGCGGGTTGGTTGGCAACTGCACTCAACTTAATGGTCACCATTGGAACACAATTACGCCAGGCCATCACCTTAGGAGGAACAGTGCTGGCCCTGCTTGGGTTCAGTACTGTGATCTGTGCAGTGCTGTGCAGGGTTCAGTTGACAACAAGGACCGTGTGATTCGGTGCTTTTTCAAGCTTCCGTGTCTACTGTTTGAGAACTGTGTTGTTTTTCTTTTGTCTCTCTGCTGCAGCAACCGTGACGCATGTAGCGCGGTTCTGTCAGCAGAGTGTGTCTCATAGCTTTGCACGTGAGTATTGTTTCAGTGAGCACACCCTTTTTTTTTGGTTCAGACGCGAACCCGCCCTGCTCTGAGAACACCTGCCATGCAAGTCTGCATATTTCTATGTACACCTTCTGTTGGCCGCAGGGTACTTTGGGCTTTCGTGCGTGGCAGGCATCGTACGTGGGTCACTCGGAGGAACCTACACTGCATTTAGAACCTTACTCTTATGTGCTGCGGTGGTTCCTACCGTGGTGCACTGTGGATCATCAGGTTCTTTTTGGCTCTGAAAGGCTGTAGTAGGACAACAAATGTCGGTGGGGGGGTAAAAACCTTGCGTAGGGTTTTTAAATCCCAAAATCCACGTATCGTATGTTTTCCCCGGTCTTTGCTGTGTTGCTGCTCATGTCGTAGCGCGCTGTGAGGGTGTTTGCGCCCTTTTAAAAGTCAGTTTAGGTTTTTTTTTCCAATTCAATGTTAGGGTAGGCACACTTTTTTTTTTGTTTAATGCTCGCGCGCGCGGAAAATTTTGAGATTCCAAAAAAAAAAAACATGGAAGAAAAAAAAAACATTGCCTTACGTCAACAGGTTATCTTGACTTTCCCTCCCGTCTTCCTCCACGGGAAAAATCAACCAAATATCTTCGAACACAGAATCCTCCATATACGAGTGGGTCACATGATATAATTCTATCATGTGACCCCACCGTGGAGAGCAATCGGCTCGCGCATCAAAAGAAAGCAGAGAAAAGGGGAAAAGAAAAAGACAAAAGTTGGGTACCGTGCGCCTGCGGCGCTACCAGTCAGGAACGCCATAATTTTATCCGAATTTGGATTTTCCGACCTGAAAATGACCCTTGTTTATGAGGATGGGTTCATATTTTGTGGAAATTTATGCCACTAAAATTTTGCCGGTTTTTCTGATATCCCCCACCACAGAACGAGCGGATTCTGGAAATGCCTATCGCGGCATGTTTGGGCTGAAAACCCACTGTTTTCAAGGAAAAAATTGCTTCCGGATGTCGGAATTTTCCGGAAAATTTCCAGAATTAGAAAACGGCCTGGCTTCGATGTTTTATTTTTGCTGTGTCTCTGTGCGTGTGTTTTTTTTTCTTTGTGTGTTTTTTTCTGCGCGCGCGCGCGGAACTTTTTGGGACCCGACCGAGCATTAAACAAAAAAAAAAATGTGCCTACCCTTACAAAAATGCACAAAAAAGCGGTTCATTTTCCCACCCGTTTCAAAAAAAATAGAACTCTCCCACCCACCCACCCACCCCCGCTCCCCCTCACTTCAAACATTACAGAACATCGCTTTTGTTTCCCTCCCAGATACACTCTTGACTTTAGACACTACTCTTTTGTATTTCTGATTGCTTTTCTTTTTCTCCCTTTTGTCTTTTCCTTCTGTCGGATCGATATTTTCAATTTATTGTTGTGGGTGATTTTCAGCACACATAAGACGTTCAGAAAGAGCATCTCAAGGAACCTTCTTTTCTTTGGCAACAGTTTTTTTTTTTTTTTCAAAACAGTTTTTTTTTGTCAAAACACACCAGGTGTTTTGGTGTGTTTTGCCACCTCCAACCCTTCTGTGAAGCTCATTCTTCTAAACATTTAACTTTTCCTTTTTTATTTATTTTTTGCGCCATGCTAATGGCATTGCGTGAGAAGGCCATGCGGTGTCTGACACCTGTGCTCTCGTTGGATGGTACACTGGGGAAGAAGGCGACAGAGCTACGTACGCAGTACTTTGCGTTCACGAGCGTGGGCCTGTGTGCTGGGATTGCGACGTTCATGACGACGATGGGAAGAGAAGGCAACCAGCCTATTGCGCAGATCGCCTCGTTGACGATCATTCTCGGGCTCTTCATAGGTCTGTGTGCAGTGCTCTGCAGGGTGCCCTTGACAACAGGCTTTGTGGTGAGCACTCTCTATATGATGGCATCTGGTGTTCTCATGGGCGATCTGAACTCACGGACGTTGCTTCTCGCACAGTGGCCTCTTCTCGTGCTCATCATCGACATGCTGCTTGTGATGCAGGTGCCCACACGGTACACCTTAGGTCTCGTGTGTTTCATAGTCTTGTGGTTGTCGCTGCTTGGGCTTGAGGAGACCTTCAGGTTTGGTCTGTTTGAGCTGCCAGGGTTGGCGCCGCAGGAGGGTAAGTACGGTCGGCTGTATTTGAGCAGAGAGCGGACCGACTGTTCCGCCCTGCCTTGTCCCGTTCCCTTCCCTTCGCCCACGATGCTTGGCGCAGCGTCTGTCTTTGTGATAGACTTCATTGTGACACGTGGTTTTGCACGCCAAGTACTGAAGGAGCAGGCATCAATGGAGCAGACGATCGACGCTGTGCAGGAGATCGCCTCGCTCCTGGCAGGATACGACGTGGAGAAGGTGGCGGAGCTGTTGGAGGAGCATGAACATGAGCTGCCTCAGGGGATGACGGTGGCACTGCGTGCGTTGGAGAAGAACCTGCGATCGTACAAAGCGTACCTGCCACTGACGTGTCTGCTTGTGGATGAAGACAGCGAAGTTGAGTGCAGTGAAGACGGCAGTGTAGAACAAGATCGTTCCGAGCAAACAGTAGTATCTTCTCGTGGTTCAGGTGGAAGCACGTGTTCTCTGAATGCGCGCAACTTTTCGTTGGTGCTGTCCCACGCAAAGGCGACTCTGCTGACGGTGAACATCAAAGACACGGTGCGTCTGGTGGAGCAGGACAGTGCACACTTCTCCTCCTTCTTCACAACTCTTCTTCTGAAGACGTTGAAAGCAACAGAGACGCGCCGTGGGATGGTGGACGTGTTTGTCGGTGACAGGGTGCACTGCTCGTTCAACACGTCAAGGCAATGTGGAAACCACGCCACCTCAGCACTGCACACAGCAACGATGCTGTTGAGGGGGTTGAAGCTGTCGCAGGTGAACATCGGTGTTGCGACTGGGAAGGTGCTGCGTGGTGACATGGGGTGTGAAGTGATGCGCCGCTTCAGCATGGTGGGCACACTTGTGCGTGACGTGCATGGGATGGAACGTGCAGGACGTATCCTTGGCTGCGACGTGCTCTGCAACCGTATGTGCTTCAGCGATGCTGAGTGTGAACACGAGATGCGCCTGATTCCGTGCAAGGTGGAAGTGTCTGCAACCTCTGACACACCTGAAGTGGTTGCCGAACTTCTGCTTAACACACCAGTTTCCGATCTACCAGTAAAAGAATGGATGTACCAGATCGGGAAGAGTGCGTGGGAGAACTACAACATGACTGTGCGGAAGTACCTGAAAGGCGATGTGTCTGCAGCAGCGGTTGAAGAGGCTGCACAGGGTTGTCCTTGTGAACGGAGCCCTTTGAACGTGCATCCCTCGACAGTCAAGGGCGGGCTTCTGAGTGTGGCCTTGGCACGACCGTTGCGGGACAAGACTACAAAGGACAATACAGGGAGCATGGGTGACATGTGTACCGACAATGTGTCTGAGTCGTCTCTGTAGTGGCGACTTCGTATTGCTGTGTCACATGGCATCCTGAGGTGCCCATTGTAACACACCCGTGTGATTCGGTGTTTTTTCAAGCTTCCGTGTCTACTGTTTGAGTTCTGTGTTGTTTTTCATTTGTCTCTCTGCCGCAGCACCCGTGCCGCATGTAGCGCGGTTCTATTAGCAGAGTGTTCTTATGGCTTTGCACGTGAGCATTGTTTCAGTGAGCATACCCTTTTTTTTGGTTCAGACGCGAACCCGCCCTGCTCTGAGAACACCTGCCATGCAAGTCTGCATATTTTATGTGCTGCCGTGGTCCACTGCGGAACATCTCTTCCTGATAGACTCTTCGTTGCGAGATTCTTTTTGGCTTGGAAACTACACGTTTTCTGACCAAATGTTCCACCAAGGGACGTGCACAAGTTGGTAACGGAATTACAAACTGCCACAAAGAAGTGCAGACTGATACCTCATTCTCGCTCTGCTTTTTTTCCATCTCTTTGCAAACTAGGCAGTCTCTTCGGACAACATTGAGTGCGACAAAAAAGTGCACAACGTGTCCTGCATGGTGTTTCATGCCCTCCGCTATCACCCAGCACACACCACGCCACTGCAAGCGTCCCATCACCAATCCCTTTTCAGTCATGTTCCCCACCCCTGCCGACCCCTTCCCACCCTGATCACTCACAACAGGAACACATTCAGAGGATTGAGCATTGCTACTAGGCACACACAACTAGACTGGGACAGAGGCAAGCAGGTGTGCAAGAATGCGGTGGCTCAATGGCGTGCTCTCCTTGGACGGGACACTGAACACCAAAAGGAAGGAGCTGCGCACACAGTTCTTCATCTTTGCCTGTGTGGGTTGGTGGGGCACCGTTCTCAACTTTGTGCTAACCATTGCAATACAACTAAGCCAGCCATTCGCCTTAGCAGGATCAGTGTGGGCCCTGCTTGGGTTCAGCTCTGCGCTTTGTGCAGTGCTGTGCAGGGTTCCGTTGACGACAAAGATAATTGTGGGCACGCTGTACATGGTCACATGTGGAATGCTGATATTTGATTTGAATACACGACCAGTCAACCTTTCACAGTGGCCTGTCCTCGTGCTCATCATCGACATGCTGCTTGTGATGCAGGTGCCCACACGGTACAGTTTGGGTCTTGTGTGTTTCATTATCATGTGGTTGTTGCTGCTTGGTGTTGAGGAGAGCTTCAGGTTTGGTCTGTTCGACCTGCCCGGGTTGGCGCCGCATGAAGGTAAGTACGGACGGCTGTATTACTTTGAAGAGCAGTATGCCTGTGACACACTACCTGTCCAAAACCCTTCCCTCCTCCAACCTTACTGACAGCAGTGTCTGTCTTTGTGATCGACTTCATCGTGACACGTGGTTTCTCACGTGAAATGCTGAAGGAGCAGGCATCAATGGAGCGGACGATCAACGCTGTGCAGGAGATCGCCTCGCTCCTGGCAAGGTACGACGTGGAGAAGGTGGCGGAGCTGCTGGAGGAGCATGAACATGAGTTGCCTGTGGGGATGACGGTGGCACTGCGTGCGTTGGAGAAGAACCTGCGATCGTACAAAGCGTACCTTCCACTGACGTGTCTGCTTGTGGATGAAGACAGCAAAGTTGAGTGTGCTGAACACGTCAGTACGGAACAACAAGATCGTTCAGAACAAACAGCATCTTCTGATAGTAGTTCTACAAGTACAAACGTAGCCGCCGCAAATGTACGACACGTTGCTTTGGGGCTCACGTCTGTGAAGGCGACTCTGCTGACGGTGAACATCAAAGACACGTTGCGTCTGGTGGAGCAGGACAGTGCACACTTCTCCTCCTTCTTCACAACTCTTCTTCTGAAGACGTTGAAAGCAACAGAGACGCGCCGTGGGATGGTGGACGTGTTCATCGGTGACAGGGTGCACTGCTCGTTCAACACGTCAAGGCAGTGTGCGAACCACGCCACCTCAGCACTGCACACAGCAACGATACTGTTCAGGGGGTTGAAGCTGTCGCAGGTGAACATCGGTGTTGCAACTGGGAAGGTGCTGCGTGGTGACATGGGGTGTGAAGTGATGCGCCGCTTCAGCATGGTGGGCACACTTGTGCGTGACGTGCATGGGATGGAACATGCAGGACGTATCCTTGGCTGCGACGTGCTCTGCAACCGCCTCTGCTTCAGCGATGCTGAGTGCGAACACGAGATGCGCCTGATTCCGTGCAAGGTGGAAGTGTCTGCAACCTCTGACACACCTGAAGTGGTTGCCGAGCTTCTGCCTGGAAACGAAGAAGCCGAACACCCCGTTGAAGAGTGGATGTACCAGATCGGGAAGAACAGTGAGTGGGAGAACTACAACACAACAGTGCGGAAGTACCTGAAAGGCGATGTGTCTGCAGCAGCAGTTGAAGAGGCTGCACAGGGTTGTCCTTGTGAACGGAGCCCTTTGAACGTGCATCCCTCGAGAGTCAAGGGCGGGCTTCTGAGTGTGGCCTTGGCACGACCGTTGCGGGACAAGACTACAAAGGACGATACAGGGAGCATGGGTGACATGTGTGCCGACAATGTGTCTGAGTCGTTTCTGTAGTGGCGACTTCGTATTGCTGCGCAGGCATGGTCCCCAACGGTGAGAGCGATGTCACAACACACCCGTGTGATTCGGTGCTTTTTCAAGCTTCCGTGTCCACTGTTTGAGGTCTGTGTTGTTTTTCTTTTGTCTCTCTGCCGCAGCACCCGTGCCGCATGTAGCGCGGTTCTGTCAGCAGAGTTTCTTAATGGCTTTGCACGTGTAGCATTGTTTCCGTAAGCATGCATAGTGCCAGATGTGTTCAAGAATTAAGCTCTTCCCCCCTAATCCCCTTTCGTCTCTAGTTTTCTTTTTCCAAACGTCGAGTGGACGTGTCATAATTTCCAATTCAATGTTACAAACCCGCAAACCTTTGACAATGCCAACATAGCATGTTCCCTTCACAAACCCCACCCCACCCACCCCGCTTCCCACAGCAACCTTTTTTTTTTTATATTCTATCCTCTGACTTTCTCTTCCATTGTTCAGTAGCATAGAACATTCTGTGCACGGCAGAACCAAAGCAATGGGTGCACACGGTGCAAAGCTATTAGAACACATTCGGTTGTTGGGTCGGGGCAATGAGAGTTTCCAACAGGGTTTTGGGGAGGGTAAGAGAACCCGTGTAGGGTGTGCTGGTGGGTAGTGGGCCAGAGCTAGCAGTGAGCAGTGAGGAGAGTGTATGCTGCCCCACCCTGTGGCCGTCCGAACCTTATGATACAAGATGTGCGTGTGCCCTGGGTGGGCCCGTTCGTCTTTCAAGGTTCCTTCTTCGGCCACTGGTGTTAGTGTTGGGTGGTCTGTTGAAGACACTCGAATTGATTTGGGGACACGAAGGGGATGAGACGAGGTGCATCAGTTGTTGGCAATGCCTTGGGGTAATGCTGGGGAAGCAAAGCAACTGTGTTGCAGGGTGAGGGGGGCAGGGGACCAAACTTGGTTTGGCACCTTGGCGGTTTTTGTGCTGACTAACCACTCCTCCACAAGAACACAGGTACCTGACGGGAGGGGAGATGGGGATGCAGTGTCTCAATGGCGTGCTCTCCTTGGACGGGACACTGAACACCAAAAGGAAGGAGCTGCGCACACAATTCTTCATCTTTGCCTGTGCGGGGTGGTTGGGAAGTGTGCTTTCCATATTGGCGACTTTTGATTCGCAGCTGCAATACGCCGTCTACTTAACAGGGTCACTGATAGTCTCGCTTGGGTTCAGCATTGCGATCTGTGCAGTGCTGTGCAGGGTTCCGTTGACAACAAGGGTTGTGGTGGGCACGTTGTACATGATCACATGTGGAATGCTGATGTGGGATTTGAGTGCACGAACAATCGCCAAAGTATCGTGGCCTGTCCTCGTGCTCATCATCGATATGTTGCTTGTGATGCAGGTGCCCACACGGTACAGTCTCGGGCTTGTGTGTTTCATTATCATGTGGATGTTGCTGCTTGGTGTTGAGGAGAGCTTCAGGTTTGGTCTGTTCGAGATGCCCGGGTTGCTGCCACAGGAGGGTGAGTTCGGACGGCTGCATTACTTGAAGGAGACGTTTGACTGTGACACACCGCCGTGTGCAGTGCCGTTCCCTTCATCTCCCCTATTAACTGCAGTGTCTGTCTTTGTGATAGACTTCATCGTGACACGTGGTTTTGCACGTGAGGTGCTGAAGGAGCAGGCATCAATGGAGCGGACGATCAACACTGTGCAGGAGATCGCCTCGCTCCTGGCAAGGTACGACGTGGAGAAGGTGGCGGAGCTGTTGGAGGAGCATGAACATGAGTTGCCTGAGGGGATGACGGTGGCACTGCGTGCGTTGGAGAAGAACCTGCGATCGTACAAAGCGTACCTGCCACTGACGTGTCTGCTTGTGGATGAAGACAGCGAAGTTGAGTGCAGTGAAGACGTCAGTACAGAAGGTACAGAACAAGATTGTGTAGAGCAAACAGCATCTTATCTGAGCAGTTCCACAAATGGAAGCTTACCTGCTGCAATTGCACGACACGTTGCTTTGGTGCTGTCGTCTGTGGAGGCGACTCTGCTGACGGTGAACATCAAAGACACGTTGCGTCTTGTGGAGCAGGACAGTGCACACTTCTCCTCCTTCTTCACAACTCTTCTTCTGAAGACGTTGAAAGCAACAGAGACGCGCCGTGGGATGGTGGACGTGTTTGTCGGTGACAGGGTGCACTGCTCGTTCAACACGTCAAGGCAGTGTGCAACCCACGCCACCTCAGCACTGCACACAGCAACGATACTGTTGAGGGGGTTGAAGCTGTCGCAGGTGAACATCGGTGTTGCAACTGGGAAGGTGCTGCGTGGTGACATGGGGTGTGAAGTGATGCGCCGCTTCAGCATGGTGGGCACACTTGTGCGTGACGTGCATGGGATGGAACGTGCAGGACGTATCCTTGGCTGCGACGTGCTCTGCAACCGTATGTGTTTCAGCGAAGCTGAGTGTGAACACGAGATGCGCCTGATTCCGTGCAAGGTGGAAGTGTCTGCAACCTCTGACACACCTGAAGTGGTTGCCGAACTTCTGCTTAACACACCAGTTTCCGCTCTACCAGTAAAAGAATGGATGTACCAGATCGGGAAGAGTGCGTGGGAGAACTACAACATGACTGTGCGGAAGTACCTGAAAGGCGATGTGTCTGCAGCAGCGGTTGAAGAGGCTGCACAGGGTTGTCCTTGTGAACGGAGCCCTTTGAACGTGCATCCCTCGACAGTCAAGGGCGGGCTTCTGAGTGTGGCCTTGGCACGACCGTTGCGGGACAAGACTACAAAGGACGATACAGGGAGCATGGGTGACATGTGTGCCGACAATGTATCTGAGTCGTCTCTGTAGTGGCGACTTCGTATTGCTGTGTCACATGGCATCCTGGGTGCCCATTGTATTGTAGCCGCAAGCACGAGGCATGAGAGGCATGGTCCCCAACGGTGAGAGCGATGTCACAACACACCGTGTGATTCGGTGCTTTTTCAAGCTTCCGTGTCCACTGTTTGAGATCTGTGTGACTGAGTGCCAGATGTGTTCAAGAATTAAACTCTTCCCCCCTAATCCCCTTTCGTCTCTAGTTTTCTTTTTCCAAACGTCGAGTGGACGTGTCATAATTTCCAATTCAATGTTACAAAATGCACACAAAAAACGGTTTCATTTTCTCACCCGTTTCAAAATACAAATCCCCCCACTCACCCACCCCCGTCCCCCCTGTCACTTCAAACATTGCACAGAACATTTATTTTGTTTCACGACACTCTAGACTTTAGACACTAATCTTTTGTATTTCTGATTGCCTTTCTTTTTCTCCCTTTTGTCTTTTCCTTCTCTCCGATCGATATTTTCAATTCATTGTTGTGGGTGATTTTCAGCACACAGGAGACGTTCAAAAAAGAGCATCTCAAGGAACCTTCTTTTCTTCGTTGGCAATTTTTATTTTTGGTCTCGGTTCAGTTGTTTCAGCATACAGGAGACGCTCTTTTTCAAAAAGACCATCTAGGAACCTTCTTTTCTTTGCAACTACTATTATTTTTTTTTAGTGTCCTTCCTTTTGGTGCATTTTGCCACCCCCAACCCTTTTACAAGGTGACTGCGAGCCTTAGGTTCATTCTAAACATTTAACTTTTCCTTTTTTATTTATTTTTTGCGCCATGCTAATGGCATTGCGTGAGAAGGCCATGCGGTGTCTGACACCTGTGCTCTCGTTGGATGGTACACTGGGGAAGAAGGCGACAGAGCTACGTACGCAGTACTTTGCGTTCACGAGCGTGGGCCTGTGTGCTGGGATTGCGACGTTCATGACGACGATGGGAAGAGAAGGCAACCAGCCTATTGCGCAGATCGCCTCGTTGACGATCATTCTCGGGCTCTTCATAGGTCTGTGTGCAGTGCTCTGCAGGGTGCCCTTGACAACAGGCTTTGTGGTGAGCACTCTCTATATGATGGCATCTGGTGTTCTCATGGGCGATCTGAACTCACGGACGTTGCTTCTCGCACAGTGGCCTCTTCTCGTGCTCATCATCGACATGCTGCTTGTGATGCAGGTGCCCACACGGTACACCTTAGGTCTCGTGTGTTTCATAGTCTTGTGGTTGTCGCTGCTTGGGCTTGAGGAGACCTTCAGGTTTGGTCTGTTTGAGCTGCCAGGGTTGGCGCCGCAGGAGGGTAAGTACGGTCGGCTGTATTTGAGCAGAGAGCGGACCGACTGTTCCGCCCTGCCTTGTCCCGTTCCCTTCCCTTCGCCCACGATGCTTGGCGCAGCGTCTGTCTTTGTGATAGACTTCATTGTGACACGTGGTTTTGCACACGAGGTACTGAAAGAACAAGAGTCCATGGAGCAGACGATCAACGCTGTGCAGGAGATTGCGTCGTTGCTCGCAAAGTACGACGTGGAAGGTGTGTCTCGATTGCTTGTGGCACGTAGCTCAGAGCTTCCCGAGCAGATGTACACGACACTGCAGACAATGGAGCAGAACCTGCGCCTGTACCGCCCCTACCTCCCTGCTGCGCTATTTGAGGAACTCGACGACGAAAAGGTGAAACATATGTCCGTAGCACCACCCGGTGTGGAAAGTGAGACAGCAACAATCGTGTTCACAGACATACGTGCATCAACATCGATCTGGGAAAATGCACCTGAAGGCATGCGTGCTGGGCTGAAGATCCACAACACAGCGATGCGCGAGACCATGGCAATGTTTGGTGGCTACGAAGTCAAAACAATCGGCGACGCCTTCATGGTCGCCTTTTCCACAACACAGGACGGGGTGAACTTCGGCCTTCACGTACACGAACTCCTGCGTGATGCCTCCTGGCCCGCCTCACTCCTCGAAGACGCACCGATCTGCGCTGAACAGGGCTCCCTTTGGGGTGGCCTCACTGTACGCATTGGTGTCAACACTGGCCCGGTCACTATCGAACAGAACACACTTACTGGACGGACCGACTACTTTGGCCACACTGTCAACGTTGCTGCCCGCCTTGAATCCACATGCAAGCCTGGTGCTGTTGCGATTCCCTCTGACCTTTACACATCTGACTGCAGGTCTTGCTCTGCTGTTGTTGGGGACTCCGAGGCACTTGACCTCAAGGGTGTATCTGGGACAACATGTGTACAATGTCTATGGCCTTTGTCGCTTGCGGGCCGCATGCAGTCACCACTGAAAGAACCATCCGCGGAAAACGCACTCGACAACCGCGACTCCGTCGGCTCGATCAGCGTCCGCACCACCTCCAGCTCCATATGCTACGAGGGCAACCCCATGCAGCAGGCCTCCGACGCCACCATCGGCACCGTGCACCTCACCGTACAAGAAGAGTGCAGCCCCCCCGCACTCCGCCACCTCAGCCTCGCCCTCTCCATCCTCACCGTCTCCCTCGACCAGAGTGGTGGCACCTTGGTCACCCTTCTCGGAAGTCGTGTCTGTGTTGGGTGGAACCTCATCCGCCCCACCCCCGGGCACATGGAGAACGCAGTGCACTTTATACAACGCCTTTTGGGGACTGCAGTGCTGTCTGGTGCAGGGCTTGTGACGGGTTCGGTGCAGCATGGTGACGTAGGTGCTCGGAAGCAACGCTTTGTGACGGTGATGGGGCAGACTGTGTACCGGAGCTGGGCGCTGTGCGACACGGCAAAGGAGGGGAGGCAGTGTTTGTACGAACCTCCGTTGGGGACGTCGCTGCCTGCGGCGCTGAAGCTGGCGCTGGAGGACGATCGCAGAACACATGGCGTGTACCGCATTCTCCCTACACGGAGCAGGGAGCACAGCTGAGGGAGACAAGCGTCCCACGAGAGACAAGACGGCGCTTCAACGTACAACACATTGCAACAGCCGTGACTAGAAGCTCTGAGGGGTACACCCGAGCGCAACAATGGGCCTCTGACGTCTAGGTTGCACTTTTAACTTCTCTTTTTTGTATTGTAATATACGTCTTTTGTGCGATAACGATAGTGTTTTGTGTCAAAGGAACGAAGCTTGGATGTTCATCTGTTTGTTATTGATTGCAATGCAATGCTAAAAAAAGGCATTTTTTGTTGTTAACGCGGACCAGCACCGCATCCAGCAGAGACGTCGGATGCCGTCTTTCGGCAGGTTTCTAAACTTGACTCAGCTTTTTAGTTCAAGGATAAGATAAGAGAAAAGTTTGTAAAATAAGACCTGCATTCGTAGAGAGGTCTTTTCCAAGTTCTCCTCGCAGTCGTCGCCAAACAACACTCAAGTGTTTTTTTTTGTTTTCTTCTGTATCTAAAACCAAAAAAGAAAGGGTGCATGTGCAGGCCCTCTCAAATACTATCAATTCTGTGAACTGAAAGTATATGAATCTAATTTCTTTTCCCCCCTTCCCGAGATGCTAGTATAATCTTGCTAATCCGAGATGCTAAATATATCGGGGTCCACTTTCCTCTTTCTTCTTCTTTTCGATAAAGTGTGCGATGGTCACCTGCATGCAAGGAGAAGATGCACACAGTACGTTATACAGTCTCTCCTTGTAGAGCGGGTTGCAATGGAGACCGCGTGGTCCCCGGCTTTTGCACACGATGTCAAAAAAAAATCCCCTCTCTTTTTGCCTTGAAGTAATGATACAAGTAATGAGGTGAAAAAAGGGGGAATAAACAAAAAAAAAAAAAAACAACTCATATTTTGAATCATTCCCCCCCCCCAACAAAGTATCTCCTACCAAACGGAAAATATAGCGCAGCTCATACTCGGGGTATACTAAGTGGTCCCTCTCTGATGGTCTCCGTGAGACACGCAAAACAGGCCTGTGAGATCCTGAGATGCTACTGAGAGCTAGTGGGAAAACTGCTCGAGAGACTCGTTCCTCTTTGCTTGTTGCTCAAAAGACTATAAACGGGAAGAGGAAACATTAAGGTTGTTTGTTGTTCGCTTCCACTCCGGACCCTCCACCCTCCACCGACAAAGGGATAGTGTCCCAGTCCACCGCGTCAATGCCGGGGTAATCGGACATTTGGAGGTAGGTACGAGGTTAGATTGTTTGTTGATACGTTCGTCTAGCTCGAAGGCCAGATAGCCATGAGCACTCGATGTGGAGATTAGCTTCTTCAGCTATCGTGAACATCCTGGCTAATATCTCGTTGGATACAAAATTAGAAGAGTGACCTCTTTGGATGCTGTACACCGCGGCCATATTGTCCACTAATAGTAAAATCTTTTTGTTTTAGAACATAGAGGCCATAAGCTGAACGGCTTTTGTCGCATCAAAAATTTCCTTGATGTAAATGTGCCACTCGGGGTTCTTTGTAAAAAGACCCTGAGCGACCAGTTCCCTTTCCCCTTCAAAGACTGCTGCCCAACCTTCTTGGGAGGCATCTGACCATACAGTAACACTCTGCGAAGGCCGCACCTTCTGCCAGCAATTCTTCTTAATCTCGCACATACGCCGGGCTACCTCGGAGAGGGTAGCGGGGCAGATGTGGAGAGGTGCGTCCCACACCTCGGGACACTGGGCGGTGGAGCGGGCGACATCGCGGATGAAAGAGAGAGGAGAGGTAACAAAGGGGTGAACGAGTGGTTTTGTTTCAGTTTTTTTTTCTTCTTCTTCTTCGACTTGATTTACGATATGGTGTTGTGTTTGCCTGAAGTACAGAAAGTGTCGTGGAGCACAGGGGGGAAAAGAGAGGGGGAAACAAGCGGGGAGCGGGATACGCAGACGCGCGAATTTTTACGAGGGTCTCGAGCATTTTGTCAAATACTACGTGTTTACTAAAAAAATCTCTTCCCGTTTATAGCCCGACTAATACCAACTAACTTTTCAGGGAGACAAAAAAACAATCAATTCCTCCACCTTTCCCGACAAATAATACCCACCACCCTCCACACAGCATACACAAACCCAAACGATGAGATAGCACGCCACCCCCTCCTCTTCCTCCACCCTCCACCCCCCTCCCCTCCACCCCTCTCCCACTATGTCCGACACAGCCTCCACCCCACCTGCCAACCAACTACCAACGAACCCACTCTCCGAGCCTGCTACCATCACAAACGAGGAGGGCCTCGAACAGGACGAGGCCTGGTCAGAGCAGAACGTGGTGGTGGAGCTGTTGAGCTATGAAGGGATGGCGGTGGACTTGAGTGGCGTGGACTTTCAGATTGTCGGGCTGGAGACGGAGGCACCTGTACTACGTCTCGGTGACAAGCACTACGAGGGCACGTGGCGCGAGTACGTCGGTACCGGGATCCTATTCGATGAAAACCAGAACGTCGCCGCCCTCTGCGAGAAGCGTCTCACGTTCAAGCGTGTGCTCCCGCTCCACCTCGAGGAAACGGAGAAGAACCGTCCTATCCATAAGACCGAAGTCCAGATGGAGCCGGTGGTTGCCCCAAGGTATGATCCCCTTTTTAGAATTTATTGCAGTGCCTGCATCCGATGAACGGTGAGGTGTTTGCACTTTCTCTCTTTTCTTTTAATGCGTGGTATTGTTTTTGCTATTGTGACCTCCTCCCCTAACAGAGTGACACCACCCACGGAGCTCCCCACCACGGAGTACGAAGACCGTCACGACGCAGTTCGAGAGATGTCTCCCGATGAGGCACCTGGAGGCGTGGGCATGGGTGTCGACAGAGCGGAGATCAAGACACGGTCACGTAAACGGGAGCGTACGAGCACGGGAGACGAGCCCGCTGACGACAAGCGGAGGAAGAAGGACTGAGATGTGCACCGACCTCGTTGGGCTTGTATTTGCATGATTAGGCCTTCCTTTAACAAGTCAAACCAGGCTTGTCAGTTAATCAGTGTTTTGTGTGTGATGTGGTGTTTGATAACTAAGTAGGGATTCTTGCGCAGAATATGTCCCATTTGTGTGGGTGTGGGGGGGCTGTGATTCACCCCTATCTGGGGAATGGGTGGGGATAATGAGAGATAGCACTGCACGTCACAGTGTTTTTTTTTTGTTGTTGTTTGGAAAGCAGGGTATTAGGGTGAAAATCCAAAATCCCGGAAAAAACTGGTTTTTCTGGTTTTCTCTCCTGGGCGGCAAAAACTAGTGTTTCTGGCGAAAACCTCCACCGTTGACGGACACAGTCACCCCTTTCGAGTTTTTCGGGGGTGGGGTCAGTGTCTTATCCAGGAATCCGATTTCAAAATATTTTTCGGCGCTGCTGACCCAGGGTAGACATTGGGAACATAGGGACTGCATTTTTTTTTGCGGAGCAAAAAAATAATATAAAATGGCGCCGCAGGCGAAAAATTTTTGAGGGTACGGTGTAAAAATCTAGCTTTTTACACCACAGAGCCACTCAAACGAACCCTTTTTTACGGAGCAAAAAATGAAAAATGGCGCCGCAGGCAAAAAAAATTCAAGGAACAGCCATTTCCCAAAGGCACTCCCGTGGTTCAACCACGGTTCTACCAGGCGGGGAAAAAATGCGGGGAAAAAAATCGAGTCCGCCCTAATCTGGGGACGACATTTACAGAAAGGCCT
The DNA here is from genome assembly GCA_964035575.1 of Rhynchopus sp. YZ270_cl-10. Lineage (NCBI taxonomy): Eukaryota > Euglenozoa > Diplonemea > Diplonemida > Diplonemidae > Rhynchopus > Rhynchopus sp. YZ270_cl-10. The sequence continues at coordinate 1,107,747 of OZ037849.1, forward strand.
GGTGAAAAGTGTCGGTTTTTTTTTCCCCTCCAGATTTCTCTGTTTTTTTTTTTTTTTTTGAAAACCAGTTTTTGGAAAAACTGGTTTTGAAAACCAGTTTTTTTAACCACCCTAATACCCTGTTGGAAAGTGGCAACTACCCACCCGCGGCGTATTTATTACCACTGCGAGATGGTCTTGCGTTCAGATGGCTATTGTGTGGACCACTGTTGTACAAAAAATATGCCTTTTTTTGTGTTCTGGGTAGTGGGGACGGCCGCTACGGTAGCGAACGTGGCTCTGGCGCTGCAGCCTGAGCGTAAAAAAGATATATAAAAAAAAGAACCTCCCCGTTCGATAGTGATTGTTGGCTATCAAACATCATGTGTGCCGCACCCTCATGTGCAGGTGCTCTCTTTGCTGCTTCCCAGGTCGTTCCCCTTCTACCCTGCCCACAAAACCCTTCCCCTCAGGTAGCAGTCACTACACGATGTCTGACAGACGGCGTGGGGCGAGGCGTCGGGACAGCAGCAGCAGCAGCAGCAGCAGCGATGCAGGCAGGCGAGGTGCTGTGAGGGGGTCCAGGGATAGGGACAGACGTGGTCGAGGTGACAGTGAGAGGGATGCACGGGGCGGGAGGGGTGACAGTGAGAGGGATGCACGGGGCGGGAGGGGTGACAGTGAGAGGGATGCACGGGGCGGGAGGGGTGACAGTGAGAGGGATGCACGGGGCGGGAGGGGTGACAGTGAGAGGGATGCACGGGGCGGGAGGGGTGACAGTGAGAGGGATGCACGGGGCGGGAGGGGTGACAGTGAGAGGGATGCACGGGGCGGGAGGGGTGACAGTGAGAGGGATGCACGGGGCGGGAGGGGTGACAGTGAGAGGGATGCACGGGGCGGGAGGGGTGACAGTGAGAGGGATGCACGGGGCGGGAGGGGTGACAGTGAGAGGGATGCACGGGGCGGGAGGGGTGACAGTGAGAGGGATGCACGGGGCGGGAGGGGTGACAGTGAGAGGGATGCACGGGGCGGGAGGGGTGACAGTGAGAGGGATGCACGGGGCGGGAGGGGTGACAGTGAGAGGGATGCACGGGGCGGGAGGGGTGACAGTGAGAGGGATGCACGGGGCGGGAGGGGTGACAGTGAGAGGGATGCACGGGGCGGGAGGGGTGACACTCGTAGACGTGACAATGACAGACGTGATAGCGACAGACGCGACGACAGACGTGATGATGACAGACGGCGTGACGACAGACGTGATGATGACAGACGCGACAACAACCGACGTGATGATGACAGGCGGCGTGACGACAGACGCGACACTGACAAGGATAGACGCAACAGCGACAGGCGTGACACTGACCGCCGTGACAACAGCGACAGACGCGACAACGACAAACGCCCCGACGACAGACGCGACAACAACGACAGACGCGTCAGCGACCGACGCGACGACAGACTCGCACCCCCTCCACAGCAGCCCCGCCGCGGCCGCTCCCTCAGCCACTCCTCGGCGTCGTCCTCCGAGGAGGTGAAGAAGCAGTACCCCAACTACAAGACCACGGGCCTGCTGCTCCGCGACAAGGCCGTTGCTGTGCAGGGCAAGGCGCTGAAGTGGCGCGCGCCCGCAGACTTAAAGTGCAGCAAAAAGCAGTGGTCGCTTCAGGTCCTGAAGGACGGCCAGAGCCTCTCCGGGGGCGAGGCTTCACACGACCTTGGGAAGGAGGCTTCGTACCTCTTTGGCCGCGACATGGAGGTGTGCGCGATAGCCCTGGCACACCCCTCATGCTCCTCGCAGCACGCAGTCCTTGCCTTCCGCTCCGTCACCTCCAACGACGCAAACGCAAAGGTCATCCGCCCCTACCTCACTGACCTGGGCTCCACCAACGGCACCTTTGTCAACGGAACACGCCTCATTCCAAAAGAGTACACAGCCCTCAAAGACCAGGATATGATTCAGTTCGGGAACTCCTCTCGCGCATATGTCCTGCTGGATATGTCTGACATTCCGCTGTGATCTGGGGGGATATTTGGGGGGTCTGAAAGTTTATTTGTTCGGCCAAAAAAAAGCTACTTTTTTCCCAATAAAACCCGAAGTGCAATTATGTTCCTTACACTCTCCCTTGTGTGCAGACCAATGAGGTGCTCTGAGGTGAGCATGAAGTGCTCTCTGGGGTTGGATATCCCACGAAGCTGTGTCAGGACTGTACTTTCAACTTCTCTTTTTTTTTTAGCCACCCCAAAAAAATCAAAAAAACTGCAGGGAAAAAAAGTAAAAATGATGCTCGAAGCGATACGCACTGCGGTGCTAGGGGAAGGGTATGTGCTTGGCACGACTTCGACGCTGGCCATCGCAGGACTTCCCGGGATTTTCACGGAGCGCGCTTCGTACCTTGAAGTGGTGCTGGCGTTGTCCGGATCTTTGACAGCCTTTGAGCTTTACCTTGAGTACCGCCAGCTGAAGAAGGATCGCGAGACTGCGATTCCTGCGGAAGTTCTTGAGCTCGAGATCCTCACCCCTCAGGACAGCGACAAATTCCGCGCGAGTCAAGAATACTGCGTAGACAGACGGTGCTTCGGGATTTTCAAAACCGCGGTCTCCTTCGTCACCGACACCACCGAACTTCTCCTCGCCCCCCTCATGTACAGCTCCCTCCAACACTCCAGCTGGGCCGGCCCAGAAGGCACTCTGGGCACCTTCTGTGGCAAGCACGGCATCCCTTTCGAGCTTGCCTTTTTCTGCGCCTACCACGTTGTCCGTGGATACGTCACCAAACCCCTCTCTATTGCATTTTCGGCATACTCGAAGTTTGTGGTGGAAGACAAGCATGGATTCAACAAGACCACCGTTGGCACCTTCTTTGGAGACATTGTGAAGAACGAGGTAGTTTCGCAGCCACTGCTTCTTGGCGTGCAGGCAGTATTTTACGCCATTCTCAAGAAGACCGGGAGGACCGCCTTCGCAAACCTCTGGGTCTTCACCCAGGTGTTACAGGTTTTCTTTCTGTGGTTCTACCCGAACTACATCCAACCTCTTTTCAACACCTTTACGGAGCTTGAAGAAGGATCACTCTTGAAGAAGGAGGTTCAGGCCCTGGCAGACCGTGTGGAATATCCTCTTTACAAAGTCTTCGTTGTGGACGCAAGCAAACGTTCTTCCCACAGCAATGCCTACATGTTTGGATTCGGCAGGTGGAAGCGCATTGTTCTGTTTGACACTCTGATGAAGCAGCCGCAGGAGGAGCTGCTCGCAATTCTCTCGCATGAGTTGGGACATTGGAAGTTGGGGCACACAACAGTGAATATGTGTATCAGTTCGGTGACGGTTGCGGTGATGTTTGGCGCGGTAGGTGCCTTTATGTACAATGATGTGGTCTGCGGTGACGTAAAACGGTCGTTCGGCTTTGCAGGGGATACGGAGGACGTGCTGTTGAGGATGGAGCTGGCAAGCACTGCGGTGATGGGCTCGCTGCTCCTCCTGGTACAGCGTGCGATGACGCATCTCTCCCGCCTCTTCGAATTCCAAGCAGACAACTTCGCTGTCGAGCTTGGATATGGAAGCGCCCTCGGCCGTGCCCTCAAATCACTTCAAGTGGACAACAAAGGCAGTCTCAACAACGACTGGCTCTGGGCCTGGTGGAACAACAGCCACCCCACCACACCAGAACGCCTTTCAGCCATCAAAGAAGCCCTCAAAAAGGGGGAATAGGTTGAAGAAGAATATTGTTTTGAGAATTTTTTTTTTGGAAATTTTTTTTTTTTGAAGAAAATTCAGTATGTTTTTCACTTTTCTATTTTTTACTTTTATTTTATTTCTCTTTCTTGTGTGTTTGCTGAGGTTTTCTATCTGATACACAGACAGGATGTGTTGGTATTTGTTTGGATTGGTAGCAATTATTGCACGGAATACTTTACGTATACACGGCAGCCATCAAGACCAAGACTCTTTAGGTTACTCTTCCTCCTGGTGATCAGACATTACATCCAGTAAGGACAGAGAAAGGAATAAGAAAAAAGAAAAAAAAAACTTTTGTATTTTGTGTATTCCCGAAACAAAAAACTGAAGTAGAAGGTACCAAATGTTCACACGAACATCGGTTTCACGATATTCACCCACCATTTAAAGGGAAATCACTGAAGATGTCCACCCTTTTGAATACAACTGTATGATTCTTAGGACTGAAACAGGGTTAATATCAGAAACCAATCTACTGAAGTTTCAACTTGTGCACGAAGCATTTTACTTTTCTTTTCTACGTTTTGCAAAACACACAACATAAAAAGAAAGATGGGACCATTTTTGTTGATCCCTCACCATATACTATCAATTTATTGATTGCATATGATGAAAATACTTTTTATTTACAAGTGCCTCCAGACATGCTGTGAAAAACTGAGCCTCGCTTAGAGTATGTTGCGGAATGGTCTCTAGTACATTAGCCCTAAAAAGCTAAACACATAGTGCAAACTAGTTTATATTTATAGATATATTCTACTGCTGCACTATGCTTTGTTTACTCATAATTACAAAGGAGTTAACAGAAAGTCGAAGCACACAATACAGCTGTCCTGTGAACTTCGCACTACACCCCACCCCCTCCCTACCTCTTTGAAACAGTCAAAAAAGAAATCAAAATTAAAAAAAAAAAAAAAAAAAACAGCAGAAAAAGAGACCAAAAAAAAAAATGATATAATAACAAGGGAGAGCAAGTAGGTTATTTAAAGTAGGTTGACGACACCGAAACCCCAATAAAAAAAATGTGTCCGTTTATGGTGTCAACGTTAAAGACTACCAGAAGCAGCTCAGTGCATTCTGAAAAAAATAAGCGAGCGATTCTAGGCTATATATGTTCATGAAGCCAATGAATCTAGATAAAGGTCCTATTTCAAAGAATTCCCACAAACAAACACCACTTTTATTTTTACTTTTTTTCAGCAAACCAAATAAAAAGAAAAAAAAACTCTTTTTCACCACTGGAAGGGACTAGACCTCGTACTTGACCCTTTCAGTGAGACGTCAGACCAATGTATTACATTGCCACACCCTGGGTAAGCTGTGCAGTCTGTAGGCCTACTACAAAAACCGCAAAACTTTGGAAAAAAAAAAGAACGAAGATAATAGGTATATCGCAGTAGTAATTTGGTCGTGGTTTACCAATGGTAATGTCCACGACGCAGTTTATATGGTTGTACTCAACGCGTACTATGTCACTAGTGATGAGTATTTTTCTCGCAGGAGCGATTTGGTCTTGGTGGGCATCTTAGCTTTCCCATTTTTAAAGGGACAATAGCCTTGAGACTAAGACTCCAGGACACATATTAAATTGTTTGCAATGCACGTTTTGCTATCTCTTTGTACTACTCTAGTCTTTGTGTAGGTGTTTCAATACAATGGACAATGGATGATTAAACTGGTTTTAATCATTGCTTGGACGGCGAACTACTAAGTCCAGAAAATTCAGTATGTTTTTCACTTTTCTATTTTTTACTTTTATTTTATTTCTCTTTCTTGTGTGTTTGCTGAGGTTTTCTATCTGATACACAGACAGGATGTGTTGGTATTTGTTTGGATTGGTAGCAATTATTGCACGGAATACTTTACGTATACACGGCAGCCATCAAGACCAAGACTCTTTAGGTTACTCTTCCTCCTGGTGATCAGACATTACATCCAGTAAGGACAGAGAAAGGAATAAGAAAAAAGAAAAAAAAAACTTTTGTATTTTGTGTATTCCCGAAACAAAAAACTGAAGTAGAAGGTACCAAATGTTCACACGAACATCGGTTTCACGATATTCACCCACCATTTAAAGGGAAATCACTGAAGATGTCCACCCTTTTGAATACAACTGTATGATTCTTAGGACTGAAACAGGGTTAATATCAGAAACCAATCTACTGAAGTTTCAACTTGTGCACGAAGCATTTTACTTTTCTTTTCTACGTTTTGCAAAACACACAACATAAAAAGAAAGATGGGACCATTTTTGTTGATCCCTCACCATATACTATCAATTTATTGATTGCATATGATGAAAATACTTTTTGAAATGAATCTGGCAGAGTCGGTAACTTCTCGGATTTCCTAGGAAATCTGCCAGCTCTTCCAGACCCCTCTGTGAATGATACAATATAAAAAATGTGGAGAGGTCTGTAAAAAAAAACGAAGGTTTTGTACGAACGTTATGGGAAGAGGTGGGGGACAAAAAATAAATACATTCGGGGCGACATTGAGTACAGATCCTGCAGTAGCAGGTGATTGTCGACACAACAACAAAATAAAACAACGTCTGGAAAGGGGAAGGAGTTCGTCAAAATGACAACAACGTTTAGGTAGGAGCGGAGTGATTGTCGCTCCTTTTTTGGTCTCGACACAATCCAATTTTTCAAAAGATAAAAAGTACTACAAAAAAAAGGCTTCGCCCAATATTAAGTAGACCCTCGGTACCTGCTACCAGGGTCGCTGCTTAGACAATTTGTTGATGACGAAGCGAGACAAAACAAAGAAGACACAGTGAAGCTCATCCTCGGATGTCTACACTAATACGACCAAGTTTTCAAAGAAAGAGAAATGTGTTTTTTCTGGGGAGAGTTCCTCTGTCCTTGGAGGTAAAGCCTTCTTAGGTGTTGAGGTGTTTAAACAACAAGGAAGAAAGAAAGTACCATAGCTTTTGCAAAGCGCTGATCCTCGCCTTGCAACGAAACATTATGCGAAAAAAATAAGAGAAAACTGATGAGAGTTTTTTTATTGCAAAAATTAGCAAAAAAAAACATGGGAAAGCAGGATAACATAACAGATTAAAATAACGCATTTTTTTGACCTCATTTTAGTGCGATTCACCCTCCTGCCTCTCTACCCTAAGCCCCTAAGAACCTTTGTTAGGTGACTCAGCCAGCAATCGAGCTTAGACCAATTTACCAATTTTTTTTCTTTTCCTTTATTCCCATACCCTCTCCCAAAGTGACTCAGCCAGCAATTTACCAATTTACCAATTTACCGAATTTTTCCGTTCTTTTATTGTTCTGTATCCCTCACCCCCCTCTCCAAACCCTCACCCAAAGCCCGCAAATACAATGAAAATCCGCTGGATCGAAGACGCGCTGACCTTAGATGGGACGCTGTGTGAGAGGGAAATAAAACAGCGGACCACACTTCTCGCTTTTGGTGTGAGCGGATTTGTGCTCTCGGCGTCCAATACACTGGGCACACTGCAAGCTCAGTACGAGGCAAAGTCATATTTTGTTGCATCCGTCGTTCAGCTGATTGTTCTGATGACGTTGGTGGTGAGCATACTGTGCAAACGGAAGTTGACGACGGGGGTCACTGTGGTGATATTATATACACTGTGTGCGACTGTCTTTGTATGGGATCTTTCTGCACGGACGTTGGGAAGGACCGAGTGGCCGTTTCTTGTTCTTGCGATCGATTTGCTGCTTGCCCTGGGGCTTCCCACTGTCTACACAATCTCGCTTGTTGCGTTCACATTGACGTGGTTGATGTTCATAGCGATGGAGGAAACCTTTCGGTTTGGGTTGTTGGATTTGCCTGGCTTCATCCCGCAGGATGGGGAAAGGAGCAGACGTTACTACTACGATAAACGTGGGGACTGTGATCTTTTGCCCTGTCCGGTGCCCTTCCCGCCGCAAGGCTTGATGCGTGCTGTAGCAGTGTTCTTCATCGACTTTCTTGTAACAAGAAGCTTCGTACGTGATGTCATAACAGAGCAAAAAGCTATGGAAAGAACGATCGACACAGTGCAGGAGATTGCGTCGTTGCTTGCAAGGTACGATGTGGAGAAGGTGGCGGAGCTGTTAGAAGCGCACAGAGAGCTGCCAGAGGAGATGACGGCGGCGCTGCGTGGGTTGGAGGAGAATTTGCGGAAGTACCGCCCCTACCTCCCGGCAGCGCTGTTTGAGGAGATGGAGGAGGAAGTCCTGTCCAAACATACAGTCGCACCACCAGGACTGACCACGGAGACAGCAACGATAGTCTTTACAGACATCCTGTCGTCGACGTCGATCTGGGAGCACGCACCCGAAGGCATGTCTGCAGCACTGAAGATCCACAACGCCGTGATGCGCGAGGTGATGCAGATGTATGAAGGCTACGAAGTCAAAACAATCGGCGACGCCTTCATGGTCGCCTTTTCCACAACACAGGACGGGGTGAACTTCGGCCTTCACGTACACGAACTCCTGCGTGAAGCCTCCTGGCCCGCCTCACTCCTCGAAGACGCACCGATCTGCGCTGAACAGGACTCCCTTTGGGGTGGCCTCACTGTACGCATTGGTGTCAACACTGGCCCGGTCACTATCGAACAGAACACACTTACTGGACGAACCGACTACTTTGGCCACACTGTCAACGTTGCATCACGCCTTGAATCCACATGCAAGCCTGGTGCTGTTGCAGTCCGTTCTGACCTTTACACATCTGAGTGCAGGTCTTGCGATGCTGTTGTTGGGGATGCGGAGGCACTTGACCTCAAGGGTGTGTCTGGGACAACGTTTGTGTGTTGTGCGTGGCCGAAGCCTTTAGGTGGGCGCAGGTTTAGTGCGATTCGGGAGCGTTCATGGAAGCGCGACAGCGAGACGAAGGTGGACTCACACAGCTCATGCCAATCCACTACCTCGGTAGTCCAGTTCCCCCTCGGCCCTGTCAAGCTCTTCGACGCCACCACCGCCGTCGTCGAGCTCGTCGTCGGAGAAGAAGGCAACCCTTCAGCCCTCCGCTACATGAGCGCCTCCCTCTCCACACTCACAGCCTCCCTCGACCAAAGCCGAGGCACCCTGGTGACCCTCCTTGGCAACCGTGTCTGTGTTGGGTGGAACCTGACCCGCCCCTCGCCTGCACACATGGAGAACGCAATCCGTTTTGCACAAAGGCTTCAAATTGTGGCAACCCTCGCAGGGGCAGGGTTGGTGAGTGGGCCTGTACAGCATGGTGACGTAGGTGCTCGGAAGCAACGCTTTGTGACGGTGATGGGGCGGAGTGTGCACCGCAGCTGGGCGCTGTGTGATCAGGCGGTGCGTGGTGGGAACTTCTGTCTGTACGAACCGCCGTTGGGCACAGTGCTACCGCCTACAATCGAATATGAGTGCGACAAGCACCCAGGGGTGTACGTCCTGCGTGCACTGAACGAAGACTATGATTGACGTGCCCTTCCTTTTTCTTCTGCTCACGCCCCTTTCCAGGGTACGTGAAGAGTGACATATCTAGTGTGTTAAGAATGGTTTCCCTAAGGAATGATATTGGCTGTCTGTCGAGAAAGAAAAAAACAAAAATTGGGGTGTTCCGCCTTTGCGCATGAAGGTGGGTAGCGTACCAACTAAAGGTGGGGGTTTTTACCACGGTTTTGGTCAAAATTTTTGTTTGTTAACTTCATCCACAAATCCTACGGGTTATTTGTGTTGTGCTGGCTTTCTAGCCTAATAAGTATCCACTAGTATAGGAGCGATTTCTGGAAACTTTGTGACGCCAGGGGCCGGTCGTCTCGCACGTCAGCCTTTGGTCGGCGATACCAAGCACGACAGCGACCCCCCCACGGGCCCCTCCCCCTTTTTCCCGTCTTTTGTCTTAAATAAAGTTCATCATCGGGTGTCTACACGAATACGACCAAGTTTTTCAAATAAGAAATGTATTTCTTTTACTTTAACAACCCCCTTCCCGTCTGTACAACAATCCTAGCAGATCTTACCTCTCTCATCTCTGCGTCACACGTGGTATTGCTCCACCTCGTCGCCCCCCCCCTCCCCCAGCTGGCAATCGACACTCGAGGGGGGTGGCAGAACCATGCGGTGCATCACGCTGTATGGGTTGCTGTGCCTCCCGGCAGCCCTGTGTGCTGCAAAGGCACCGATCCGTGTCATGGGGTCGCTTTCAAAATATCCGCCAGTTGCTCCTCACTCCAGATCGTTCAACCCCCTGGTGCCGTGCACCACCATCACCGACACCGGGGACACGCCGTGCAACAATGCGGGATACCCTATGATGGCAGCGTGGATGGCGAACCTTACTGCCAACACGCGTGGCACTCTGAAGTTTTCGGTTCCTGACTCCAGGTCGAGGGCAGTGCTCGCACATCCCGACAAGCTGATGCTGAACCACGCGGTGTGGAGGAATCTCGGCCTCGACTTTGTCACCATGCGGAACGAATACATCTACATCTCAGACAACACCGATCTCGAGCTGGAACAGTTCACATCCCAGAGCCCCTTCCCCTGGGTTATGTCCGATTTTCAGCCTGCCAACGATTGGCCATACATCTCCAACCTGCTGCCGATGACGTACTCTAAGATTGTCGACGGTGTCAAGATTGGTGTGATGGTGCTGTGGTCTGGGGAGCGGATAGACAAGAGTTTCGAATCCCTGGACCACGCGAAGATCGTTCCCATCCTGGCCAGGAGGCTGAGGATGCAAGGTGTCGACAAGATCGTGGTGTTTCGCACCGGGAGAGACAGTACCGAAGAAGCACTTCTTGTCCTCACGCAAAACGATGTTGACGTAGTTGTCATCGACGTCCTGCATGCGACGTCTCCATCTTACGCCCGCAACGGCACGACAGTGCTGACCGCACCCTACTATAAGGAACGTAACGACATGGTGGTTCTGGACATGCTGCAAGAGGGCACCCTGTGGCAGTACTCCCTGCGTGTCATCCCGATGTTCTCCGACAAGCCTGCAGGCTTCGAAACAGACCCTACCTACCTAGCAGCGAAGCAGTGGATGCAGGTGCAGATGGACCGCAGTGCAGACAACGACATTACGGTGGCCGAGCTGACCGCACCCTTGAACCCAGCAACGGACGCTGAGGGTTGGCCCGACTGCACTCTGCGTGAATGCCACGTCGGTGTGCTCACGGCTCAAGCAATGAGGGAGCGTGCCGGCACCGAGTTGGCGTTCGTGAATGGTGGTTCTCTGCGTGCCGGCAATGGCTGGCCTGTGGGGCCTGTGAAGAGGAGCCGTCTGTGGGCCACTTACCCCTACGCAAACACAGTCTGCCGTGTGAACGTGTCTGCCACACTGCTGATCGACATCCTCAACAGGGGTCAGTCGTCTGTTCGCCAACGGAAGTGGTGACCCTCACAACACAGGAGGCCGCTTCCCGCAGGTCAGTGGGTTCCGCTACCAAATAAACAACAAGCTGCCTGTGGGCAGCAGGGTGGTGTCGGTGGATGTGATGCGGGCAGACGGCACCTTCGAGCCTCTCGAGAAGCGACGCGTCTACTCGTTGACAACAACAAGCTATCTGATGGGCGGTGGTGCGGGCTACGGCATGATCGCTGGCAACTCACAAAGCTCCATTGACTGCCAACAAACAACGATGATGGAGGCCACGCAAGAGTACATGCTGCGTGAGAAGGTCTACACCCCGTCTCTCCCAGGCCTTGTCTCATACAACCATGGGGGCGTGGCGATGCCCATGCGGAACCAGTCATTTGGCAACTGCAGCAAATACGAGAAGCACGATGCTTATTGGCAGGACTGCTTTGCATGCGAGACTGGATTCTGGCGCCCCGACCTGACGAGCAATGTGTGTGTCGAGAAGACATCAGAGGGTGTGAACGTATTCATGGTGGTCGGGATAGTGTTGGGTGTTGTGGTGCTGCTCGCTGTCCCGCTGGCGTGGAAGATGACAGAGAAGCAGCGCCGCATCAATGCGCTCTTCAACAACAACAAAGTTGCAGAGGAGTGCGCCGTGGCTGTCATGGACCTGCGCCTCTCTGACCTGGACTATCTCAACGACCTGCCGTCCCCGAACACTATCCAGGCCGCCTTCATTGCAATCGCGAGGCAGATGAAGATGTACATGGAGTTCATGCCGAAGAACCTGATTGCGAACTACCAACCGAGTGACGAAGACGACAGCACTGCGGTGGACAAGCAGTCGGACGTTCGCAGTAATTCCGGCCATTCTAAGCAGTCGCCGTCATTTTCACAGAGCTCTGCCCCGAGCCGTGTGTCCCATCGTGCTGCTGCCAACGCTGCTGTGAACGCTGGAGCAGTGAAGAGCAACTACGCACGCAAGAAGCGCATCTCCGTTCTCGCTCTGAACAGCAGGTCACACACCGCAAAGTGTGCTCCGCTCGACTCCGACGGTGTGCGTGCGCTGCACTCACGTCTGATCGAGAGTTTCAACAGCATTGTGGAGTCGTCCAAAGGACTGGCTGAGTCGATGTGTGGCGACCGCCTCCTTGCTGCATGGAACACTGTAGTCTACCGTTCGAGCCACTGCACCCTAGCATGCAAGGCTGCAGCCACCCTGTCCTCTCTGCAGAAGGAAGAGGGAGAGGGCGGCATCGTCAGACACCTCGGGTTGTCCTCCGGAACTGCCTTGTTCGGCCTGTTCGGAGGCGCCGGCACAAGGAAGTACGACATCGTGGGCAAGGTTGTGCCTGCGGCCATGCTGCTCGCACTTCTGAACAAGGAGTACGACACGCAGTGTCTGTTCCCGCACCCAATGCTGCATGAAGTATCTACAAGCTTCTACATGCGCATTGTGGACTATGTCAACCACCCGAAGCTCACTGACGGTTGCTTCGTTTACGCGCTTGCTGAGACGAAGGGTGATGTTGCGACTGAAGAGTGGATGTACGAGCTGGAGACTGCTGAGAACACCGACCCCTACAAGACACACAACTCACACTGGACTGACTTCATCAAGACCGGCCAGATTGCCGCCGACATAACTTCCCTGAACGGAAAGCTTCTGCAGCTGAAGAACGATGCAGTGTCGGGCCAGTACTGCTCCACATGCCCTGGCCTGTCGCTGTACTGATGCGGCTGCGGGAGTGTGCTGGTGTTGGGGTGGGTCGGGTGTGCATGGGATGATTTCATATGCGTCTTCCTGACAGGCTACAGGAAGTCCCCTCCTACCCCAACCCTCTGTGAAGCAAACCAAGCTCAGGTGAAGTCCCCCCGCAACGAATGACAGACAAGTCATCGATCGAGACTTGTGACATGAAGCGTTCCAACTTTTCAATCTCTCCCCCATGTATATTCGCGATTTTTTTTTAACCCCAATTTTTTTTTTTTGCTTTTTTTTTTTTTTTGATATATTGCTGGAGTAGTGTTGTTGCCTCGGTTGTGTTTCCACAGTTATGCAATCTCCACCTTCCAAAAATTTCACTCGCACAAATATATTTTTTCGTGCTGTTTTCACTTTCCTTCAACCCCCTTCACTTTTAGTGAAGGCATAATTTGTTTGGATTAGTGGGACTGCTCACTACAAACAAGTCTTCTGCAATTATGGCACTTGACGTAGTTTGTATATGCGTGAAGCGCATGCGACCCACCCGACGCGCAGATCTTCTCCCCACCCCCTTGTCTTAGTTTCCCACTCTGCAACCCGCTGAGTGGTCCTTACGTCACTTTTTGCCTCTCCAGCATTTTATCCGTTGCACGTGTCACAATTTCAACATTTTTTTTTTGTTTGAGACAGGATTGTTACACAGTTACCTACCAGAAAAATGCAGTGTGGTAAAAAAGTGTGGCGGAGAAGCGAACAGAAAGAACCTTTTCCCTCCTCCCCGTTTATAGTCTTTTGAGCAACAAGCAAAGAGTAACGAGTCTCTCGAGCATTTTTTTGCAAACGACCCATACAGTGCCCTAATAAGCGTTTATCGCAAAGTGTTTTTTTTTGTATACAATAGACGAAGCGGTGCGCGTACGGTTGCAAGGAAATGATAAAAACCGAAAGGATCGAGACTTTTCGGTTCAAATGATAGGATTGTGTGTGTTGTAAATTCGGATTAAATACCCTGTTGGTCATCCACACCAACAAGTCACACACAGAATCCGCACACAACTGTGTCAACTGTGTCATTCGCACTATGTTCGCACTGTTCGCATATAGCGAACATAGTGCGAATGATGCGACATATGCGAATAACAATGCGAAGATGCATGCGCATGCATGCGAACATGACGTGAATAAAATTTATTTTATTCACGTTCACCGTGTAGCATTTGACAAAATGCTCGCGCTCCTGAAAAGTCGCGTGTCTGCGTGTACCCCTCCCCGCTTGTTTCCCCCTCTCTTTTCCCCCCTGTGCTCCACGACACTTTCTGTACTTTAAGCAAGCACATCCACACCGTATATCAAGCCGAAGAAGAAAAAATGTGGAAGCGAACAACAAACAATGGCGTGGCGGGTTTTGCGGTTTTTGGCTGGCCCAAAAGGGTCTAAATTCAGGGGGTCCCTTTTTTAATTTTTTAACCGGTGCTTTGTTTGGGTGGTTTTCACGCTAGGTCCGACCCGGAGGCACCTCTGCAGAGCGACTGGAGGGTGGTCCACACCTTCAATTTTTCACACACTCCGGATTTTGGAGAAAATTTTGGCCGAAAATGGGCCCCACGTAGTGACCAGGTTCATATTTTCCAAAATTTCAGTGGTCAAAAAATTGTCCAATTTTCAACATCGACCCCACCACTGCACGGGCGGATCCCAAAAATGCAAATCAAGCCAAACACCTACAAACACATGGCCCAAGAACGGCCCAAATCGTCGGGTCCGCCACACCAGTAACACAACCTTTATTTTTCCCCTCCCGTTTATTATCTGTTGAGCAACAAGCAAAGAGAAACGAGTTTCTCGGACACCGTACCCTCAATCCCTTCCTTTTTCTGTTACTATTTTGGGGCGGGTTGGAGTAGAGCCACATCACCGACAGGTTGGAGTGCGTTTCACCACGACCTCGCCCTTTTGTCTTTATTGTTTTTTATTGCTTTATTGTTAGGGAAAAAAAAAGATAAGGGAAAAGTAGGAGTGCGGTTTTCAATTTTGATAATATTTTCAGATGTAAACCGCGAAATGGTGATGACTTGCATATTGGTCCACCCCCGGTCCACGGTCATGCACTGCACGAGCGGGCTGTTGTATTTTTTTATTAACTAAAAACTTAACCACTAGACTAGGGGAGTCACACATTTCCCCCCATCGAAACCCCCCCCTCTCCAAAACAGGTTCCACCACCCACCCTCTACCAGACACCCCCCCGCATCTCTTTACCTGCAGTAGCTGGGGCCGGCGTTCGTACAGACCTTTGCCTGGTAGGGTTGACGCAAAGCAGCACAGTACACGATGCGCTTCCTCGACAATGCGCTCAGTCTCGATGGGACGCTCAACGCGAAGGAGGTGCGGAAGCGCACCACGTTCTTCATCTTCTTCATGATCTCCTTTTGGTCGACGCTTCTTGGCCTGGTGACACTCAGCTACAACGCAGAGTCGTATCTCTGGGCCAACCTCACGACGCTAGCTGGGTATGCTTTCATTGTGATGTACATACTCTGCAAGGGCCCGCTGACGCTGCGGTTCTGTATGTGCTCATTCACTCTTGTGGGGGGCTTTATCCTCACAGCTGATGTGCATATGCGAACGACAGGAAACGGGGGCTGGGTGTTGCTTATTCTCGTGATTGATATTTTGTTGGTGATGCAAGTGCCCACGGCATACAGCACGGGCGCAGTAGCAATAACTTTAGTCTGGCTTGTGGTCATGTCGTTGGAAGAGAGCCTTCGCTTCGGTATTCTCGACCTCCCTGGGCTCAGACCGCAGGAAGGGCCCGGCGGCCGGCGTGAGTACATAATCAAGAAGATGGACTGCGAGATGCTGCCCTGTCCAGTGGACTGGCCACCAAGCAACCTGTTGCTTTCGGCCGCGGTGTTTCTGGTGGACTTCATCGTGACCCGTGGTTTTGCACGTGAGGTGCTGAAGGAGCAGGCAGCAATGGAGAAGACAATAGAGGCAGTGCAGGAGATTGCGTCGTTGCTCGCAAAGTACGACGTGGAAGGTGTGGCGCGCATGCTCAAGATGCTTGAGGAGGAGCTCCCCGAGCAGATGTACGAGACGCTGCACAGCCTCGAGCAGAACCTGCGCATGTACAGGCCGTACCTCCCGGCAGCGCTGTTTGAGGAGATGGAGGAGGAGGACGGGGAGGGTGCTGACGGAGACAACATAGAACAGTACGTGGCACCAGGACTGACCACGGAGACAGCAACGATAGTCTTTACAGACATCTTGTCGTCGACGTCGATCTGGGAGCACGCACCTGAAGGCATGCGTGCCGGTCTAAAGATACACAACTCCGTCATGCGTAAGGCAATGTCTCTCTTCGGCGGCTACGAAGTCAAAACAATCGGCGACGCCTTCATGGTCGCCTTTTCCACAACACAGGACGGGGTGAACTTCGGCCTTCACGTACACGAACTCCTGCGTGATGCCTCCTGGCCCGCCTCACTCCTCGAAGACGCACCGATCTGCGCTGAACAGGGCTCCCTTTGGGGTGGCCTCACTGTACGCATTGGTGTCAACACTGGCCCGATTACTGTCGAACAGAACACACTTACTGGACGGACCGACTACTTTGGACATACAGTGAACGTTGCGTCACGCCTTGAATCCACATGCAAACCTGGTGCTGTTGCGATTCCCTCTGACCTGTACACATCTGAGTGCAGGTCTTGCTCTGCTGTTGTTGGGGACGCGGAGGCACTTGTGATGCGGGGTGTGTCTGGGACAACGTTTGTTGTGAACATGTGGTCAGCGTCACTTGCAGGTCGCAAAGAGAGTCCGTTGCGCGAGGCGTACCCTATCAAGACGAAGTCAGGGAGCCTCTCTGAGCCTTGTGAGTCGCATGGCTCGACCTCTTGCAGCAGCTCCCTTGCGTCGTTCGATGCGCACGCACTCAGCATGCAGGGCGTTGCAAGGTTATTCGACGCCACCACCGCCGTCGTCGAGCTAGTAGTCGGAGAAGAAGGCAACCCTTCAGCCCTCCGCTACATGAGCGCCTCCCTCTCCACACTCACAGTCGCGTTGGACCAAAGCCGAGGCACCCTCGTCACCCTCCTTGGCAACCGTGTCTGCGTTGGGTGGAACCTCACCCGCTCTGCGCCTGCACACATGGAGAACGCACTGCGCTTCGGACAGAACCTGCTTGTGTCGGACTCGCTGTCTGGCGCAGCTCTGGTGAGTGGCCGTGTACAGCATGGCGACGTAGGTGCTCGGAAGCAACGCTTTGTGACGGTGATGGGTCGGACTGTGCACCGCAGCTGGGCGCTGTGCGATGAGGCTGTGCGTGGTGGTGGGCTGTGTCTCTTTGAGCCGCCTGTGGACACAGTCCTGCCACTTGCCTTGGAGGACGTGGTGGTGCAGATCAAGAGTTGTGCTGATGTCTACAGGGTTCTCGCCCCATCGACGCTGGACTACTAGCGAGTGAATGTGAATGTGAATGTGAATGTGAATGTGAATGTGAATGTGAATGTGAATGTGAATGTGAATGTGAATGTGAATGTGAATGTGAATGTGAATGTGAATGTGAATGTGAATGTGAATGTGAATGTGAATGTGAATGTGAATGTGAATGTGAATGTGAATGTGAATGTGAATGTGAATGTGAATGTGAATGTGAATGTGAATGTGAATGTGAATGTGAATGTGAATGTGAATGTGAATGTGAATGGAGGACTGGCGAAGCGTTTCAACGTTCTGCACCTGTTTTTCTCTTTTTTTGAGTTCATCTCAATGAACGCCCCTTTACAGCGTACGTTCCACAAAAAAAATTATAGTGGAGCACACTCTAGGGTGGCTACACTAATACAACCAAGTTTTCAAAAAAGCACAACAATCCGTATGGTGGTAATCTTGAGGAGCTTTGTTGCCCCCCCCCCTCCGTTTTCTTTTCTCTGTTGCGAGAGGTGTTGTATTTTAAGTTTCATTTTAGTTAATTGTCTTGTTGCTTCCCTCC
This sequence comes from Rhynchopus sp. YZ270_cl-10, assembly GCA_964035575.1. Lineage (NCBI taxonomy): Eukaryota > Euglenozoa > Diplonemea > Diplonemida > Diplonemidae > Rhynchopus > Rhynchopus sp. YZ270_cl-10. The sequence goes on from OZ037849.1 coordinate 1,125,471, forward strand.
TGCTTCAGATGAGCCATCTCAGGTTCATATAACAAAGTGTGTTGCAGTAAAAGCAACCGTGCTGTGAGTGCTCGTCCCCAAAGCTTCTCATAGGTGACTTGGCGTTACCGCTTTAAAGCATTTTATCCCCCCCCCCCATTTTTGTCAAGAGAGTACACAGTGTCTGTATCCCAGAGGTACGTTGCTTCACTGTTGCCCGAAGGGGCAGAATGGTGCCGCAGTGCTGACAGAAACAGATATGGGGCTTCATTTACATGGTAGCTCAGACGATGATTTTCAAAAGAGAAAAAATAAATTTATTTCCTTTGGAAAGATTGGTCGCACAATTAATTCCGGGCGGATAATTTTTCAGATGTAAACCACGAAATGGATTGTAGGACTGCATGGTTGGGGTGTCCACCCCCCCGGTACAGCCCTCATTGTACCAAAGGTACACTGTTCACGAGAGGGCTTTGTATTTGAACTCTACTTTCTTTTATATACCTACGGCTATTCGAAAAGGCTTTCGTCAGTAGGTGTATATTTCACACATGAACAAAAAAGACCCATTTTTTACCATTTTCCTTTCCTTTATTATGTCCCCTACTCTTCTATAGCCACCATAGCACCAAAAAAGCAAAGCTCAAAACCATGACAGCAATAACCGTCCTTGGAGAGTACAACGCAAAGAACGTTGCGCTGACTGTGGAGCAGGTGTCCGCTGTGTGGCAGACCCCTGCCGCCGACGTGCCCGGGTACTCCGCTGAGGACCTCCTCAAGACCGTGAAGGGCTACCTGGAGGGCTGGTTTAATGGGGGGAAGCCCGCGGGGTTTGACTACCGTCTGCAGGCGCTGCTGGCGCTTCTGCTTGCGTGCGAGAAGACGTGGTTTGCTTCTGACCGGCGGGATGACATATCTGCTTGGCTTCGTGTCCTCCGCGACACCAACACTGGAGCTTCCTGGACTGAAGCATTCAAAAACAAAGAAGACGCCATCACCGCCGCCATCCAAGAAGGTCTCCAGACCTCTCAGTCCGTCTCTGTTGAGATTGAAGATTCTACGGTCACGATTCAGTACACCCAAGGCGACTATGGGACCGGCCCGCACGATGGTTCTGTGGTCATCAGCGACAACGCGCTGACGATTCTCAACGCATCCACACCAGGCGTCGAAACCGTCTACTCCGGTGAGCTCCCAGCAAACCCTCAGGACCTCCTGGCAGCGCTGCAAGACGTGAACTGGGTGGAGGCATAGGGGTGTGTCTGTGCATTTAAAAAAAAATCGGCGCTTCAGCCGAGAGGGTGCAAAAGGGGAAAGAAACAAACTGTCTCTGGGAGCAATGCTGAAACAGAGTCTGAGAAAAAAAATGGTTTAGTGAAAGCTCCTCGGTTATACACTAAAAACAAAGTTTTTTCAATTAAAATAGAGGCCGAGAGAGAGGAGGAAGGCATCTAACTAAGGTGAGGAAATAAGGGGGGTGATTGTTGCTTTGGTGGTTCTTTTTTAGATGTGTATGCACGTGAGGCACATTAATCTTTCAACTTTTCGTTTTTGTCAACCTTGGGTGATGTCAGTACACTGTATCCCCAGAGAGGGCGTTTTCCGCATTCTCAGCGTTTTTGTGAAGATGGCCGAAGTCCTCAAGGAGGGGGGCTCAGGGGGGGAGAGGGTTACGTTTCTCTTTGCGAAAACTTTTCTTTATTTTTAAATGTCTCAAAACGCTTGGTTCCTCAGCACACCCCTTGTGGGTGTGAATACTCCTCTAGCCTTAATATTGGTGGCGGCATTTTTCTTTTGTGTGGATCACCATTTTTTTTTCCACGGTGACTAAGCACAGAGGGGCTAGGTTCATCTTTTTGTTTTTGTTGGATTAGTGAGGTTTAGCCTCTGTTCTACTGTGGTGTATAAATCCCTGATTAGTGTAGCTTCCGTATAGACAGTCTTCACTTTGCGTTTTAGCACGTTTCAACTATTTCTTTTTGACGGACACAACGGTTTTAGTATTATTAATTATTTTGGGACAGGAAGGATGGGGATTTCGGCAACACATTTTCTTTGACACTTTTTTTTGAAAGTCAAGGACACTGTACTTTTGCATAACATAATAACTGTGACCAAGCATGAGGCTGGCTCACTCTTGAAAGGGGGGGACAGAAAACCACCCTCTCTCTCTCTCTCTTCAGAAACGAACCAAATACAAAAAAAAAAAAAAATGAGAATTTCGAAGAAAAATAATTTTTCATCTTTGTTTGTACCTCCCCCAACACTCAAAAACCCCCCTTAATTCCTCACGTCCCAGAGGTGTTTGCGCTATCAACAGTCAATTCTTATTCCTTTGAGGATATTCTTTCCTTTGCACCGTACCAAACACTTAAAACCGCACCAAGATATTTGCCTGGTAAACCCTTCCAGAAACAGAAATTGTGAAGTTCCTCTTTGCACACTTCTTTATCGCCAATCCATCCTTGGCCACAGACGTGATCTGCTACACGAGAATAGCGAGTCTGGGTTGAGTGGCGCTCACTGAATGCAACCGTGTGTACAGCCAAGCTCAATCTGATCAAAGCAGCGACTCCCTTCAATACACGAATAGAAAATTCGGGTACTTTTCCCCCCATCCAAGAGCACAAACGCAAAACAAACACTTCACATCCCTCCCTCCCACCCTCCAGCAATGCACCCACACCTCTCCTATAAATGATCCGCATCTCCGTGCCTCTGCTCTTCAGCAGAAGTTGCCCCCTTCACAATATCTTTGACTTTCAGAACCGACTTACCCCAAAGGCACCGTTCCACATTCCTTTTGACGAGCTACAGATAAAAAACACGAAACGCTACAACGTTGTCGCACACGACCACACGGGGAAGAGCTCCTCCACTAGCGGCGTCAAATGGTACCCCGAGGTCCAGATACTCATTGACATGGGCCCAGACAACGACTGGCTCCCTCGCGAAGTGATCGACAAGATGAAAGAAAAATTCCCCTACTACTACCGAGCAAGAAACGACGTCTTCCGCATTCGTGTCATGAAAGGTGCGACGTTTGAGGCCTCCCTAGAGCACGCTATTGACAACATGCTGCACATATTTCAGTTGTGCCATCGGCTTACTTCGCGGGAAGATGGAAAATTTGTGTTCAATTTTGAATACTATAAATACAAAATGCCGTTCATCTTCAGAAGGCAGGAGAGCTTCTGGCTTGACAAGAAAAGGCAAAATAAGAAGAAGTCTACTCGTGAACGTAGTGCGTTTAATGAGCCTTTCGGGAAGGGAGAAGGATTCAAAATGACAGGAGGTTACCAACCACACGACGGGCCTGGTGGTAACTACCACCACGCAGAGACTCTTGCACAGTACGACTACAAGCCTGATGTTTCGTACACTATGGATCCTTACTTCCGCAATCCTGCTGCTGCAGAGAGCAAGCTCGGTGGTGGCTGTTCCTGGGTATAGACAACCAGGAGTTTGGGGTATTGAAGGGAAAAAACGAACGAAGACTGAACTTTTTTTTTTGTCTGATGACAACACAAAAAAGGACAAAATTCCCCACAACTTCCTATTGAATACCATTTTTAAATGCCTGCGTCCGCCGATTGAATGAACGGTAAGGCGTTTGCACTTTCAACTTTTCTTTTAACCATTTCACACGGTATGAGATTTATTCTTTTACACCTTCTGTTGTCTGCAGGGTACTTTGCGCTTGCATCCAGATTGCTAGCATCGTATGTGAATTAGTCGGAGACTTTAGTGCGTTTATCTTTTATCAATTTTCCATCACTTCACTGTGGCTATGGTTAATGACTTCACATCCCCGTGGTATAGCTTGACCAAGCCGTGCTGTGGTATATCTAAACGACTCTTTCTTTGAAACAAAGTAGTATTTCATCTTTCTCTTCGCAGACACACTAAGGGGGAAGGGGAAGGGGGGGGGAAGAAAAGATGTCGTTCTTCATCCCTACTGGGCTGTTTAAGAACAGGTTCGTCCCTTTGGTGGAGCAGGAGGCACAGGAGACAGAAGACAGGCAAAGCTTCTCAAGAGCGGAAGGCATGATGTCCATGCACAAAAACACAAACGGTATGGGTATCCGCTCTAGGAGTGTTTTGTGTTTGGGGATGTGACACTGTAACAACAACAAAAATGCTATTTGACAAACCACCATTTTACAGCTCCGCTTGCCCCATCTGTAAGCCAGATTGAGGCTTTTCAGGAGTTCTGCGTGAAGCGCTGCGAGAAGGCGGACGGTGTGGGCACATCTGAGTGGGCGCAGTGTGCGTCTTCATGTGCAAAGGAATCTAGCGAGGTATGTGGGCATGCATCATAAGAGCAGGGTTGTGATGGTTAGGGGCCACATGCTGGAGACAACAACAAAAAAAAGCTAAATCCTTTTGTAGCTTCTTTGAGATGGCATTTGAGGAATCTTCTATTGATGCGACGATGCGTGTTGTTCAACGGTGACCAAGCATAGAGAGGCTGAGGTGCATCTTCTAACCTTTTTCTTTGTCAAAATTATAATTCAAAATTATGCTAATCTGAAAATCTGAAAAAGGAGGGAAGGTGTTCCTGAAGCATATGTTGGTTGCATTAGTTAAAATGGAACACAGCACAACAACACAACACAATAAGGGCCATATTCTACGCAAGAATTACCCTCACTAGGGATCATCACAACACAACACCACATCACAGATGCTTCAAACGCGTCGCCAGCAAGACTCAGGGTCCGCCTCAATGGCATATCACAAATCCACGAGACAAGACAGCGCTCTTCAGTAGCCGACAACACACCCATGCACCCCCCTTATCGACACCTTTTTTGTCATCATCGTGGCCTCCGCAGCCCACAAGATGAGGGGGACGGGAGGAAAGGTGTCGGTTCGAAAGCACTTCACCCTGAATATACCAGATGCTTACCCATACATAAGCTATGGACAGAGTTTGGCCCAGGGAGTACCAGACGGGCTCTTGGGTCTCACAATACAATGCTGTAGGGACTGGGCATTTTAATGGTGGGTTCTATGGGAGGAAAAAAATGCCCAAATATTTGATGGTGTGCGTTATGTGTGCTGAGCAGTGAGAGAGTGTTGCCAATACGCTCACAGTCCATTCAGTGACAAAAATGGGTGCAGGGCTTTCAGGGCACCTAGCTAGAGGGGATGGTTATTGTTGTCGAACAGAAAAAAAAATGTGTGTTTCTCGACAACACAATAGCAGAGGTGTCTCGCTGCTATTTAAAAAAAGAAAAGAAAAGCAGGAGGAGCAAGTGGAGCAAGGCAGGTGAGCTGCTTTGTGTCGTACCTTCGTGCACGCAATGAAGTGAGCTTCCTTTCGGTGCAGATGAGGGAGATGCATTTTTTATGACTGTATACCTGCCTACAGCTTCCCTGTAAACCACTCCCAAGCGCAACACTCCGGGGTTCGATAACCCGCGGAGTGTCAGTGCCTGCGTCCCAGAGGCGTTTGCACTATCAACTTCACTTTTATTTTTATTGCTGATGCAAAACTACTGAACAGAAGAACCCCACCCACCCTAACGCCTCCCTTCCCCTTTCTACGTGCATTGTATTTGTGAGGGTTTATTTCATTAAAGAAGGCCTCCGTCGCATATCAGTAAGATACAACACACACGTGTCTGCAATACTCTTAAGGTCAAGACCCATTTCCCGCATCTACCATCTCCTTTACGGGGTCTACAGTCCATCGCACCCGGACTTGAGCAGAAGCGTTTTAAATTTGCACGCACGACGCCAGGCTCATGATCCTGATAACATTGTGAACTCGGGTGGATGATGATATCGTCTCTTTGTGCAAAGGCTCTGTTTGATTACCTGATAACGATTGTGATATAAGGTGACTCAAGAACACGAAATGCGGCTCATCGTGTAAACTGTTTCTTTTTCTTTTGTACGAGTATGCAATACGTCTGGAAATGAAAGACGCGCTCGTCGATTGTCATGAGTTTTACCGTTTTCCCCTTCCCCCCTTGTGCTCCACCTCTCCACCGTACTTCAGGACGCGGGTTTTTCGGGGTTTTCGGGACTTTTGGGGTTTGAAAAAAAAAAAAAAAAAAAGAAAACAAACAAACAAAAAGAAACTATGTCATCTGTGGCTGTTCCCTGGGATAGCTGGCCGGGGGGGGATAAGGTCATTTGGGACCAGATCAAACCCCCAGTCCCCAAAGCAAATGCAATGGAACCGGACACCGAAGATGAGTGCATTTTTCCTTCGTGCGGTGTCATGCACAAAAAGGGTGTCCTTGGCTGCATGGGCTGCGGCAGACAGTGCACGAAGACGTGCATGCGGAACACGGGGCTAATCCCTGAAGGGGTGATCACAGACTTCCTCAAGAAGACAGAGAGATGGGTGTGTCCGGTGTGCGCGTGGAGACGTGCGCCAAGAACGAAGGTGAAAAAGGAAAAGCCGATCGAGCAGCAGCAGCAGGACGAGGAGGACGACGACGCAGAGGACACGGTGGAAGGGCTCCTCGCAATGATTCCGGAAACCGCTAAGAAGCTTTTCATGCACACTTTTGCACGTTTGGATCTTCTGCAACAGGAGAACGAGAGTCTCAAGAAAACTATAGAGTTTATCAAGAAGTCCCAGCAAACGGCACTCGACGCTGATTTCTCGCCGTATGTTGTTGCAACCTGGAAAAACATCCAAAACAGCCGCATCAGAAAGGAGATCAGGGAAAAGGTAGGAAAGGCATTCAGGGAGTCGACCCTACCCACTTTTGATAACGCGCTCGAGTATCAAAAGGGCGTCCTAAGATGCTTCGAGGCGCTGGACAACTCCCTAGCGCTGATCGAGGACTCAGAGGACCCACCCGCAACCAAGTTCCTGACGCCCATACACAACACCATAGTAGAACTCACCTCGACCACAATTATTGGGGCTAATGCTGCCGGAAGGATGATGTACGAGTCTAAAGCAAAGGGATACGCGGTGGATGACTTCTCAAAAGTCATCCAGGCACGCATTCTGGACACGGCAAAGAAGCAGACGCACACAGAGGTATCGAAGACGCGGGATTCAGGGAGGGACGCCAAGGAGAAGAGAGACGACAGGGACAGGGGAGGAGACGATGCGAGGGGGCGCGACCGAGACTACTGGGGCAACACGGGAAAGGAGTTAAGAAGGTACGCAGGGCCCAGACGTTGACTGACAGGGGACGAAGGGACAATCCAAAGATGTATCATGGCGACAAAGAACAAAACAAAAGAGGAGACAATTCAAATAAATTTAAAGACGACAAACAGGGAGACAATTCACAGACAAACCAGGGCGACAAAGAACATAACAAAAGAGGAGAAAATTCAAAATGCGACAAACGAGGAGACAATTCACGGGCCTATCAGGACAACAGAGAACAAAACAAAAAAGGAGACAATTCAGAGGAAATTAAAATTGGCAAACGAGGAGACAATTCACAGACGTATCTTGGCGACAAAGAACAAAACAAAAGAGGAGACAATTCAAATAAATTTAAAGACGACAAACAGGGAGACAATTCACAGACAAACCAGGGCGACAAAGAACATAACAAGAGAGGAGACAATTTAAAATGCGACAAACGAGGAGACAATTCACGGGTATATAAGGACAACAGAGAACAAAACAAAAAAGGAGACAATTCAGAGGAAATTAAAATTGGCAAACGAGGAGACAATTCACAGACGTATCTTGGCGACAAAGAACACAACAAAAGAGGAGACAATTCTAAATACGACAAACGAGGAGACAATTCGCGACTGTTTGCCGACAATAAAGGAGACAAAAGTGAAGCCATCAGCCAACAAACGAGGAGACAATTCAGGGGCCGCGCCGCCCCTGCAGAACCTCAGCCTGAGCGCTTTGCTGGTAGAAAACCCTCCTTCGCACCTCGGACGTCCACGACAGAAGGAAATGCCACTCACCGCAGAACAAGCTCGACTGGTCATGGCGAAGGCGCAGCACACTCTGTCACAGGCGTTATCGGGGTCGTACATGGGGGAGCTGCGAAGCGTGTGGCGCCGTCTGAACGAGTTCAAAACAAATTGGGAGCAACACATGAAGACAGAGTTAGGGTACGACGAGGCGATCATTCTGTGGTTAGAGAAGATGAATATTTTTATTGTCCGACACCAGAATTGAACGTTTCGAAACCGCGCTTTCAAAATACATTAAAATCCCAAAACATTCAACTAGCGATTCATATAAATACCCAAATATTCATGTAAATTCACATATTATAATATTGGCGGATTTTGGCTTCGAATTTATTTTTCGGGCAGATCTAGGTCGTCGTGCATATCCCACACTTTGGGATTACCCAAAACACTGATTACACACCATACAGATACGCGCACAGCTGGCGGCAGATGGGTGGTTTCGAAAATCGCGCGGAGTTTTCCACAGCACACCCCGTTTTTTCTTAGCAATTACTTGTCCTTGTTGTTACTGTTGTTTTCAACCACCTTCCTTCAACCCTTGTAGGATCAGTTGTTATTTTTTTCGCGAAAACATGAAATTACACATTTCAAGAGAACAAATTAAAAAGGGTCCTTATTTGCATTTTTGGGCTCCGCCCGTGCAGTGGTGGGGTCAATCTCGAAAATTGGACAATTTTTTGACCGCTTAAATTTTGAGAAATATGAGCCCGGTTTCTTATACGTGGGGCCATTTTCGGCTAAAATTTTCCTCAAAATCTGGTTTTGTAAAATTGACCCTTTACTCCCCCCCCACATCGATTTCAATACTATACCTTACTTCACCTACGGTTGCCCTTACAGGGGGGGTGAAGGAAGGTAAGTTGAAAAAGAAAAAAGATGTGTTCACTTTGAAAATAAACAGGTGTCAACCCACCATCCCAACAACTATCAAAGATACTCAAACCCACACACCCCACCCCACTACTAACCACACACCAGAGGGCGGCAACACACAACACCACCCCTACTACGGCTCCCCACGGCCACTACACACCACACAATGAACCTGGATGAGGTGACGAGGAGGCTACCATGCTTGGAGGCTGCTATATCCTTGGAGGGGACGTTGAGCAAAGAGGAGCAGAAGCCGCGTGCCACGTTCCTCCTCTTTGCGGTGGCTGCGCTTGTGTTCAACACTGGGCACATTGCAGCAACGTGGGAGGAGCACACCTTTGCAATGGTGTACATGGTGGCGACAGGGATAATACAGGTAGTGTTTTTCGTGGTTGCGCTGAACATTTTGTGCAAGCGGCCGTTGAGCACGCGGTTCACGGTGTCCTCGTTGTATCTCGCCAGCCTCGGTCTGTATATGTGGGACCTCAACGGGAGGGTATCGCAGCTGCCTTCGTGGCCCATGCTTGTGCTTATCATTGATATGCTCTTGGTGATGCGGGTGCCTGCGCGGTACAGCTGGTATCTCGTCGCGACGACGGTGGTGTATCTTACTGTGATGCTGTGTGAGCAGACGTGGCGGTTTGGGTTCTTTGACCTGCCCGGTCTCAAGCCGCAAGAAGGGACGTATGGGCGTCGCGAGTTTTATTCGAAGGTTGTGGCCTGCGACAAAATACCATGTGCCTCACCGACAGCGGCAAGCTCCTTTACAAACGCAACGGCGGTCTTCCTGATTGACTTCTTCGTGACACGTGGTTTTGCGCGTGAGGTGCTGAAGGAGCAGGCAGCAATGGAGAAGACAATAGAGGCAGTGCAGGAGATTGCGTCGTTGCTCGCAAAGTACGACGTGGAAGGTGTGGCGCGCATGCTCAAGATGCGTGAGGCGGAGCTCCCCGAGCAGATGTACGAGACGCTGCACAGCCTCGAACAGAACCTGCGTATGTACAGGCCGTACCTCCCGGCAGCGCTGTTTGAGGAGATGGAGGAGGAGGATGACGTAGATGAAACGCTGTCCAAGCGTATGTCCGTAGCACCACCAGGACTGACCACGGAGACAGCAACGATAGTCTTTACAGACATCTTGTCGTCGACGTCGATCTGGGAGCACGCACCTGAAGGCATGCGTGCCGGTCTAAAGATACACAACTCCGTCATGCGTAAGGCAATGTCTCTCTTCGGCGGCTACGAAGTCAAAACAATCGGCGACGCCTTCATGGTCGCCTTTTCCACAACACAGGACGGGGTGAACTTCGGCCTTCACGTACACGAACTCCTGCGTGATGCCTCCTGGCCCGCCTCACTCCTCGAAGACGCACCGATCTGCGCTGAACAGGGCTCCCTTTGGGGTGGCCTCACTGTACGCATTGGTGTCAACACCGGCCCTGTCTCTTTGGAACAGAACACACTTACTGGACGAACCGACTACTTTGGCCACACTGTCAACGTTGCATCACGCCTTGAATCCACATGCAAGCCTGGTGCTGTTGCAGTCCCCTCTGACCTGTACACATCTGACTGCATGGCTTGCTCTGCTGTTGTTGGGGATGCGGAGGCACTTGACCTCAAGGGTGTGTCTGGGACAACGTTTGTGTGTTGTGTGTGGCCTTTGTCACTTGCGGGTCGCATGCAGAGGCTCCTGATACATCAGCAGGAGATGCAGCACGTGGACACGAGCCCCGTCTCGTCGCACGCAGGCTCGTACGTGTCGGGCACGTCCCTGCTCAACGGCAACATGACCGTCGACACCTGCTGCGACGCCACCACCGCCGTCGTCGAGCTCATCACTGGTACTGAAGGCAACCCTTCAGCCCTCCGCTACATGAGCGCCTCCCTCTCCACGCTCACAGTCGCGTTGGACCAAAGCCGAGGCACCCTCGTCACCCTCCTTGGCAACCGTGTCTGTGTTGGGTGGAACCTCACCCGCCCCTCGCCTGCACACATGGAGAACGCAATCCATTTCGCACAAAGGCTTCAAATTGTGGAGGCCCTCGCAGGGGCAGGGTTGGTGAGTGGGCCTATACAGCATGGTGACGTAGGTGCTCGGAAGCAACGCTTTGTGACGGTGATGGGGCGGAGTGTGCACCGCAGCTGGGCGCTGTGTGATCAGGCGGTGCGTGGTGGTGGGCTGTGTCTCTTTGAGCCGCCTGTGGACACGGTCCTGCCTTCCTCAATGATGGAGGACATGGTGGGTGTGGGCAAGGACCAGCCGCAGACATACAAGATATTCCCCGTGCACTGTACTGACTAAGGGATCATCCATCTTACCAACTTCCCGCACATGAAGTACAAACAATAGACAATATTTTGGGGCGTGACACAACTATGCCAAAGGTATTTTCCGATACACTAAATACAAGATGGCCGTGTATTTCAAATCAAAACATCAATATGTTTCCCGCAGCGGTACTTACCAGCGCCACTGTGTGTCTTTTTTTTTTTTTACAACCTCCCTCGTGGTAGCCGTGCACACCAATGAAGTACTCCCCGGGGGGTTCGATAACCCGCGGAGAAGCAGTGCCTGCGTTTGCACTGTCAACTCCTCTTTTTTTTTTTGAATACTTGGTTGCAGTGCAGAGACACCCGAGGATGCTCCACCTGTACACGTTTTTTTTCTTTTTTTGTTATCACCACACCTTTTAAGCCGAGAGGCTAAGCGTGAGAGGCTCAGGATCACTTTATAAAGTTTTCTCCTCTTTTTTTGGAGTGACTTAGCACGAGAGGCTAACTCATTTCATAATTTTTTTCTTCATTTTTTCTTCCTGGATCATTCTTGTCCTAACAAGCACCTCCCTAACAGGGGGATTCTTATACACACCTCTAATGTAACAGACCCCCTCCCCCTTACGTAGTTAGACCCTTCGCTGTCCACCATCTCAACCAATCCACCAACAGACAGATACCATAGCAAAAAAAAGCAACAACAACATAACTACACATTTGTATTCAATCCTCTTTCTTTTTTTTTTCTTCCTCTTTCCCTCTTTCCCTCTTTCCCTTTTTCCCTTCTCCTCTACCCCCCTATAACACCTCCGTCTTTTTTTTTTTTTGTTTTCCACCGAAAGCAAAAAAAATCCTGTTCTCCCTCCCTCCATCCCCCTCCTCCCTCCTCCCTCTTCCCCTTTTTTTAAATACCTTTCATTTAAAAAACTGGAGTATCGTTTCATGGAGGGAGACGGAGGAGGGGCGGAAGAGGCCCCCGCAACATGCCTGCACAATTTCAGCTTCCGGGTCTGCGTCTGGCTGATGACGGTCTTGGGGGTGGTCGGGACTGCAATAGGCGGGGCTACATCAGGGGTGCTTACTGCACTGGAAACTAATTTTGGGTTCAGCGCATTGGAGCTTGGTCTTATTGTAGCGTCTTATGACGTTGGCGCTACCCTTCTCGCTACACCATGTGGATACCTTGGGGTTGACCAAGCACCCCGTTGGATAGGGGGAGGTTTTGTCCTTGCAGGGATTGCTTGTGTGATCTTCGGAATCGTTTCGTCGTTTTCTCTTCTCTGTATAAGCCAAGTCTTTGCTGGCGCTGGAGCATCTATCATTTGGATTCTCGGAGTAGTCCATATCGACAATAATGTTCCAAATAAAGCGGTCGCCGGAGGGTACACAGCATGGTTCATGTGCTTGTCCCCCTTTGGGGTGGTGTTTGGATTGATCTTCGCGGGATCGTTTTTGACAAATTGCTCGGATGACACAGAAGGGGATAACGAATGCGCTGTGGACGATGTGCTCCTGATATTAGGAAATGGAACAAATGTGACGGCAGTGGTGGAAGCGGAACCATTGGAGTGCAATGCATGGCGATATGCGTTTATATTGTTGGGCGCGATGTTGGTTCCGACAGGATTATGGTTTTTCTTTTCGAAAAGGAAATATCGAAGCCCGGCGAGCATTTCTTGCTGCAAAAAACTACGTTACGAAGATGAAGAAAAAGTTGGGAACGAAGACGAAGATGCGCTAGATACTTCCATCTCGTCGCTCGATCTTGCAGGACTATCTTGGCGTGATTTTCGAACCGGAATCCACGCTCTGGCAACAAATCTTCGCTACCTCCTCATCGTCTTTGCATCTGCTATTCACGCTTTTCAGGCAGCGGCGATCATCAATTTTGGCCCCAGATTTCTCGAAAAACAGCTCTGCATAGAACGTTCGACCGCAACAATGCTGACCGGAACGTTAGTCCCTATCATCTGCCTCGGCGTTTTTGTAGGGGGAATGATTCCGGAGTGGAGGAGATGGGGAGTAGGGAGAACCTCTGAGACGCTGTTTTTGATGGGCGGCGCGACGTTGTGTGCTGTTCCGTTTGGAATGGCTGCGTTTTCGGCTGATAGCGTTGCGCTGTTTCTTATTCTTGCGATGATTTGCATGGCGTTTGGGTTTGCGAATCTCGCACCGTTGGTTATGACCGCACAGCGTGTCGTCCCCGAAAGATACCGAGGATTGGCTGTTGCTGTGCAAAATGTTATAGGAAGGGTTCTCGGTGCGGTGCCAGGTCCGCTTGCTTTTGGAGCATGGATTGATAAGGTGGAGGCAGAAGGGGGGTCGCCACGGAAAGCATATGTGGTGACGTTGGCAGTGTGTCTTTCAGTATCGGGGTTGATGTGGATTCTTGCGGCTGTGCTGCAACGTCCGTTCGATAGGAGGATCCGAGACGCATCCTCCGCTTTGGATAGTCCACCAGGTGATATCGATTCGGATGGGGGTGCGGTCGTCGCGCACCCCCTGCGTGGTGGAAGTGGCAGCAGTGCTGTCACGCAGGATAAAGGCCCCGCAGCAGAACATCTCAGCCCTATCCCAGAGGAGGAGCAGGACCACGTACACGAGATGGTGCGTGCCCCACCAAATAGCAGCAGCAATGACAGCAAATATGCTGGAGAGGTGCAGTCGATATAAAAAGAGGAAGTAAAGAGGGGGGTGGGGTGACGTTGGCAGTGTGTCTTTCAGTGTCGGGGTTGATGTGGATTGTTGCGGCAGTGCTGCAACGTCCGTTTGATAGAAGGATCCGAGACGCATCCTCCGCTTTGGATAGTCCACCAGGTGATATCGATTCCGATGGGGGTGCGGTCGTAGCGCACCCCCTGCGTGGTGGAAGTGGCAGCAGTGCTGTCACGCAGGATAAAGTCCCCGCAGAGCATCTCAGCCCCATCCCAGAGGAGGAGCAGGACCACGTACACGAGATGGTGCGTGCCCCACCAAATAGCAGCAGCAATGACAGCAAATATGCTGGGGAGGTGCAGTCGATATAAAAAGAGGAAGTGGTGAGGGGGGGGACCCTCAGCCCCCTCACTCAGGGGGGGGGACCTGAGGGGGGGGGTGGGATGGGGTTGGGAGCATAACAAAAAATAGAAGCGGGTGAGACAAAAAAAAAACCCAGACCGAGAGTGGTGAGGGGATTTTTCAAAATTTAATTTTACGTGAAAAGAAAGAAAAGTGGAGATTGCACAAAACTGTGGTCAACACAAAACCGAGGCAAACTACATGAACAAGATAAAACAATAAGCTCGCGTTTCTTTTATCGAACAGATTTTATTCTCCGCCCCGTACCCAAAACGTAAACACCACTTTGAATCAGAAAAAATATTTTCCTCTCCTTTTTTCTTCCACACGCGCCGGTTTTTGTATTTCGCTAATTTTTATCAAAAAGCTTTGAGTGCGAAACGTTTCTCCATGTATTGCACGGGAAACAATATGACAAACAGGTGCAGGGTGGTTCCGTGCTTATCATAGAACCTGGCACCTTGTGTGTCTCCCAAAAACCAAAAAAGCGTTGTGTGTGTAGTTTTGAAGGAAGGAAAAATAAAACTCCAACAATTTATCAAAAAAAAAAAGAATATGAATAGTGAAGCAACATCCCTCGGGTGTTCAGTTCAAGTTTTTTTTTCTCTCGAAAAATTAATGGTATTGGGGGAACAACAGTTACACGTACTTCTAGAGTAGTGAGCAACGTGCCAGTTTTTACATTTTAAGTACAGTGTGTAAAGGACCTACCCCGGGTAGGTGATTGTCGACACCAACGAGAACGGGCCCGGCTGGTGTAATGAATTATAATAAAGAAATATAGTGGAGTTCATCCTCGGGTGGCTACACTAATACAACCAAGTTTTCAAAGAAAGGGGGGGGTGTAAAAAAACACAGTTGCCAAGTACATCTCTATGGGCATGGCTTTGCACATTATACTTCCCAAAAATTGCCCTCAAATGACGTAGGTTTGGTTTGTGAGGAACCGGAACAAATGGGAGGGAGGGGGGGTATTTTTTTGCGGTACATTTTTAGCACCCTCTTTTCCTTCTTTTCGTCAGAAAAGGAATGTATATGAAACAATTTTTTGCGACAACAATTACGATCAATACTCAGCACGAGAGGCTTAGGTTCATCTTATAAACTCTTTTTTTTTTCTTCTTTTTTTGCGAAAATGCTCATCTGCCTGGGTCCGCCGGCGTCTGGTGTGACTTTTTGCACTTGAGCTTTTATTTTTAAACTTCGATGCATCTTTTGTTTGAATACAAACATACGAAGCGGTACGTACATTCGTAAGGAAATAATACAGACCGAAATGATTGGGCTCTTTCGGATTGAATGATTGGAATAGTGTGTGTTGTGCGGAAATATGTACTATCTCTTTCTGTAGCATCGTTGGTGTGGCTGAAGGGGGGATACTTTTTGCTATTTTCTGCTATTCTCAATTGTATTCCAATGAAAACCACAAAGTAGAAAAGTTCGAGAATGTAGGTTTTATTAATTTTCATAAAACCGTCATAAGTGGAAACGGCACCAACTGGGACTCTTTTTTGGTCACGGCTTTACTCTAGACAGAAAAATAATAAAACCTACATTCTTGAGCTCTTCTATACGAAATGATTTTCATTGGACGCATCCCTTTTTTTTTCAAATGGAAAACGCTAATAACTTTTTGACCCCCCTCTGTAAGTGTTGGTTGAATTGGAGTCGGGGAGCACAAGCAAAGGGCAATGACAGGAAAAGAATGAGTAAAAGAACAAGATAGAAGAGCCAGTATTTATGTCTGAGTTTCACACACAATTCCAATCATTCGAACCGAAGACACCCAAACATTTCGGCTTGTATTATTTCCTTACAACCGTACGCGTACCGCTTCGTCTGTTGTATACAATAAAAAAAGAGGTGCGTACAAGTGGGAGAACGGAATACCGAAGCCCCAGTAATAAAAAATCATTTTTGATAAAAAAATCCGAGGCTATTACGTGAGTGACTTTAGGGAGAGGAAGCTTGCACAATGTGGCAACTACACTATCCCAACAATTTTTCAAAAAAATAAAAAAGCACAGACTAAAAAAAATAACCAAGAAGTTGCGTTGTTTCATTAGCAAAAGTTTTAATAGGGAACGAAATTGGGGGGGGGTCAAAAAAAAGGGGGTTTTAGCTTTTGTTTCTTCACCCGCCACTATTTTAGTGAGCTTACAGCAGCAATGGTGTCTGCACTCCTTGCTCTGCACAACACAGTGCAGAGCAACCTTGTCCTCATTCTTCGCAGGGTGAGTGCGAACACCTGCTCGTATCCCCCTGTATCTGCTCCCTGCGTACTTCTGTCCTGCCTTCCACATACCCCACCCTGTGTCTCGCCATCCTCAGTGTTTGTGCTCTCTTTGTCCCTTCCTTCCTATGTCGAATGCCTGTTGGGATTCACC
Organism: Rhynchopus sp. YZ270_cl-10; assembly: GCA_964035575.1. Classification (NCBI taxonomy): domain Eukaryota; phylum Euglenozoa; class Diplonemea; order Diplonemida; family Diplonemidae; genus Rhynchopus; species Rhynchopus sp. YZ270_cl-10. The sequence continues at coordinate 1,141,973 of OZ037849.1, forward strand.
TCTGGAGGTGTAGAGTGCGTGGCATGCAACGAAGGTGAAGACAACAAGTGTTGCAAAGAGGGGTAGTCTGTACTAAGGTGGTGTGGTGCGTGGGGGGGTGGTTTGGTTGGTCATGGATATGCTGCCCTTTGTGTGTGCGGGTCTTCAGTAAAAGTGCGTTGTGGAAGTTCAGGGACACCACTCACCCCACAACCTCCACAAAAAAGAAACAGAACAAAATACACACATCAATATCTTCAAAAAACCATGTCGAAGCGACACGCAGACAGCACACCTTATGAGAAGGCGCCAAACAGCACAACGCTTTCTGCAGACGAGGTCTTGGTGGAGGCTGCCAGGAACGGCGACACAACTACCGTGCAGGAGGGACTTGAGAAGCTCAGCACAGACACAGACAGCAAAAGGGTCGCTTTCGATGCTGTGCGCGAGGCATGCAGAGGGAACCACGATGAATGCCTTGCACTGCTTCTTCCGTATGTTGAGACAACGCAGATGGGCTTTGGGATCCTGCTGAGTGAGTGTCCACGCAGACCACACTGCGCGCACGAAGGTCCTCTTGCAGCATTGGAAATCAGTCTGCAGCAACGTCGCGTTTGTCCCACACGGGAAGGAGGACAGGAAAGACCGTGCCTGTCCAGCCATGTGGGCGGACCCTGCAGTGTGTGAGGTGCTCATTGATGCAGGGGCAGACATCGAGACAAAGGACGACATGGGACGTTCGCCTCTGCACTGGGCTTGCCGTTCAGGAACACTCGAGGTTGTGAAGATGTTGCACAAACAAGGTGCCGGAGTGTGTGTCACGTGCAACTCCGGAAACACATGTCTTATTTTTGCGGCAAATAATGGACACACCGAGACTGTGCGTTACCTTGTGGGTTTGAAGGATGTGGATGTGAATCACACAGCAAAGAACGGCTGGTCTGCGTTGGTCTGTGCAGTACGACAAAAGCATGCAGATGTGGTGCAGGTGCTCATTGATGCAGGGGCAGACATCGAAGCAAGAGACAAAAGCTCACGTACACCTCTCATCTCTTCTTGCGAGAAAGGGGAACTCCCGATTGTGAAGATGTTGGTGGAAGCAGGTGCTAAAGTACGTGCCACAGACAAGAAAGGAGGCACATGTCTTATTATGGCAGCAAACTTTGGACACACCGAGACTGTGCGCTATCTTGTGGGCTTGCCGGATATGGACGTCGTAATGAGTATCAAGGATAAGGATGGCTACACTGCGGTGCTCGTCGTAGCTGATCTAGGCCATGCAGATGTGATGAAGGTGCTCATTGATGCAGGGGCAGACATCGAGACAAAGGACGACATGGGACGTTCGCCTCTGCACCGGGCTTGCTGTTCAGGAACACTCGAAGTTGTGAAGATGTTGCACAAACAAGGTGCCGGAGTGTGTGTCACGTGCAAAGGTTACACAGGTCTTATTTTTGCGGCATTTAATGGACACACCGAGACTGTGCGTTACCTTGTGGGCCTGAAGGATGTGGATGTGAATCACACAGCAAATGACGGCTGGTCTGCGTTGGGATGTGCAGTGCGTCAAAAGCATGCAGATGTGGTGCAGGTGCTCATTGATGCAGGGGCAGATATCGAGGCAAGAGACAGCAACGCACGTCCTCTAATCTCTGCTTGCGAGAAAGGGGAACTCCGAATTGTGAAGATGTTGGTGGAAGCAGGTGCGGAAGTACGTGCCACAGACAAGCAAGGACGCACATGTCTTATGATGGCAGCAACCTTTGGACACACCGAGACTGTGCGCTATCTTGTGGGCTTGCCGGATATGGACGTCGTAATGAGTACCAAGGCTGAGGAAGGTAACACTGCTGTTCTCGCCGACATCGAAACGAAGAACAATGCCGGGCAATCAGCACTTTCCGTGGCAAGCATGTCCGGGAAACTCGAAGTTGTCAAGGTGTTGGTCAGAGCCGGTGCGAAAGTGTGTGTCACAGACAACAATGGAAACACATGTCTTACCCTTGCGGCTGCTGGTCGACACACCGAGACTGTGCGTACTCTTCTCTGCATGCCGGGGGTGGACGTGAATCACTCAAGTTCACTGGGCTTCACTGCACTGCTCCACGCAGTGTTAAATGAGGACTCAATTTTGGTGCAGGTGCTCATTGGGGCAGGGGCAGACATTGAGGTGAATGAACAGAGTGGATTTACCCCACCTCTTCACACTGCTTGCGAGATAGGGGAACTCACAATTGTGCAGATGTTGGTGGAAGCAGGTGCAGACGTGCGTGTGGTGGACGACAATGGTAGCACATGTCTTCATGGCGCGGCATTTCACGGACACACCGAGACTGTGCGCTATCTTGTGGGCTTGAAGGATATGGATGTGAATCACACAGCAAATGACGGCTGGACTGCGTTGGGATGTGCACTCCGTGAATATCATACAGATGTGGTGCAGGTGCTCATTGATGCAGGGGCAGATCTACGCGATAACCCAGCAGCCTGATCAAGACGCTGCAGGACATGTTGGAGGGAGGCTATTGCTGTGCAACAGCCTCCCTCCCACCTTCGGCGGCCTGTTCCTCGAGCTCAAGACGTCGTCGCTGGGCAGGTGCAGTCAATATGAAGAAAGAGAAGATGGGGGTAGGGTAGGCTAGGGTAGGGGGGGAGTATGCAGTGTAGAAGCGGGTGAGACGAACCCTGACCAATGAATGAGAGTGGTTCAGGGATGTTTCAAATTTTATTTTACTGTGTTGAAATGAACTCGTTCAGCACGTCCAGCGTAATGGTGGGGGGGTGGTTGTATGGATATACTGCTTTGCAGAGGTACGTCATGGAAGAAGAGTATTTTAAAAAAGGAATAAAGAATACAAATGAACAGTGAAGCAACATCCCTCGGTGTTCAGTTTCAAGTTTTTTTTTCTCTCAAAAAATACATAGTTTTGGGGGAACAACAGTAACGTGTACTTCTAGAACAGTGGACAATGTGCCGTTTTTGGCGCCTCTTCGTGGCTTGCCCGCACCCTCCAAGGACAGCAAACTGGCAATTTCCTCTCAGCAGAAGCTTCTGGCGTGGTCATGTACGGAGGACCGGTCCGTTCCTCTCTGGCTGCACACACGAAGCACAACTACCCGTCGTTGTGTGGGAGGACCTCTAACTGGCGAGGAGTTGTCTCTCTTGTGTTTGCAAATGACAACACATCTCGTTCCCTTTCAGAAACACAACCCCTCTTCCACCTGCCCTCCCCACACACCTTTCCCCACAGAACAAAGTTACTCCCCTGAACATGGACATCACAGGACACTTCGAATCTGCAAGCTGTGTGATAGAAGTGGACGGGAGCGCCACCCTTGCACAGGTGAAGGGGAAGCTTGTTGCGGAGCTTGGCGTGCCGCATGCTCGGCATGTTGGTGTGCGGATGAGAGGCGGTGGCGACATCGGCAACGACGACTTGCGCATCTGCGACACGGAGATGGATGAGGGATGTGCCGTTGAGCTGTACTGCGCTGGTGCCAACATCACTCCTGGGGTGATACAAGGCTCGGAGGAGACATACTCGCTCACACTCTCCCCGTGTGATAGGTATCTTGCAGTGCTGTGGGATAAGGGGGGTCTGTCCATCTTTGACACGACTTCACATGAGCGTCTGTGCAGCTTCCCTGGCCTGTGTATTTCTACCCCAGCATTCTCACCTTGCAGTGAGTGGATCTCACATGTCAACAAGGGTCTGGACTGTGCAGAGGTTCATGACGTGAAGACAGGTGCCGTGGTGCACTCCTTTGGAGATGCAGGTGATAAGAGGAAGACCACGGCATGGTCACCCTGTGGAACAAGGCTGTTGTCGTGCTGTAAGAACAAAGGTTTGCAGGTGTGGGACATTGCAACAGGCGTTGTTGTGCATGAATGGAGCCACGTTGTGAAGTGCGTGAACGTCATGGTTGTGGCAGGTGACAAGGTGGCGATGTATGGGGGGAACAGCAAACAGATCACCATCTGGGACTACACGACAGGGGTGGAGGTGCTTGTTATTGCAGCCCCTTCTGACGTTGATTACATAGCACTGACACCAGACCAACGTTTCATTGCAGCGTCTTGCAACAAATATGTGCGTGTCTGGAACATCGAAACAGGTGAATGTGTGTTTGAATACGTCTCAGAAAACAGGTGTTTTGATGTTGCTGTGTCCAACGACGTTGTAGCTGTCTACTCTTCTGAGACCTTGTGCGTGTGGTGCATCTCAACAGGGAAGCAACTGTTACGTCGTGATTTTGAGGACAACGATTCTTTCGGTCTTGCAATCAGCAGCTGTGGTGGTGTGGTGATGTACGGCAGGGATGAGGGTGTTGAGATTGTTGACATCTCACACCTCTCTTCTTGAACCCATCTTCCACAACCTAAAGGTGCCATCTAACTTTGCTTCCCTTTCCTGCACCTAGCCTGGGTCACTCCACGCAGGAAGATACGTAAAGATAGATGAGCATGTCTCTCGTTGCGGGAGTGGATTGGCAATGGAGACGGTGCCGTTCCGCTTTTGCAGGCACGAAGCACAACTACCTCATACTGGGCGAGGAGTTATCTCTTTTGTTTTTTGATGGTGACATACATTTGTCGTCGTTCATTATTCCTTCATCTCCCTCAGCATCTCTGATTGGAAATATCCACCCTGACGTCACTTCTCTTTTGTACGAGTATGCAATACGTCTGGAAATGAAAGACGCGTTCTTCGGTTGCCATGAGTCTTACCGTTTCCCCTTCCCCCCTTTTGTGCTCCACCTCTCCCCCGTACTTCCTGAAGGAGGGACGGTGTCCTTTCAGGACCATCGTTGATTTTGCCCTTTCTTCAGTTGTCTGGTAGTTTATTCTGTGGTGGGATGCTACAGAGACATGCCTAGAGCCTACACCAACACTCCAGAATAACACAAAAGCCTTAAAATGCGTGCGTCGGTGGTTGCGTGTATGATGCTGGGTGTTGGCCACGTGGCTGCACAGTGCACAGGAGACTTTGACGTCAGCTTCGGAGGCGTGCAGGCAGCAGGCATTGAGGTGACAGGGTCGTCGCTGAGCACACCCGGACTGGACCTGTCGGGTATCCACAGCAACCTGCTGGGGATGACTGCGTTCGTCCCGCAGGGCCCATTCCCGCTGAGTGGCGGGGAGACTGTAACTGTGCGCTGCTGCACAAGCGAGTGCGAGGTGGTGGTGGGTGCGTACACATGCTTCCCGTGCTCGGCAGGCAAGAACGGAATGATCCCAAGCGTGCTGCGCAACCTGGGGTTTGATGGTGCTGCGTGCGGGGCTCGCTTTGGGCCCGACTCTCTGAACATGGGGACCTTCCGCTCGCTTCTGGACACCGCAAACCCGGAGGTGACCTTTACCCTGGATGGCACCACCCAGGGCATGGCTGTGTTCCTCCGTGCTGTGGGCGTGCCGAGCACGCTCAACCTCCCTGCCACTGCGACCTCCGAATTCGTGCACGCAATGGCCGTCCTCGGGGGACACGACGTCGAGATCACCTCCAGCCAAGCGAGCCTGACCTACACTGCTGCGGGCAACGTGCACGACGGGATCCAGGCCTGGAACGACAGGGTGTACACCCTCGAAAACGTGGACCCCGAGCTGCAGGCCGCAACGTACTACCGCCCTTCCAAGGTGAAGAGCATTGCGTCTGGCACGACCATCAGCGTGACCGGGAAGGGCCCCATGACTGTATACATGATTGTGGAGACGAGACACATTGGTGGCAGCAATGACCGCCACGGGAACTTCTTCAACACCCTCCCGCTGAACGGATGGACACGCGTCCTCGCCAGCAACGAACCCATCTGGCTGCTCCAGAGCATCAACCGCCGTTCCCCCATGGCTGTCTTCAAGATGCAGATGGAGGGAGAGCCGGCCCAGTACTCCCCCACCGCCCAATGGTGCCCTCGTCCACAGGGACCGTTCCCATCGTGTGTCTGCCCAGGACTGCCTTGAACAGACTCATAACCATCAAGATACCCCGGTTTTGTGATGAACTCCGACACAATATCGAAGGAAAAAAAGATCCCCCAAATTTCATCAACTTTTCATCCCCCGTTTCAGAGTTGTGAGAGTGTCTTCGTGAATTTTTTTTTTTTCCATATTAGCTTTTAATCGTTGTCATCTTGTAACGTTTTTTTTTAATCTCTTTGGGGCACAGTTTAACCATAATAGCCCATTGTGGATAAAAAAATCACGGAAAAGATTAATTGTTTGCTTTTATTAGCGATAGCGATAGTGGTACAATGTGTGCACCGAAAGGCACATGCATCGTACACGTTTTCTTTCAGAGGTACACTGTCACGAGAGGGCTTTGTATTTCAACTCTACCTTATTTTTGTTTCGTTTTGCGATATGAGTCGAGCCTACAACCTCCTTGCGCGAAAGACTTGACGCAGCCCCAAACAAAAGGCTATCCTTGGCCTGTTCGGTACTTCATTTGATGATGTGATTGTGTTTACAAGCAGGTGTGGCTAGCTTTCTTAGAACATTGGCCTAGATTGTGTGTGTGCAGATATCTGCACATTTGTCGTGGCTTAGTCGCCGCGTAAACGCACGGTCGCTGCTTACAACACAGACGGTGTATCACAACGCTGGCAAAAAAAATGCGGTCATCAGATCCACTTTTTTTTTTGTCAGGGACCGTGTCACTGTCGCTCAAAATGATCGATGATTTGTCCTGAAACTCTCTAAAAATCACTCAATTTAAACACCCCCTCCCTCCTCCCTTCCCCCCCCCCCCCCTAGGTGGGGGCAAAACCTTCAGGACGGGTGAGGCATTTTGACTTTTTTGGACTTCCGCGCAAAGTACCCACAAACCACCCCTCATACCCACCCAGAAATGGGTCAGAAACACCCTGTGACCCGAAAATCCATGCTAAGGGCGACTCAGAATATGAAAAAATGCAAAAAAATAGTGAAAAAGTGGCCTTTTGACGGTTTTGGCCATGTTGGGTAAAATGGCCATTTTTGGACAAAAAAATCAAAAAAACAGCAAAATTTCGACGTCATGACAGCTGCTTGGGCACAAACCTACCCCAGGGAGGTCCTGTGAGTCCATTCCGACCTGTTTTGGACACTTTAGGTACTTTTTTTGGCCGTTTTTTGGTGTTTTTAGGTCAAAAAACATCCCCGGACTATCCCCGGACTATCCCCGGACCGGACTTGCGCCCTGCTTTCAGACCCACTCTGGGCCAAAAAATGGGTGAAAACCCCCGAAAAAGCACTCCGGGAACCCAGATAGTTCCAAATATCCACCAGAAACCCACCCAAACACCTCAAAAACATGCCAGAAAAATATTTTTAAAAACACACTTTTTCAAATAAGTTATTATGGAACCTGCCCAGATGAACTTTTTGAAAAAAGTGTGTTTTTGAAAATATTTTTCTGGCATGTTTTTGAGGTGTTTGGGTGGGTTTCTAGTGGATATTTGGAACTATCTGGGTTCCCGGAGTGCTTTTTCGGGGGTTTTCACCCATTTTTTGGCCCAGAGTGGGTCCAAAAGCAGGGCGCAAGTCGCGGCCCAGGGACGTCCAGGGTAAAGTCCAGGGTATTTTTTGACCTAAAAACACCAAAAAACGGCCAAAAAAAGTACCTAAAGTGTCCAAAACAGGTCGGAATGGACTCACAGGACCTCCCTGGGGTAGGTTTGTGCCCAAGCAGCTGTCATGACGTCGAAATTTTGCTGTTTTTTTGATTTTTTTGTCCAAAAATGGCCATTTTACCCAACATGGCCAAAACCGTCAAAAGGCCACTTTTTCACTATTTTTTTGCATTTTTTCATATTCTGAGTCGCCCTTAGCATGGATTTTCGGGTCACAGGGTGTTTCTGACCCATTTCTGGGTGGGTATGAGGGGTGGTTTGTGGGTACTTTGCGCGGAAGTCCAAAAAAGTCAAAATGCCTCAAAAAAATAGGGGTTTTGCCCCCACCTACCCCCCCCCCCCCCCCGGAAACAAAAGGTTGCGTGAAAAGCATTTTGCACAGTGCTGTCTATTATACATCTCCACTGAGACAATCAAGTTTTCAAAAAAAAAAAAAAAAGAAAAAAGGGCTTCGGCCAGCATTTGAGTACAGACCCGAGTTCTCCCACCTGGTGGGATGACTCGGCGATTATCGACACAACAAAAATAAAATTTGGACAGTCTGATTGTCAAAACTTTAAAACCCCCTCGCCTTCGGGTATGCCTAGGGGTCTAAGCGCTCACTTTTCAAAGACCACCCTACCCCCTCCACACAGAAACCTATTTTTTTGTTCCCAGATATCCCCAGTTTTGGACCCAACGTGCCCCTTTTTTTGTTTTGAATAAAAATATACCAAATATTTATTACTTAAACGTCATCGCTTGCTATCCCTTTGCTGGAAACACTGCCCCCCCCATGTTTTTTTTTGTCACGAGCGGGTTGTTGTATTTCAAGTCAAGTTTTTTTTTCTCCTCCTCCATCACCCCTGAAAAGGATAGATGCATATCACAGTAGAGGTATGCGAAACCTATTCGGAATGTGTGGTGTTCCTGTACTGTCATTTTGCATCGATCCATCGGATATATTCTGTACGGAATTCTGGAATAGAGGCAAAAGTGTTCACAAAAAGCGTTTTTTTTTTTGAAAAAATGGTCGTTTTTGTTTCCTTTATTCCAATGGTTCAGTTCAGAATTCGTATTTTATTTAAAGCTAAAGTACGAGAGGTTCGAACACATCAATTCTCTTTGCATGAAGCGTTGTGCCGTTTTGATTCCGTCGTCATGATGGAGAGAATAACACACTTCGCTTGGTCGGGAGATTGTTGTTGCAAAATAAGTGAAAAGAAGAATAGAAAAACACACAAACAGTACAGCAATGCACCATAGCATCCAACTACCAGTCAGGGTGAAGGTGTGATGAGAAACGACCGAGAGTATTAAACGCTGAGGATATATTTCACCCCCCCACTTCCCCCCGTGCCAATGACGACGACCTAGTCATAAACAAGACTGTCGCTTTTTACGAGCACGTTATTAAAAAACCAACCTGGCATTTTACTGGCACCTGCCAATCATTTTTACTAGTAGTTGGTGTGGCTGAAAGGGGGTGCTATTTTCTGCTATTTTGGGGTCGTCGGCCAAACCCAAGTATGTTATCTAGTAAAAAGCGTCAGTCATGGTGCTGACTAGGTCGTGATCGTGTGTCTGCTTTCTTTTCTTTCGGAGTGTCAGTGCCTGCGTCCCAGAGGCGTTTGCACTATCAACTTCACTTTCTTTTTGCTATGCTTGAAAACTAAAAGTGTTTGCGGTCACAACCGCAAAAAGAGAGTTAAAAGCAAAGTGATAAAAGCCTTTTCCTCATCCCCCCCAGTGATTTTCTTTCAAAAGCATGTTGTGGAAGTTCAGGGACACCACTCACCTCACAACCTCCACAAAAAATAAACAGAACAAAAGACACAAAGCAATATCTTCAAAACACCATGTGGAAGCGACTCGCAGACAGCACACCTGACGAGATGGCGCCAAACAGTACAACGCTTTCTGCAGACGAGGTCTTGGTGGAGGCTGCCAGGAACGGCGACATGACTGCCGTGCAGGTGGGACTTGAGAAGCTCAGCCCAGACACAGACAGCAAAAGGGTCGCTTTCGATGCTGTGCGCGAGGCATGCTTTTGGAACCACAATGAATGCCTTGCACTGCTTCTTCCGTATGTTGAGACAACGCAGATGGGCTTTGGGATCCTGCTGAGTGAGTGTGTCTACGCAGACCACACTGCGCGCACGAAGGTCCTCTTGCAGCATTGGAAGTCAGTCTGCAGCAACGTCGCGTTCGTCCCACACGGGAAGGAGGACATGGAAGACCGTGCCTGTCCAGCCATGTGGGTGGACCCTGCAGTGTGTGAGGTGCTCATTGATGCAGGGGCAGACATCGAGACAAAGGACGACATGGGACGTTCGCCTCTGCACTGGGCTTGCCGTTCAGGATCACTCGAAGTTGTGAAGATGTTGCACAAACAAGGTGCCGGAGTGTGTGTCACGTGCAACTTCGGATACTCATGTCTTATTTTTGCGGCATATCATGGACACACCGAGACTGTGCGTTACCTTGTGGGCTTGAAGGATGTGGATGTGAATCACACAGCAAAGAACGGCTGGTCTGCGTTGGTCTGTGCAGTACGACAAAAGCATGCAGATGTGGTGCAGGTGCTCATTGATGCAGGGGCAGACATCGAAGCAAGAGACGAGGACTTATGTACACCTCTCATGTCTTCTTGCGGGAAAGGGGAACTCCCGATTGTGAAGATGTTGTTGAAAGCAGGTGCGGAAGTACGTGCCACAGACAAGGTAGGACGCACGTGTCTTATAATGGCTGCAGGCTTTGGACACACCGAGACTGTGCGCTATCTTGTGGGCTTGCCGGATATGGACGTCGTAATGAGTATCAAGGATGAGGAAGGCTACACTGCGGTGCTCGTCGCAGCTGAGCTAGACAGTGCAGATGTGATGAAGGTGCTCATTGATGCAGGGGCAGACATCGAGACGAAGAACAATGAGGGACGATCACCACTTTCCATGGCAAGCAAATTCGGGAAACTCGAAGTTGTCAAGGTGTTGGTCAGAGCAGGTGCGAAAGTGTGTGTCACAGACAACATTGGAGGGACATGTCTGACCCTTGCGGGTGGTCGTGGACACACCGAGACTGTGCGTACTCTTCTCTGCATGCCGGGGGTGGACGTGAATGACTCGTTTCACAGGAACTACACTGCACTGCTCTGCGCAGTGAGACAGGAGGACTCAGATTTGGTGCAGGTGCTCATTGGGGCAGGGGCAGACATTGAGGTGAAGGACGGCAGTGGATGTTCACCTCTTCACACTGCTTGCGAGAAAGGGGAACTCGCAATTGTACAGATGTTGGTGGAAGCAGGTGCAGACGTGCGTGTGGTGGACGACAGGGGTAACACGTGTCTTCTTCTTGCGGCAGATCACGGACACACCGAGACTGTGCGCTATCTTGTGAACTTGCCAAAAGTGGACGTGAACCACAGAAATATGTCACGTCTCACTGCGTTGGACCGTGCTAGGCAGAAACAACATGCTGGTGTGGAGCGGGTCATCTCGGAGCGGTTGAGCAACTAAGCACAGTGGCATGAGGTTCATCTTCAAGCCTTTCTTGTTCCTTTGGTATGAGGGGCGACAGACACCACCATTGTGGTAGGGAACAAGGCTGAGACAACGTTTCGTGCATCTACCCTTTTCAACAGGGGAATTTTGTCCATTTTTACGATAAAAATATGAACTAATCCCTGACTGTGATGAGTCTCGAACTCAACACACAGTCTCAGTTTCGCACTTGCGTTGGAAATTTTCGTAAAGTGCCCCGCCAATTAGTTTACCCCCCAAAATGGTAGCACTTTTCCTCTCCCCCCTTCTTCATTTTCCTTCCCTAGCTTCGAAGTAGAATTTTGATGAAGTGAAAACACCGAAACCTCAGAGGATTGACAAAAGTAAACAACACACACGAAAAAAAACAAACAAATGAGGTCACGAAACGCGCTGTTTGTAGCGTTGCTTGCGATAGGTCTATTTGATGTCGAGGCGACGAAGCCGAACTTTGTTTTCATTCTGACTGACGATCAGGACATGCAACTTGGGACAGAGGACGTCTACACGCAGTGGGGAAGTGTGGCCGCACAACCCAAGGTTCAACGCCGTCTTCTCGACAATGGCACGGCAATGGAAAACTTCTTTGTGAACACACCCATCTGTTGCCCCAGCCGCACAGAGTTCTTTACGGGGCGTTACTTCCACAATGTTCGCGGTGTGAATGGGACTGGCTGCATGCACGTTGACACAGGGAACGTCTCGGACCAGACGCAAGGCCTCTTTGGGCAGTTCATTAAGAACGGCTACAACGTCGGCATCTTTGGAAAGGTCACGAACGACCAGCTCCCCCAGCTGGAGCACATTGTCGCGCAGCGGAGCGCCTCCTACATAAGCTCCCCGATTGACTACAACAACTACTTTGGGCTGACCTATTTCAACTACAATGCGAGCGCAGGGGATGTGAAGGGGACGACTGAGACGCTCGACAAGGATTCCCCCAAATACGGCACCGCATACCAGACGACGCAGATCGGGAACCGGACGGCGGTGTGGCTGGCGGAGGTGCTTCTGAAGGAGCAGTTTCCGTTCTTTTTGTATTTGGGGCCGCATGCGCCGCACTACCCTGCGGACCCTGCACCGTGGTATGAGGGCAAATTCGCAGAAGAGAAGGCGCCACGCACTCCCAACTACAATGTGGCAAGCCCCGACAAGACACCGCACATCAGGCAGAACGGTGCGATGACAGATGTGATGCAGTGCTGGGAGGATGAGCACTTCCGCGACCGCTGGCGCACGCTAGTCTCTGTCGATGACCTCGTAGACTTCGTCTTCACCGAGCTCGACGCATACCACCAAACTGAAAACACATACGTCATCTACACCTCCGACCACGGCTACAAACTCGGCCAATGGCGTGTCCCCACCTCCAAAGAGCACCCATACGAAACCGACATCCGCGTCCCCCTCTTCATCTCCGGCCCCGGCATTGCACCGAAAACAGTTCTCCCGCAGATAACAGGCAATGTAGACCTTCTCCCCACCCTTCTGGAGCTTGCCGGCATCACAACGGACCTACCGGACAACGTTGACGGCAAGGAGTTTGCATCAGTACTTCTCGGCAAAGATGTGAAGAAAGACAGACGGACCGCATGGCTCAACGAATATCAATCGGTGGGGACATACTGGAGTGACCACTCCAACATGTGGACACCACAGGGGTTTGACTGTGGTGGGCCCTTGCCTTCTGGGCCGGCCGGTGCGGTTGCGCACAACCTCTGTGTCGAGCAGAACACCACGGGGACAGGGAACTGCTACTACGTGGACTCCGAGAAGTCAAACACGTTCCGTTCCCTCAGGAGGCTCAACGAAACGCACAACACAACGTACGTCGAGTACAACTCCGCCTGGGAGTGGTGCCCCACCTGCCCGATCCACAGAGAGTACTACAACGTGACAGCAGACCCCTACCAGATGCACAACCTCTACACCACGCTGTCGGAGGAAGTCAAGGCAGCGCTAGTCTCAGAGCTCAACGAGTACTCTGCATGCATGAACGAGGAATGCCCTTGAAGTAGTGTGGGGGTCGGGAAAAGGGGGTGAAAAATACCTTGATTTTTTTGTCGTCCATTTTTTGGATATGTGCATTTGTAATATTGTCCCTAGCGGAAGATGTACCCAGTGAGTCTAATAATCGGTCATTTGGGTATGAGAGGCTTAAGGGTCATCTTATAAACGTTTGTTTGGGTCATACCCCTGGTGGGATATGACCCAATTTTTTTGTGTGTGTGTGTTTTGTGCATTCATCTTTGTTGCAAAAGCTTTGATTTGACCCTCCCCATCTACCCCCTCTCCCCACACAACAACGTTTTTTGATAAAATGTAAGTAAAATTTTTTGCGGTTTTTTGCGCTCGCAAAAAAAATACCCCCCAAAGAAGTGGTAAGCGAGAATACCACACCCCACTCGACTGCTCTTCCAATTCTACTGGATGACTGTCAAACGCAAAAAGGGGTTCCGCGCGCTCGGTCGCTTCAGAGAACCCCTCCCCCTTCTTCCACACAGCGTGTGTATCTCGTGTAATATTGTGTTTTTTTCTTCTCACCCCCTGAACGGAATACCTCCTCCCCAGATCCCGCCCCACTGGCAGTGTCATGACTGTTTTTTTTTTATTTAAGTGCTCTGCGTCCGCCGATGAACAGTGAGGCGTTTGCACTTTTCAACTTTTTTTTATTGCTGCATTTTACTTCTGGTGACTTAGTTTGTTTACCGACCCTTCCCCGTGAAATTGTCCCTGGCGGCAAAATACCGGTTTTTGGGGGAGAGACAATTTCACGGATGGGTCGGTACTGTATTATCTGTCGGAGGGGAAAACGTAAAGCCTTTGCGATTGGCGATGTTGAGGGGGTTATTTTTTCCAACTTTTTTTTGTAAAGATGTGTGCACGAGAGAAGTACAATTCATCTGTCAAAGTTTCTCTTTAGGGGCTTAGGTGACTAAGCACGAGAGGCTTAGGTTCATCTTATTAACTATTTTTTTAGCGGCTGAGGTTCATCTTTTGCAAACTTTTCCCGATTCACTTAACAAAGTTGTTGCGATAGAAGTTCCTTTTCCCCAGTACCGGTTTGTTTGCTAAAATGCGGAGCACAGCGAGGCTAAGTAAGTCTGCAAGTTTTCCATGTTGTTGGGAAGTTTCTGCAATAACGGCAACCTCGCAAAAGCTGTTTTGTTTTACTGGGGGAAAGGTTACTAGCATTATTCATCTTACAACTTTTCTTTAAGGGTGACTTTAAGGTGACTAAGCACGAGAGGCTTAGGATCATCTTATAAACTTTTCTTTCTTTTGTTCCGGTGAAGAAACGCGAGAGGCGTTTTTTCTTAACATACTTTTCTCTGTATTAGGAATACGGCGGAAGGCATGACAAATATTTCAATATTTTGCACACCCGTTACTTCACCGTCGTGTAGAATAGATGTTAGCTTTTGGGGGGGGGGGGGGGGGGGGGGTTTTATTGCAGGCCCATCACAAGCTAGGTGTTTTACCAACAAAAAACAACTTTTTTTTTTTTGGTCAGAACAAGAGTTGCTAATTGTGATGAGGTGTGGCCACTGTTCTGTACGTCTTCGTGAGTTGATGTACATATTTTTTTTTTTTGTAGAAAAAAAACCACCCACTTTTCGCAAAAACCGGACCCTCTTCGTTTCCTCTCTCCGACAAAAATTCAAACCGAAGATGAATTTATAGCAAAAAAAAAAAGGCTTTTCTACATTATTGTATTTTTCTTCTTTTACCCCTCTCTCTCTGCCTTATCTCCCCCCTCCCCCTCGCCTTCCCCTTCCCCCTCTCCAAATTGCTTCAATTTTGTTTTTCTTCAATACCCTCTACTGTCTTCAGTCATCAACAAAACCGCAACACAAACCATAACTATGGCCGCTCGCCCGTTGGACGGAATTGAGTTCCCGAAGGACAGCGCAGGGGAGCGCAAGACAACAGGCATCAACCAGGGCACCTTTGCCGCCGCAGTCAAGGGTGTCGATGCGGACCTTGGCTCACAGTATGTTAATCTTTTTTGCTTGAAGAGTCGAATTTTGAAAAGTCACACCACGTGGCGACCGCTTTTGGCGCGTCTGAAAGGACAGTCTTGATTGATTCTTTCTTGTATTAACACACAATCACCTTTAGGAACGTAGCTACCGAAGATAATAGGGATTTTCTTTTCACCTTTCTTTTTTCCAGCGTTTTTTGGTGATGTGGTGCCTTACCAGAAAATTAAATTGCTGCACATTTTTTTCAAATAAACCATTTATGAACGTTCGCACACCATGCAACCACCTCCCACAGGGTCGAGAACGCGAAGGGCTGGCGCCACTCCTATGTCAAGCACGTCGTCAACCAGGTCAAGCTCGCTGTGAAGTCCGACGAGAACGCCTTCAAGATTGCCGAGGACGGCGAGCGCTACCTGCACGACCAGATGACCTTCGTGCGCAACGGCGAGGAGACGTCCCTCTCGAAGGCCATGGCACGCTTCACTGACGCCGGCTTCAAGACCGCCACCATCAAGGGCACCGGCACACGCACCTCTGCGTACACCGTCCCATACCACGGAAAGGACCTTTCCGGCAAAGACCTCTCCGAGCTCATCGAGAAGTGGGTCCGCCAGGGCGTCATCGAGCTGTCCACCGGCGCCTCCCTCCTCAAGGTCGCGCAGAACCCGCAGTGGACGGACCTCTCCGACAAGTACTTCGTCCTCTTCGGCGCGGCGTCTGCCATGGGTCCCTTCCCGCTTCTGATGGCCATGGGTGCCAACGTCATTGCGCTCGACCTCGACCGTGACGGCATCTGGAAGAACCTCATCGCAAAGACCCGCGCCTCCCCGGGTACCCTCATCTTCCCCGTCTCCGAGGACGTGGCAGGAAAGAGTGACGACGAGATCTCTAAGGTCGCAGGGTGCAACCTTCTGACGAAGACCCCCGAGATCAGGACGTGGCTGTTGAGTCTGTACCCGAATGAGCAGCTTGTCTGTGGAGCGTACGCATACCTGGACGGTCCGCTCTTCGTGAAGGTGTCTGTTGCGATGGACGCTATTATCAAGGAACTGGTGCAGCACAGAAAGAAGAAGCCCGCCATCGCCTACCTGTGCACCCCGACCGATGCGCACGTTGTGCCCGCCAGCGCAATGCAGCAGGCAAAGTCGCAGTACAACAAGCGCCCGCTGTGGCAGGGGCTGCTCGAGCTGGTGCTCAGCTTCGCAGGGGGGAAGTTCAAGATGGCGAAGAACTTCACCCGCGCTGTCGAGGGAACCGAGCACCACGTGGTCGACGCGATTGTGTCCGACCAGGGCCCGAACTACATCCTCGCAAAGCGCCTCCAGCACTGGAGGGCGATTCTGTCCCGCCGTGATGGATGCATTGTCTCGACCAACATCGCACCTTCCACTGCCACGGTATGCCCACCTCCCTCCCCCTCCCTCCGTGTAGGTATTCTGTTGTAGGGGCGCTGCTTTTTCTTCGCAAATACGTGACTACCCCCCCACGTATCGCGTATAATACGTACGATACGTTCTGGAAAAAACCTGCTCTCCTCACTGCGCTGACACCAGCCCCTCTTCCTCCCTTCCTCCTCTCTATGGGCAGTTTTGCTTCGTAGAGAAGCTTGAAGTTCATCTCGTTGAGCGCAGTGTTCACAGCAAGCAAGCGCTCCCAACCATCTGAATCCTTTCCTAGCAATGCTCCCGTTCCTTTTGTCCAAGTTGGGTAAAAAATATTGGTTGACCACATGCTTGAATGCAGCATGTGCCACCGTGTCCTCGTCACTTTTGATGAGAACCAACACAACGGCATCTGCAATGATGCGTTGCGTCTGCGGGGTCGGTCTTCGCCTTCTTCTGCGAGGGGCTCTCACTCACGGACTGACGCTTCATTTTTTTTAAATACCGACCCTCCCCCGTGAAATTGTCCCCCCAAAAAAAACCGGTATTTTGCTCCGACGGACAATTTCAAGGCGGGGGGGACAATTTCAAGGGGGTCACAGGTATTACCAAGGTTATAACACCCCTAAGCAATCACTTGTCATGACAAGTGATTTACATTTGTCATTTCGCTTGTCAGGTGCCTCTGGACCACGTCGTGCACACATATCAAAAAAAAAAATACAACAGAAATCCGTGATCAGCAACAAGATGTTTGCCCTGGCGTACCGTGGCATGCACCACTTCAAGCCTGTTGAGGTGTTCCAGGAGGAGACCTCGAACGCCGTCATGACAGGCCTCATGCTCACCGACATCAACGACGTCACCAGCGCCGCCAACCCCAACACGAAGCTCGCCAACCCGATGTGCCTCTTCTCTGAGAACTCCTTCCACGGCGGCGCCTGGCGCTGCGCCTACAAATTCGGCGCTGTCGGCACCCCTGCCGTCATTGCGACGCTCTTCCTCTCCTATATGGTTGCGCCCTACATGATGCTCTACAACTTCTCGCAGGCAGCAGGATGGGGTGTCGCCCTGACCGGTCTCATCCAGCATGAAGTTGCTGGATCGGGTGTCGGCCTTTGGGGAAAGATTGGAAGCACCGTGACCTTCTTCCAGTACCTCGCAGGGCTTGAGTTGGTGCACGCGACGCTTGGGTTTACGAAGTCAGGATTTATGACAACCTTTGTGCAGCTTCTCAGCAGATTCGCGGTGGTCGCGGTGTTGAACCAATCCCCCGAGAAGGTTGCGACCGACAACGTTTTCCTGCGGATGATGCTCTTCGCTTGGTCCCTCACTGAGGTCATCCGGTACACATACTACGGAACCCCCGTTGAGATCAAGCCGCTGACGTGGCTCCGTTACACCCTCTTCCTTGTGCTCTACCCCATGGGTGTGACAGGAGAGATTGGTACCCTGAACAACGCCGTCTCTGCCGAGCCCGCGGCCGAGCTCTCCCCTCTCTGGGTTTTCCAGAAGATCCACCAGTACGGCGGAATCGGTGTGATTGCTGCCTCCTATGTTGTGGGTCTGTATGGGCTGTACACATACATGATCGCACAGAGGAAGAAGGTTCTCGGCAGAGGAAAGAAGAATGAGAATGTTACCGCCGAGAAGAAGAACAACTGAAGAAAAATTGTTTTTTTTTAAACCCCCAACGTATTTTTTTTGAGTTTTGTTTCTTTTGAGAAAGTGATTTTTTGGTCATCTTGATATTTTGCGCAATTTTTTTTCAAAAAAAAAATTCCAGGTTTTTCAAGAATGAAAACTGGGCAGGATGATTCCCCTTTTTCAATTGAGGTGATTTTCAGTTTGATTATTACCAACTTTTTTTTTTTCAAAAACTTTTGCTCTCTTTTCCCCCTCCCCCTGTTTCTACAAAACAGCTTTTGAGTTTCTCTTTGCTGGGCAAATCACAGTTCTTTTGCACTAGGCCCTTTTTTTTTTTTTTTTCATTTTCTTTTTTCTCCCCAAACCGGTGAAGATGAGATGTGGAACACATCTTTCTACTTTTAAAAAAAAATTTTTTAGATAAAATATGTTGGAAATAGTGGGTTGGACTTTTCCCTTTTTTTTAAGGTGGACTAAGCTTTAAGTTCAGCTTCTAAAACTATTCTGTCTTTTTTTCTGACCTTTTATAAGGAGATTTTGGCCCGCAGAGGATTCGGATCGTCTGACCAACTTTTCTTTTTTCTTTTTTATTTTTTTGCACAAAATGTCATAACGCTTTTGTGGTGGTGATCACTCCTACTGTCTGTCTAGGTTTTACATCGGACTTAGCATCAGAGACGTTTCAGGGGGGAAGCTTTTTTGAGTGGAAAGTTATTTTTTCCTCACGACTGAAATTGCGTTTTTCTTAGCACATTTCAATTACTCTTTTTTTTTCACCCCCAAAAACATCTCCTAAGTCTGCTCCCCATCTAGCACACAGTAGAGGATCGATACACCGCTTTCGCCCCCTCTTTTTTTTACTCCCTCCGAGAGGGAGCGAGAGAAGGACGGGGCAGTGTGTATATTTTACGCATTTTTCTTAAAAAACCTTTTCCCCGCCTTTTTTTTTGAAAAAACGGGTGGGGAAAAGAACAAATTTGACATTTGTTTCCAAAATACAATACAACGGGGCGAGCTATCTCGTCTCTGTGTTTGCATAAGGGAAAATGTGTGGGAGGAAGTTAAAAAAAAAATATGTGGTCTTATTAAGTCTCAAAAT
Source organism: Rhynchopus sp. YZ270_cl-10 (assembly GCA_964035575.1). Lineage (NCBI taxonomy): Eukaryota > Euglenozoa > Diplonemea > Diplonemida > Diplonemidae > Rhynchopus > Rhynchopus sp. YZ270_cl-10. The sequence continues at coordinate 1,161,192 of OZ037849.1, forward strand.
ATATGTTCACACCACAATGGTCCCCCATAAAAATGACACGTTATTTTATCTCTTGTTTTTTTGCTGAAGAAAAATAAATGCAACAAAACACAAAATTTGTCAAAGAAAACGATTTTTTTTCCCCCAAAAATCTTCAGAAAATGCTAATTCTGTATTTCCTCGTTACATTGCAACCTGGTGATATCGTTCATCTCTCCCATACGTCGTTTGGCCCCGCAAAAAAAAGAAGCTTATATGGCTTACAGCGTGTTCACCATCGCACCTAGCTCTGCTTCCCCTGCATTCACCTCTGAACGCTTCCATACGTCTCCGTGCACGATGTATGACTTCGACAAAGTTAGGACCACCATGCTGGTTGTGGTGCGGTTGTTTACTGTTGTCTCGCGGAAACACCTCCAAAGGCTGACTTAATGCCTATGTGTCGATGCGGCAGATGTAGCACAGTGCGTACTCTCTCGGTGCCGGTCTTTTCCTCCACCAAGGTCGTTGCGGACTCGCACGGTTGGTGCTGGTACTGGGGCGTGCGATGAAGTAGCTTCTCGTCAGCGTCGGGAGCAGGCAAAGATACCGGTAAGTACATAAAAAGCTGGGAAACATGCCGCACCATACCACTTTGTAGGCAATGATTCGAACATCTGAAATTATTTAGTTTATTCCCCTCTGACATAGGGGTACCGTACCCACTCAAAGACGAAAAGGGTTTTCATTTTCACACCTCAACCCCCCACCACATCACAGACATTTTTTTTTATTGAAGTTCTTCCACTTTCTTTTGTTTTAAGATGCCTTCGGACGACGACCCGACACCATCCTGCTGCACGACGTGCCCTGTCTATCTACCCGCCTTTGCACGCAAATGGTGGGACGAAGGCAACGGACTGACCATCGGGGTGTTGTTCATATACTTTCTGAACGCTTTTATCATGACGTTCCCGATGCTTGCGAACCAGGAATGGCTGTACGACGTCCTCAAGATGGACCAGAGCACGCTGTCAAACTACTACGGAGTGATCATGATCCCTTGGTCGATGAAGCCGTTTTATGCGATGCTGTTGGAGAGGGTTCCGATTCTTGGTTATCACCGGAGACCTTGGTTGGTGGTAGGATCGCTTATTACTGCAGGCTCCTTCTTATTGAATGCGTATGTAGTAAGAAGCGCTGGAGCCGCGTTTGCGTCTGGTTTTTTGCAGATGGTGGGATTAGCGTTAGTTGAAATAATCTGTGGCGGTGCGGTGATGGACGCAGCGCACCGGAACATGAAAAACGCCGGGGCGATCCAATCGCGTACTACAACTGCCAGAGCGTTGGGTTCCTTCGCTGCGTCTGCGATTCATTTGTACATCTACCCTTGCGAAGAGGTTGTTCCGTTGACGCCTTCTGGGAATGAAACCTTTGCTGCGCTCGAAATGGACTTCCTTGGTGGTGCCGAACCGGAGGTGCGGTTAACCTGGAAGAAGGTGATGCTTGTGTCGGGGGCTGCTGCTGCATTAATGTCATTCTGTCTTTTTCAAACCCCAGAACCGCCTGCAGAGGATTTGGCGAGGCTTCAATCCGTTGAAATTCCGGGAAGGAGGAGGAGCAGACAAAGCCTTATGCGGAAGTGTTCCGTCGCTCCGACCAATCAAAAGGATAGTCCCTCGGAGGACAGCGACATCGAAGAATGTACCGAGCTTATTGAGAGGCAAAAGAGAAGGAGATTGCATTCCCTTTCGTGCTATGTTCTTGCCATAGTGTTTACCCTTGAATGCGTCTTGGTGTGGGTGACACTAAAAGGGTTGGTACATAATTATGTGTTGTGGCGTGGTATTTTAATTGGGAGTGCCTGCGTTGCACCGATTATCATTGCGTTGATAGTATGGAGGCTTCGAAAGGTGGTCAGAGAAATGAGGAGAGAGTCAAGCCCTAGGTCTCCAGGGTATTCTGGAGGGGACAGTGCTTCGGAGCTTTCGTCGTCCGATGCATCAGAGGACGTCGTCACATCCTTCGTTGATACGTTAAAGCAAAACAAAAGGATTATTGTTGTCGCACTCTTTTTATTTCTCATGAACGCTACTCCCTCTGCAGTCGACCAGCTTGCTTCAATGAATTACTCTCTTTTCCGCAAATGCGATTTAACCCGAATGAGTCTCGCAGGCTACGGCACCAAAGTTTTCGCAGCCTGGGTCTACCATCCTATTGCAAACTCGCATTCAATCCGTTGGGTCCTCCCAGGGATGATGGCATTAGCGACCGCAGCGTCGTTGCTTGCAATTCCTCTGACCCAAGTAGAGGTTCCTACACCGCTTGAAAAGTATGAAGGAAATGTGAGTGACGTCGATTTTTTTGGGTCGCGGTGGAATCTTCTTGCGTATGGCTATTTTTCAACTCTGGTAGGCGCCTTTTTCAGTCGTCTAGCGTTGATTCCGACTGAAGTGCTTGCAGTGGAGCAGAGCCCGTATGATGCCCGTCTGTTGTATTATGCGATGTTTCTTGCGTGCTATGACAGTGGCTCCTCCATCCGTGGTTGGATCTCCGCACCCATCGTAAACGATCTGGACATCACCTACACCGACTACTCTAATCTCTACAAATTAATCTGGATTTCAGCTGCCACGCAACTTTGTGTAGCGCTCATGGCCCCTGGGGTGATGAAGATTGGGAAGAACCCTGCGAAGAAAATGGTCAACAACAATGATGAGAGTGATGGAGAAGATGACGCTGCAGAAGGCAAAACCCTTGAGTAAAAAAATCAAAAAAACAAAAAATGGAAAATAAATAACTCCTCTTGGGGTGGGTGGTGACCCTTCTTTAGGTTGTTAACTCTTTGTTTGTGTTTTCCTAATCTCTGAGACTCTTGAGATGGGCGAAAGAGAGGTGGCATTATGGGAGGGAGAGAGGGTGTTTTCTCTGTATAAATTAGACGAAAAAAATAATATTGGATGGATCAATATGTAGCATCCTTTGTACTTTCAACCTCGTTGATTTGAGAGAAGACGAACCTACTCTCTTTTTATTCAGGTGTTTTAAGATTTCTTTTGTTTCTGCAACTTTTAAAATAAGGAAATACGGCTATTTTTTATAATTCTTTTTTTTTTCCAACTAAATGTGGGTCAGGTACAGTCTACAAAAAAAATAAAGTGGAGATTGCACAAACTGTGGCAACACAAACCGAGGCAACTACACTACTCCAACAATGTAGTTAAAAGCAAAAAAAAGGAGCTTGGTTGTTGAACAATGTTCAATGGCGGGTTTGGGGGGGATTTTTTGGTGATATTTGGCAGACTTTTTTTGGACGTCAAATATTGACGACTGTATGTGCATTTCTTTCGTGTGTATGAAAAAAAAACAAATAGTGTTCAGCTTAGTCGTAATACCGACGTGTGTATGCAAGGGAAGAAGCGCTCTTTAGGGAGGCTCGTTTTTTCCATTTATTGTTGCACAGTAACAATCGCGGCCCTTTCGGATTCTTTATTGCGTTTTCGTTTTTCTTCTTCTTTTCAGGTTGCTTTCTTTTCTTTTAGATGAGTGGCGGGAGTAGCACATATCCAATGTAAAGCACGAAATGGATGTAGGACTGCATGGTTGGGGGTCCACCCCCAACCATGCAAGCCCGGTACACCCGGTCATTGTACCAATTGGTATCACTAGTACCACTAGTCGTGCTACTAGTGGCACTAGTAGTGGTTTACACTAGTCGTTACGACTAGTAGTGGCACTAGTCGTCCCCCTGACTAGACCGTGGTGAAGGTACACTCGTCACGAGTGGGCTGTTGTATTTCAAGTCAAATCTCTTTAAAGCGACGAAGCACGAGAGCCTTAGGGTCACTTTATTACACCTTTCTTTTCTTTTTACCCTTTAGTGCTTACTGTTTGTGTTATAAATAGTAAGTATATGAATGTATTTTTACCCTATTCGTCACCCTTTTCTCGCTCATATTCTTCTCTCTCGCCCTGCCCCCTTCCCCTTCCCTTCCTCCTCCTCCCCTCCCCCCACCCCGCAGAATTCACGAAGTTCCGCGACGGAAGGTACTTCAAAATACCTTAGCACACCTTCTTAAAAAGGGTGTGTGGCGCTACCAAAAATAAACTTTTTTTTTTGTCTTGTCAAAAAGTATTCTTGGGTACCCACTAGACAAATTTTCAAAAAAACAAACAAATTCAAAAAAAAATAGACTCAATGGCTGGAGGAGGTGTAACAAGGATGAGGTATTTTTTTTCTCTCAAATACTTTCAATTCTGTGAACTGAAAGTATATGAATCTAATTTTCTCCCTCCCTCTCGCCTCTTCCATACACCCCCCGCAAAAAAAATAAAAATAAACATTGAGTCTAGAAAGCTGCCTGTTGCACTTCGGAATGATATTTTTTTCCCCACCCCTCTTTGGTTTCTCTTCCCTGGTTTTGCATGCCCTTTTAGGTGAGGTAGGGGAAGGCTTAATGTTTTCTCCTGCAATTTATATTTTTGTCATTTGTATCTGCGGTAGCCATTGGGAGTTTTAATCCCAATGTTTTCCAGGGAAAGAAGATGAAGAAAACCACTTCCAAAAAAGAAAAAAGAAAAAAAATGTTTGTATCACATTCTCCTGTTTCATGTAGGACTGCATGGGGTGTGCCCCGGTGCACCGGTCATTGTACCAAGGAATACTGTCACGAGAGGGCCGTATTTCAAGTCAATCCTTTTTTTTTTTTGAGGCATTTGAGTGCACGAAGCTCAGTTCTTTGATGGGATCTGTGGTCTCCTTTTAGTATTATTATCTCGGACAGTATTCGCTACTTCATGTGTCCTGAAATATTTCATGTATGTCTCTAGACTGGGTTCTGGCTTAGAGGTGTTCAGCCATAATCCATCCAGTGGTAACTGGGAAGAACAATGAGGGCAGTCCTTACAAAGCGCGTGCGTCTTCTTGTCGATACAACGAACACTTTTTTCTTTCTTCCAAGAAATTCCCCAATTCCCCCTTTATTTTGTGTTTTCTCTGTCTCTCCCTCCCACCCCCATTATCGAACTGAAGTCTGTGATGTCCGGTATCTCAAGTACCTGGCACACCTTTTTTTTTCCTTTCAAAAACATCATAGCAACCGAACGAGCCCGTTTTTTTAGGGCGTTTTTCGGGTGCGCGGAAAAAAAAAAGGGCATAAAAAGGTGTGCGGCGCTATCAGCACAACAAAAAAAAAAAAAGGGTTTTTGTAAATTCGGAATTTTTTTCTCTTCGCCTGGATATATTCTTCTCTTGAAATACGAAAAATACTCTTTTTTTTTTTTGTTGTTTTACCAGCTGCCCGTTGCACTTCAGGTGGGTTTTTGTGGGAGGCGCTTTTTCCTTTTCTGTTCTCTTTTTTTTTAAAGGTGACTAAGCACGAGAGGCTTAGGATCATCTTATAAACTTTTCTCTTTTTGATGTCCACGTCCACAGAGACGTTTCCCAATTTTGTTTTTTTTCTTTTCAAGGTTGACTTAAGCACCAGAAGCTTAGGTTCATCTTACGAACTTTTTATCAGATCAGCGAATGTGTTTTTTTTTATTCCTACGAAGCTTGCTTTAAAGGAGAAATAGTATTATCGGGTACGGTCGCAAAATCATTCCTCAAACAGGAGGATTTTGTGCGATCAACGAGACAACTTTCCGATATTGTTTTAAGGTGACTAAACAGTGATTTAGGTTTAGCTCTCTTCTGTAGATGTATGTGTGTGCACTGTGGAAGGGACATTCATCATTTATGACGTTTTATTTGTTTTTTGTTTTGTTTTCTGTATCGGGGTAAGTGGCACCTTTTTAAATGAAAAATATGTGCTTATTTGGTGCTTCCCGGGGGGTATGTATTCACAAATTTTCAGTGTGAATTGAATTGAATTGAATTGTGGTGCTTTCGGAAGTCGGTCAACGACCTGTCAGCGACGTGTCACGACCTGTCGGTGACCTGTCGGCGACCTGTCAATATCAGGGGGTGTGTGTATAGAGTCCCTGTGTCAGCGACCTGTCAATAGCGACCCCGGAGCACCAAATTGAATTTTTTTTTTTTTTTTTTTTAGTAAACACAGGGTTTCCGCCAGGATTTGGGGTTTCAGGAATTGGGGGGGACCATCAAAAAGACCCCCCAAAAAATTTTTTCCTCCCCGCAAAAGCGGTCGTCGCGCGCTTCGCGCGCGCCTCCCTGCAGGCCACAGAGTGGAGAGGCGAAGGGTGCACGAGGTTTGATAGCAGCCATGTCAAGCTTCACAGCTGTGTTGTCTGGTAGAGGTGGTTCGTTTGGAGGTCGGGGGTGGAAGTTAACAAGGTAAGGGTCTTGTGAGAGTGGAGGGTGATGGTGTTTGCTTTTTCTATTGTATGGTGCTACAGTCATTACAGTGCTGCAGTGGGAACATGTATTAACTACCCGTCGCTTGCACCGAAGCCTCCTTAGAAAAAGGGGCAATGCACGGAAGTATCGATGGAAGTATAATATATTATGAATATCACATAGCTAGCAACACAGCGCCGCAGGCGCACGGTGCGCTACTTTTACCCTTTTTAAAAAAGATTGCACCACCCCCTTTTTCTTCCACTTCTTCTGGCACAGCGAGCCAAATGCTCTGCACGGTGGGGTCGCATGACCACGGGGGGTCATCTACAACCTCCAAAACCCCATTTTTCTTGGGGGGGACCATGGTCCCCCCCAAACCCCTGTAAAAATCCGGATTTTTCTGGGAAAAATATTGGGGGGGTCCATGGTCCCCCCCGGTCCCCCTTGGCGGAAACCCTGAAACACGTAGTATTTGACAAAATGCTCGAGACCCTCGTGAAAAGTCGCGCGTTTCGGCGTATCCACCTCCCCACTTGTTTTCCCTCCTCTCTTTTCCCCCCTGTGCTCCACAACATTTTCTGTACTTCAGGAAAAACACATTCAAACCGTAAATCTGCGTATTTACCGTTATCAAGTCGAGAAAAGAAAAGAAAAGAAAAAAATGTGGAAGCGAACAACAAACAACCTAAATTTTTCCTCTTCCCGTTTTTATCCTTTTGAGCAACAAGCAAAGAGTAACGAGTCTCTCGAGCATTTTTTTTTTTTGAAAATTTGTGAAATGCATACTCCCCCGGGAAGCGCCATTATTATTCGTTCATATTTTTTACCCCGCGGAGTGTCAGTTTGCCTGCGTCCCAGAGGCGTTTGCACTATCAAACTTCACTTCTTTTTTTTTTAGCGACTGTGTGCCTGCGTGCAGCATTCGAGCTTATGAAGTGCTATTTCGCGGTTCGATAGCCCCCGTGGTGTCTGTGTACGGAGAGGCAAAAAAAATTCGTGTGCAGGGAATGGAAAATAATTGAAGGCTTCTTTGCCACCCCACCGAGTGTCACGCTTAGTCAGCTACCAACGCAAGTCAGCTTGGCTGAGACGCTGGAGTAGTGAGAGGTTTTTTGTTTTTGTTCTTCCCTCCTCCCCCTCTTCAAAAAAAACCTTTTCGTACGAATTTTTTTTTTGTGCAATAATTGCCGCAAAGGGTTCCCCCCCCCCACTCATTCCGTATGTTCTGCTGGTCATATTCAACAAAGAGCAGTCAGGATTTCGAATTTGTGAGCCACACCCTGAGGAGGGAGGTGTCTCTCCCTGTAAAACCCTGTGGCATCGAACGTCGAGGGGACCTCCGTTTATCAGGCAACCACGTCCAAGTGAAAACGGAAAAAAAAAAAAAAAAAAAACCGGAAAAATAGAAGTCCCGGGAAAAGTCTACAATGAAAAAGGCCAATAGCGCAGGCACGTCGCCTCAGCAGCGCTAAAGTGATGAGAATGAGAAGTGGACTAAAGTAGTAGTCGTCCTCAGGTCCGAAATACAGTTTTTATTTTTATTTTTTTTATATTTTGTTCAGCCCCTCCGCTACGTTTTCAGATTTTTTTTGAGTTCTGTTGCGGGGGTTTTTTTTTCACCCTGCGCCAGTGTCTTATCCAGGAATTCAGATTTCAAGATTGGGGGGTCAGCTGTTTTTGTGCCCAAAAATTTTTCAGCCCTGCTGACCAGGGACATTGGGAGCTGTATTTTTTTTTGCGGAGCAAAAAAAATCAAACAAATGGCGCCGCAGGCGAAAAAAAATTTAGGGCACGGTGTAAAAATCTAGCTTTTTCAGCACAGAGTCACACATCGAATCCTTTTTTGCGGAGCAAAAAAGGAAAAATGGCGCCGCAGGCAAAAAAAAAATTGAGGTACAGCCTGGATGGTGCGGTCAGCAACCCAGTCCCCATGGTATTCCCGTGGTTCAACACCATGGGATTTTTTTTTTTTTTTTTTTTTTTTTCCTTTTTTTCAGACTTCTGTTGCGCCGCAACAGAACTTTATACGGTAGCGGAGCCCCTGATTTTGTTCATTTTAAGACCCCACCCCTACACCCCTTTAAACAAAAAAGTACCCCCTTTTCCCTCCTATATTTCCTTCTCCCTGCCCACCCAAGAACCACCCTGATCACTCACAAACCAGGAACACATTCAGAGGATAGAGCATTGCAACTAGGTACACAACTAGACTGGGACAGAGGCAAACAGGTGTGCAAGAATGCGGTGTCTCAATGGCGTGCTCTCCTTGGATGGGACACTGAGCACCAAAAAGAAGGAGCTGCGTACACAGTTCTTCATCTTTGCTTGTGCGGGTTGGTTGGCAGCGACGTTCAACTTTCTAACGACGTCTGCAATACAACAGCGCCAACCAATAGCCTTAGGAGGCACCGTTGTGGTCATGATAGGGTTTGTGATTGCAATTACTGCAGTGCTGTGCAGGGTCCCGCTGACAACAAGGATAGTAGTCTGCACGTTGTACGTGGTCACGTGTGGAATGCTGATGTGGGATTTCAATGGACGAGCCATCTACCATTCATATTGGCCTCTTCTCGTGCTCATCATCGACATGCTGCTTGTGATGCAGGTGCCCAAAGGTTACAGTCTAGGTCTTGTGGGTTTTATTGTTATATGGTTGGTGCTGCTTGGTCTTGAGGAGAGCTTCAGGTTTGGTCTGTTCGACATTCCCGGGTCCTCACCTCTGGAAGGTGAGTACGGACGGCTGTATTATTTGGAGAAGAAAATCTGTGACACACCGCCCTGTCCAATACCGTTCCCTTCGCCTCCCCTATCAGGGGCTGTGTCGGTTTTTGTGATTGACTTCATCGTGACACGTGGTTTCGCACGTGAGGTGCTGAAGGAGCAGGCATCAATGGAGCGGACGATCAACGCTGTGCAGGAGATTGCCTCACTCCTGGCAGGATACGACGTGGAGAAGGTGGCGGAGCTGCTGGAGGAGCATGAACATGAGTTGCCTCAGGGGATGACGGTGGCACTGCGTGCGTTAGAGAAGAACCTGCGGTCGTACAAAGCGTACCTGCCACTGACGTGTCTGCTTGAGAGTGAAGGCGAAGATGCATGCGCTGAACACACAGCAGTAGAAGAATGCACCGAGCGGAGAGCGTCCACTTGCTCAAGTGAAAGTGTGCGATCCATTAATTTGCGCAACGTTTCCTTTGTGCTGTCGTCTGTGAAGGCGACTCTGCTGACGGTGAACATCAAAGACACGTTGCGTCTGGTGGAGCAGGACAGTGCACACTTCTCCTCCTTCTTCACAACTCTTCTTCTGAAGACGTTGAAAGCAACAGATGCACACCGTGGGATGGTGGACGTGTTCATCGGTGACAGGGTGCACTGCTCGTTCAACACGTCAAGGCAGTGTGCAACCCACGCCACCTCAGCACTGCACACAGCAACGATGCTGTTCAGAGGGTTGAAGCTGTCGCAGGTGAACATCGGTGTTGCAACTGGGAAGGTGCTGCGTGGTGACATGGGGTGTGAAGTGATGCGCCGCTTCAGCATGGTGGGCACACTTGTGCGTGACGTGCATGGGATGGAACGTGCAGGACGTATCCTTGGCTGCGATGTGCTCTGCAACCGTATGTGCTTCAGCGATGCTGAGTGCGAACACGAGATGCGCCTGATTCCGTGCAAGGTGGAAGTGTCTGCAACCTCTGACACACCTGAAGTGGTTGCCGAGCTTCTGCTTGACATGGCACGCTCCAGCATCGCCGAAGAAGAGTGGATGTACCTCATAGGGGAGAACAGTGCGTGGGATCAGTACAACACCACAGTGCGGAAGTACCTGAAAGGCGATGTGTCTGCAGCAGCGGTTGAAGAGGCTGCACAGGGTTGTCCTTGTGAACGTAGCCCTTTGAACGTGCATCCCTCGACAGTCAAGGGTGGGCTTCTGAGTGTGGCCTTGGCACGACCGTTGCAGGAGGGATCAGAGTGTCTCTTTGCATCGTATTCAGGTGAGTACTGCGACACGCTGTCTGATGCTTTTAGTTCACGTGCCGCATGTGGGAAAGAATTTAAGGAAACTCTTTGAGATCCTCGACATCTGCATGACAGCCTTTCTTCTGCTCTGGACACATGTTGAAGTACTAAGGTGGTGCAGCGGGTCGCTGAAGGCGTAATGAGTGTTGCTACTGTGCTCTATTTCCATAGACTGCAGCTGCGTATGTTCCGTTGTGGGAGGGTGTGGTAAGGTGTAGTGGTGTTGTCCCCGGCATGTCTCCTGCTGTGCTGTATTTTCTGTGAAGTGTGTCACCTACCATAGGCTGATTGAGTTCTCTTTACCATTTCTTAAGCAACTGTGTGTGACTGAGTGTGGGGATGTGTTCAAGAATTAATCTCTTCCCCCCAAACCCCTTTTTCGTCTCTGGTTTTCTTTATCAAAACGTCGAGTGGACGCGTAATAATCTCTACTCGAACCACTCCACAAGAACACAGGTACCAGGGAGGGGAGATGGGGATGCAGTGTCTCAATGGCGTGCTCTCCTTGGACGGGACACTGAGCACCAAAAGGAAGGAGCTGCGCACACAGTTCTTTATCTTTGCCTGTGTGGGTTGGTTGGCCACTCTCTTCGGCCTTGTGACCTCATTTGAGAGACTCACAAGCCACGGGATTGCCTTTGGAGGTACACTTGTGGTCCTGCTTGGGTTCGGCATTGCAATCGCTTCAGTGCTGTGCAGGGTTCCGTTGACAACAAGGGTGGTGGTGGGCACGTTGTACATGGTCACATGCGGAATGCTGATGTGGGATTTCAATTCACGTACATCATCGTCTTCACAATGGCCTGTCCTCGTGCTCGTCATCGACATGTTGCTTGTGATGCAGGTGTCCACACGGTACAGTCTAGGTCTTGTGTGTGTCATTGTCATGTGGTTGTTGCTGCTTGGTGTTGAGGAGGGCTTCAGGTTTGGTCTGTTCGACATCCCCGGGTTGCCGCCACAGAGGGGTAAGTACGGACGGCTGGATTTATTTGAGGAGAAGGTGGTCTGTAAGACGCTGCCCTGTCCAGTAGCGTTCCCTTCGCTAAACTTAACTGCAGCAGTGTGTGTCTTTGTGATAGACTTCATCGTGACACGTGGTTTCGCACGTGAGGTGCTGAAGGAGCAGGCATCAATGGAGCGGACGATCAACACTGTGCAGGAGATTGCCTCGCTCCTGGCAAGGTACGACGTGGAGAAGGTGGCGGAGCTGCTGGAGGAGCATGAACATGAGCTGCCTGTGGGGATGACGGTGGCACTGCGTGCGTTGGAGAAGAACCTGCGGTCGTACAAAGCGTACCTGCCACTGACGTGTCTGCTTGTGGATGAAGACAGCGAAGTTGAGTGCAGTGAACACGGCAGTGTAGAACAAGATCGTTCCGAGCAAACAGTATCTTCTGTTAGTAGTTCCACAAATGCAAGCTTACCTGCTGCGAGTGTGCGACACGTTGCTTTGGGGCTCGCGTCTGTGAAGGCGACTCTGCTGACGGTGAACATCAAAGACACGTTGCGTCTGGTGGAGCAGGACAGTGCACACTTCTCCTCCTTCTTCACAACTCTTCTTCTGAAGACGTTGAAGGCAACAGATGCACACCGTGGGATGGTGGACGTGTTCATCGGTGACAGGGTGCACTGCTCGTTCAACACGTCAAGGCAGTGTGCAAACCACGCCACCTCAGCACTTCACACAGCAACGATGTTGTTCAGGGGGTTGAAGCTGTCGCAGGTGAACATCGGTGTTGCGACTGGGAAGGTGCTGCGTGGTGACATGGGGTGTGAAGTGATGCGCCGCTTCAGCATGGTGGGCACACTTGTGCGTGACGTGCATGGGATGGAACGTGCAGGACGTATCCTTGGCTGCGACGTGCTCTGCAACCGTATGTGCTTCAGCGATGCTGAGTGCGAACACGAGATGCGCCTGATTCCGTGCAAGGTGGAAGTGTCTGCAACCTCTGACACACCTGAAGTGGTTGCCGAGCTTCTGCTTGACATGGCACGCTCCAGCATCGCCGAAGAAGAGTGGATGTACCAGATCGGGAAGAACAAGAAGTGGGAGAACTACAACACAACAGTGCAGAAGTACCTGAAAGGCGATGTGTCAGCAGTAGCGGTTGAAGAGGCTGGACAGGGTTGTCCTTGTGAACGGAGCCCTTTGAACGTGCATCCCTCGACAGTCAAGGGTGGGCTTCTGAGTGTGGCCTTGGCACCACCGTTGCGAAGTGACCGGGAGGGGACGCTGTGTCGCTTTGCAAGCATCTAAGCGAGTGTACGACAGTTGTCACATGAGAGGACGGTGCTCTTTGAGGTTATGGAGATGCCGGATGTGCACTTTCATGCTTCTTGCTGTGGAGGTGTTGTTCATATGATGGCGACACTGGTGTGGTCCATTTTGGTACCACCAGGTCACTCACCGTACATGCACGGTACATTTATCACACTTTCTTCTTTTCTGTTTAGCATGTTGTCCACCCAGCGTCAACGGGAGTAGTCTTTTCCAAGCCTCCATGAACGTCGATGCGCTTTTGTTCTGTTGACACAAAAAGAGGGTACTGGTTACCGTAAAAAATCTGGTTTTGAATTGAAAACCAGTTTTCACGGAATCTGGTTTTAAAAAGAAAAAAGTAGCGTACCATGCGCCTGCGGCGCAAGCTTGCAACCCCATTCTTGCCAAAAATATACAATTTAAAGCGCATTTTCTTGAAATATTGCGTACCGTGGCTTCGACGGGAACCTTTGGGGACACTAGTGCGTGAGGCATGAGTGCGTGAAACCCGATCAAAAATGACACCCGAGGAAGGAGCGCAGAATCTCTGCTGAGACCCATGTTTAAATAAAAAAAGTAAAAAAGGTACACATGGCGGATTGAGTTCTCTTTACCATTTCTTAAGCAACTGTGTGTGACTGAGTGTGGGGATGTGTTCAAGAATTAAACTTCCCCCCAACCCCTTTTCGTCTCTGGTTTTCTTTATCAAAACGTCGAGTGGACGCGTAATAATTTCTACTCGAACCACTCCACAAGAACACAGGTACCAGGGAGGGGAGATGGGGATGCAGTGTCTCAATGGCGTGCTCTCCTTGGACGGGACACTGAGCACCAAAAGGAAGGAGCTGCGCACACAGTTCTTCACCTTTGCCTGTGTGGGTTGGTTGGCCACTGTATTCACCCTTGTGACCTCATTTGAGAGACTCGCAAGCCACAGGATTTCCTTTGGAGGTACACTTGTGGTCCTGCTTGGGTTCGGCATTGCAATCGCTTTAGTACTGTGCAGGGTTCCGTTGACAACAAGGGTGGTGGTGGGCACGTTGTACATAGTCACGTGTGGAATGCTGACGTGGGATTTGAATGCACGTACACTATCGGCTTCACAATGGCCTCTTCTCGTGCTCATCATCGACATGTTGCTTGTGATGCAGGTGCCCACACGGTACAGTCTAGGTCTTGTGTGTGTCATCGTCATGTGGTTGTTGCTGCTTGGTGTTGAGGAGGGCTTCAGGTTTGGTCTGTTCGACATCCCCGGGTTGCCGCCACAGGAGGGTAAGTACGGACGGCTGGATTTATTTGAGGAGAAGGTGGTCTGTAAGACGCTGCCCTGTCCAGTAGCGTTCCCTTCGCTAAACTTAACTGCAGCAGTGTCTGTCTTTGTGATAGACTTCATCGTGACACGTGGTTTCGCACGTGAGGTGCTGAAGGAGCAGGCATCAATGGAGCGGACGATCAACACTGTGCAGGAGATTGCCTCGCTCCTGGCAAGGTACGACGTGGAGAAGGTGGCGGAGCTGCTGGAGGAGCACAGAGACGAGCTGCCTCAAGGGATGACGGTGGCACTGCGTGCGTTGGAGAAGAACCTGCGGTTGTACAAAGCGTACCTCCCGAAGACGTGTCTGCTTGAGAGTGAAGGGAGCGAAGTTGAGTGCAGTGAAGACGTAGCTATCGATCAAGATTGTGTCGAGCGAAACTCTTCTAGTACCTCAAGCTTATGTGTACGACACGTTGCTTTGGTGCTCACGTCTGTGAAGGCGACTCTGCTGACGGTGAACATCAAAGACACGTTGCGTCTGGTGGAGCAGGACAGTGCACACTTCTCCTCCTTCTTCACAACTCTTCTTCTGAAGACGTTGAAGGCGACAGATGCACACCGTGGGATGGTGGACGTGTTCATCGGTGACAGGGTGCACTGCTCGTTCAACACGTCAAGGCAGTGTGCAAACCACGCCACCTCAGCACTTCACACAGCAACGATGTTGTTCAGGGGGTTGAAGCTGTCGCAGGTGAACATCGGTGTTGCGACTGGGAAGGTGCTGCGTGGTGACATGGGGTGTGAAGTGATGCGCCGCTTCAGCATGGTGGGCACACTTGTGCGCGACGTGCATGGGATGGAACGTGCAGGACGTATCCTTGGCTGCGACGTGCTCTGCAACCGCCTCTGCTTCAGCGATGCTGAGTGCGAACACGAGATGCGCCTGATTCCGTGCAAGGTGGAAGTGTCTGCAACCTCTGACACACCTGAAATGGTGTCCGAACTTCTGCTTGACAACAGACAATCCGACCATAACAAGCTGCTTGACAGCGGGCCCTCCGCCAGCCCGACTGAAGAATGGATGTACCAGATCGGGAAGAATAGTGAGTGGGAGAACTACAACACCACAGTGCGGAAGTACCTGAAAGGCGATGTGTCTGCAGCAGCGGTTGAAGAGGCTGCACAGGGTTGTCCTTGTGAACGGAGCCCTTTGAACGTGCATCCCTCGACAGTCAAGGGTGGGCTTCTGAGTGTGGCCTTGGCACCACCGTTGCGAAGTGACCGGGAGGGGACTGTGAGTCGCTTTGCAAGCATCTAAGCGAGTGTACGACAGTTGTCACATGAGAGGACGGTGCTCTTTGAGGTTATGGAGATGCCGGATGTGTTCACTGGTTCACTTTCATGCTTCGTGCTGTGGAGGTGTTGCTTATATGATGGCGACACTGGTGTGGTCCATTTTGGTACCACCTGGTCACTCACCGTACATGCACGGTCCATTTATCACACTTTCTTCTTCTCTGTTTAGCATGTTGTCCACCCAGCGTCAACGGGAGTAGTCTTTTCCAAGCCTCCATGAACGTCGATGCGCTTTTGTTCTGTTGACACAAAAAGAGTCCCCAAACCCTTTTTTGAGCTTCAGTGTAGAGTCAAACTTCCTGACGCACTGATTGACGCACTGTTGTGCTCATCTCTTCGTAGTGGTCCTTCTCTCCTGCACGTATTACGTATTCGCGCGAACAATTACTATTCGTGCACCCTGCCAGACAACCACGATCAGCTTCACAGTCCATCAGTTCCTAGATATCGATGTAGGAACAGACAACTGAAGGGACGTGCGCTGGGCTGAAGACTCACCTACCTGAGACCGATGTTTTAATATTTTGTGGTCCAGCGGTGGGGTGAATGAGTGTATTGCTGCCATGCTCTGTTTTTCCATAGACTGCAGCAGTTGGACGGTGGGAGGGTATGTGGTATCTGTTGCCGACACCGCACACAACAGGACAGTACACGATATGAAGTGGATGCAGTGTCTCGATGGCGTGCTCTCCTTGGATGGCACACTGAGCAGGAAGGAGAAGGAGCACCGCACACAGTACTTCATCGGCATTGTTGTGGCTTTCTGTGCCGTTGCCGGAGGCCTGGTGTTGACGTACCGCGTGCAAGTAGCACGGACGTTTTACCTAACAGGGACGTTGCTGGCGTGCTTCGGCTTTTGTGCTGCGGTGTGCGCAGTGCTCTGCAAGGTGCCCTTGACGACAGGGATCGTGGTGTGCACGCTCTACGTGACCACAGCTGGTGTGCTCCTGTGGGATCTGGATGCACGTACCCTCTCAGACTCGAGATGGCCTGTCCTCGTGCTCATCATCGACATGCTGCTGGTGATGGAGGTGCCCGCACGGTACAGCTTGGGTCTCGTTGTTTTCGTTTTTATGTGGTTGTTGGTGCTCGGGCTTGAGGAAAGCTTCAGGTTTGGTCTGTTCGACATACCTGGGTTGGCAGAGCAGGAGGGTGAGTACGGAAGGGTCTATTACAAAGAACTCAGATTTTCGTGTAAGAAGCTTCCGTGTCCAGTTAACTTCCCTGCTCCTGACATGATTTCAGCAATGGCTGTCTTTCTGATAGACTTCATCATCACACGTGGTTTCGCACGCCAAGTGCTGAAGGAGCAAGCATCAATGGAGCGGACGATCAACGCTGTGCAGGAGATTGCGTCGTTGCTCGCAAAGTACGACGTGGAAGGTGTGGCACGGATGCTTGCGGCACGTGGCTCAGAGCTGCCTGAGGAGATGTACGAGACGCTGCAGACAATGGAGCAGAACCTGCGCCGCTACAAGCCCTACCTCCCTGCTGCGCTGTTTGAGGAGATGGAGATGGAGAGAGGGAGGAATACTCGTCTTGAGCGGACGTCTGTGGCACCACTCGGAGAATGTGAAACAGCAACCATCGTGTTCACAGACATACGTTCCTCAACAGCGATCTGGGAACATGCACCTGATGGGATGCATGCTGGGCTGAAGATCCACAACACTGTGATACGCGAGGTGATGCAGATGTTTGGTGGGTACGAAGTGAAGACGCTTGGTGATGCCTTCATGGTTGCCTTCACATCAACACAGGACGGGGTGAACTTCGGTCTGCGTGTGCACGAACTCCTGCGTGAAGCTGTCTGGCCTGCTTCACTACTTGAGGATGCACCAATCTGTGCTGAACAGGGACCACTTTGGGGAGGACTGACTGTGCGCATTGGTGTGAACACAGGCCCTGTGAGTGTGGAGGAGAACGCACTGACGGGACGGACAGACTACTTTGGCCACACAGTGAACGTTGCTGCCCGCCTTGAGAGCACATGCAAGCCTGGTGCTGTGGCTGTGCCTTGTGACCTGTACACATCTGAGTGCAGGTCTTGCTCTGCTGTTGTTGGGGATGCGGAACCACTGGACTTGAAGGGTGTGTCTGGGGCAACGTTTGTGCAATGTGTGTGGCCTTTGTCACTTGCGGGTCGCAAGCACAGTCCCCTCAAAGAACCTTCCGTGATGGTGAAGGGTGAAGACTTAGAGAGTTTCTATTCGCGAGATTCCGCCAGTGAGAACACCAGTTCAATGTGTACTGACAGCCACGCCATGACACTTCCGTTTGACGCAACTGTTGGCACTGTGCATCTTGCCGTTGGTGACGAGTGTGACCCTTCAGCACTGCACCACCTGAGCCTTGCCCTGAGCACCCTCACAGTGGCACTGGACCAGAACGGTGGGACCTTGGTGACGCTACTTGGGAGCCGTGTCTGTGTTGGGTGGAACCTGACCCGGCCAGCACCTGCACACATGGAGAACGCAGTGCGCTTTGCGCAACGCCTTTTGGGGACTGCAGTGCTGTCTGGTGCAGGGCTTGTGACGGGTTCGGTGCAGCACGGAGATGTTGGTGCTCGGAAGCAACGCTTTGTGACTGTGATGGGGCAGACTGTGTACCGGAGCTGGGCGCTGTGCGACACGGCACGGGAGGGGAGGCAGTGTTTGTACGAACCTCCGTTCGGGACTGTGCTTCCTGCTGCGTTGAAGCTGGCACTGCAGGCTGAGAGCAAATCACATGGGTTGTACCAGGTCCTTGCGATGAGGAGTCGTTTTTATGAAGAGATAGACAAGACATAAGTAGTGTGCTGTGCCAATTTCCATTGTGCACTTGCACCTGCTCTGTTGTTACTCAGAAAGTACCCTTCCACAGTGTCAAAATTTTTGTCAATCAAAATCTCTTTCTTCGCAACAGCGAAGCTTATTCTCTTCTCACGGAATACGTGTAGCGCAGTGGCAATCTCCTCCCTTCATAATCTTTGTCTCGTTGTATTACACGACGGGCGCGTCTCCTGCTGCTCTCTTTTCGTGTGTGCAGTGTGTACCCTGCTAAACCTACCATGTGGGCATGTTGAGCTGTCCACAGGGTATTACACCAGATGCCCGGCACATACCACCTTGAGGTTGTCACATTCAATTTCTTATCCAACCACCCCAAGAAACACAGATACTTGACGGGAGGGGAGATGGGGCTGCAGTGTCTCAATGGCGTGCTCTCCTTGGACGGGACACTGAGCACCAAAAGGAAGGAGCTGCGCACGCAGTTCTTTATCTTTGCCTGTGCGGGTTGGTGGGCCACAATATTCAGCCTTGTGACTTCGCTTGGGAGACTTACAAAACAGCCAATCTCCTTCTGCGGGTCACTTATAGCTCTGCTTGGCTTCAGTCTAATAGTCTGTGCAGTGCTGTGCAGGGTTCCGTTGACAACAAGGGTGGTGGTGGGCACGTTGTACATGGTCACATGTGGAATGCTGATGTGGGATTTGAATGCACGTACACTATCGTTAGTACAATGGCCTCTTCTCGTGCTCATCATCGACATGCTGCTTGTGATGCGGGTGCCCACACGGTACAGTCTGGGTCTTGTGTGTTTGGTTATTTTTTGGTTGTTGTTGCTTGGTGTTGAGGAGGGCTTCAGGTTTGGTCTGTTCGACATTCCCGGTATGCCTGCACAAGGGGGTGAGTACGGAAGGCGGTACTACTTGGAGGAGAAGTTTGTCTGTGAGACGCTGCCCTGTCCAACAGCCTTTCCTTCGTTGTCGTTGACATCAGCAGTGTGTGTATTTGTGATAGACTTCATCATGACACGTGGTTTTGCACGTGAGGTGCTGAAGGAGCAGGCATCAATGGAGCGGACGATCAACGCTGTGCAGGAGATCGCCTCGCTCCTGGCAAGGTACGACGTGGAGAAGGTGGCGGTGCTGCTGGAGGAGCATGAACATGAGCTGCCTCAAGGGATGACGGTGGCATTGCGTGCGTTGGAGAAGAACCTGCGGTCGTACAAAGCGTACCTCCCACGCACATGTCTGCTTGTTGATGAACCTGCCGAAGGCAGCGAAGATGAGTGCAGCAGTGATACAGATTCAACTGTGTCCCATCACTCAAGTGTAAGCGGGCGTTCTGTGAATGTGCGCAACGTTTCGTTTGTGCTGTCGTCTGTGAAGGCGACTCTGCTGACGGTGAACATCAAAGACACGTTGCGTCTGGTGGAGCAGGACAGTGCACACTTCTCCTCCTTCTTCACAACTCTTCTTCTGAAGACGTTGAAGGCAACAGATGCACACCGTGGGATGGTGGACGTGTTCATCGGTGACAGGGTGCACTGCTCGTTCAACACGTCAAGGCAGTGTGCAAACCACGCCACCTCAGCACTGCACACAGCAACGATGCTGTTCAGAGGGTTGAAGCTGTCGCAGGTGAACATCGGTGTTGCAACTGGGAAGGTGCTGCGTGGTGACATGGGGTGTGAAGTGATGCGCCGCTTCAGCATGGTGGGCACACTTGTGCGCGACGTGCATGGGATGGAACGTGCAGGACGTATCCTTGGCTGCGACGTGCTGTGCAACCGCCTCTGCTTCAGCGACGCTGAGTGTGAACACGAGTTGCGCCTGATTCCGTGCAAGGTGGAAGTGTCTGCAACCTCTGACACACCTGAAGTGGTTGCCGAGCTTCTGCTTGACATGGACGAATTGCTTAACATGGCTGCTTCAGGACACCCCGTTGAAGAATGGATGTACCAGATCGGGAAGAACAGTGAGTGGGAGAACTACAACACAACAGTGCGGAAGTACCTGAAAGGCGATGTGTCTGCAGCAGCAGTTGAAGAGGCTGCACAGGGTTGTCCTTGTGTACAGAGACCGTTGAATGTGCATCCCTCGACAGTCAAAGGCGGGCTTCTGAGTGTGGCCTTGGCACCACCGCTGCGAAGTGTACGGGAGGGGACGGTGTGTCGTTTTGCAAGCATCTAAGTGAGCGTACAACATGTTGTTGACACATGATTTTCATACACATGCTGCAGGTTGTGACAGGCTTTGGGGAGGATGGTGCTCTTTGAGGTAATGGAGATGCCAGGATGTGTTCACTGGTTCACTTTCATACTTCTTGCTGTGGAGGTGTTGTTCATATGATGGCGATACTGGTGTGGTCCATTTTGGTACTATCACACTCAGCATACATGCGGTTGTGCACATATTGCACTACCCATAAAATTTGTTACCGTCACGCCAAGTGTTTGGTGAATCAGTAATGTGTGGAGTTTGTAGGTCCCTTGCTCTATTTCCATAGAGCAAGGGGGCAAAAATAATACAGAGACTGCAGTACGTATAATATTATTCAGTAGTGGGAGGTGACTTTCTGGTGTGTGGGTGACCACTCGTTGTGTACCGAAAGACGTGTTTCCTACGACTCTGCACCTTTGGGTGATTGAGTTCTCTTTTTTCAATTGTGCACGATCATGCAATAACATCTGGTAATGAAGCACGCCTTCGAATGTCATGAGTTAGTTCCGTTTCCCCTCCCCTTTTGTACCCCCCTCTCCCCTGTACTTGGACGTGGTTTGGGGTTTTTTGGGTTTTTTGCGGTACCGACCCTCCCCCGCGAAATTGTCCCCCCTGGGGGAAAAAGTGAGTGGGGGACAATATCGCGTACGGCAAAAAGGGGGGAAAATTTCTCGTACTGTAGGGGGGTGGCCGTTTTGGTGTGAAGAAGGGAGAGCAAAGGTTGTCCCCGCGACTCCCTTGAAATTGTCCCCCCCTGCCTTGAAATTGTCCGTCGGGGCAAAATACCGGTTTTTTTGGGGGGGGGGCAATTTCACGGGGGAGGGTCGGTACAAAAATAGAGGCTCTCGCTGATGTGGCAGCAAAAAATGTGTACTAGCGCGTGCACAGTGTTCATGAAGGACGATAACTTGTCCGTTGTGTTCTGCAGTGAGGGGGCACAGCAGTAAGCACGCTGCACACTCCATTGTGACGGAGATATTTGCTTATATCCCACAGGTGCCATCACCTGGGTTGTATAGCAGGAGCAGTTCTCTTATCATTTCTTATCCAACCACCCCTCCACAAGAAAACACAGATACTTGACGGGAGGGGAGATGGGGATGCAGTGTCTCAATGGCGTGCTCTCCTTGGACGGGACACTGAGCACCAAAAGGAAGGAGCTGCGCACACAGTTCTTCACCTTTGCCTGTGCGGGTTGGTTGGCCACTGTATTCACCCTTGCAAACGCAACTGGGAGAATGACAAGCCATCCTATTGCTTTTGGAGGGACACTTGTGGTCTTGCTTGGGTTCAGTATTGTAGTCTGTGCAGTGCTGTGCAGGGTTCCGTTGACAACAAGGGTGGTGGTGGGCACGTTGTACATGATCGCATGTGGAATGCTGATGTGGGATTTGAATGCACGAACATTCTACCATTCATATTGGCCTCTTCTCGTGCTCATCATCGACATGCTGCTTGTGATGCAGGTGCCCAAAGGTTACAGTTTAGGTCTTGTGGGGTTTGTTATTATATGGTTGGTGCTGCTTGGTGTTGAGGAGAGCTTCAGGTTTGGTCTGTTCGACTTGCCAGGGTTGGCGCCACAGGAGGGTAAGTACGGAAGGCTGTATTACTTGGAGGAGAAGGTGGTCTGTGATACCCTGCCCTGTCCAACACCGTTCCCTTCGCCTCCCCTATCAGGGGCTGTGGGAGTCTTTGCCATTGACTTCATCGTGACACGTGGTTTCGCACGTGAGGTGCTGAAGGAGCAGGCATCAATGGAGCGGACGATCAGCATTGTGCAGGAGATTGCCTCGCTCCTGGCAAGGTACGACGTGGAGAAGGTGGCGGTGCTGCTGGAGGAGCATGAACATGAGTTGCCTCAAGGGATGACGGTGGCACTGCGTGCGTTGGAGAAGAACCTGCGGTCGTACAAAGCGTACCTCCCACAGACGTGTCTGCTTGAGAGTGAAGGGAGCGAAGTTGAGTGCAGTGAAGACGTCACTACAGAACAAGATTATGCAGAGCAAACAGCAGTATCTTCTCGTTGTTCAGGTGGAAGCGCGCGTTCTCTGAATGTGAATGCGCGCAACTTTTCGATGGTCCTGTCCCACGCAATGGCGACTCTGCTGACGGTGAACATCAAAGACACGTTGCGTCTGGTGGAGCAGGACAGTGCACACTTCTCCTCCTTCTTCACAACTCTTCTTCTGAAGACGTTGAAAGCAACAGATGCACACCGTGGGATGGTGGACGTGTTCATCGGTGACAGGGTGCACTGCTCGTTCAACACGTCAAGGCAGTGTACAAACCACGCCACCTCAGCACTGCACACAGCAGAGGTGCTGTTCAGGGGGTTGAAGCTGTCGCAGGTGAACATCGGTGTTGCAACTGGGAAGGTGCTGCGTGGTGACATGGGGTGTGAAGTGATGCGCCGCTTCAGCATGGTGGGCACACTTGTGCGTGACGTGCATGGGATGGAACGTGCAGGACGTATCCTTGGCTGCGACGTGCTCTGCAACCGTATGTGCTTCAGCGACGCTGAGTGTGAACACGAGATGCGCCTGATTCCGTGCAAGGTGGAAGTGTCTGCAACCTCTGACACACCTGAAGTGGTTGCCGAGCTTCTGCTTGACATGGCACGCTCCAGCATCGCCGAAGAAGAGTGGATGTACCTCATAGGGGAGAACAGTGAGTGGGATCAGTACAACACAGCAGTGCGGAAGTACCTGAAAGGCGATGTGTCTGCAGCAGCGGTTGAAGAGGCTGCACAGGGTTGTCCTTGTGAACGGAGCCCTTTGAACGTGCATCCCTCGACAGTCAAGGGCGGGCTTCTGAGTGTGGCCTTGGCACGACCGTTACAGGAGGGGACGGAGTGTCGCTTTCAAACCTTTTCAGGTGAGTACTGCGACACGCTGTCTGATGCTTTTAGTTCACGTGCCGGAGGTGGGAAAGAATTCAAGGCAACTCTTTAACATCCTGGTGCTGTTCTCTGATGCCGGATGTGTTCACTTGTTTACTTTCAGTTCTGCTTGATGTGATGTTTTTATGATGGCAACACTGGTGTGGTCCATTTTAGTATGCGTGTCACTCAGCGTGCACGCAAGATATATTTTTTTCGGTGACATGACACTTGTGACATATCGTAGGAAATCTTTTAGTATGCGCGAAGACGATTCTTGTGCTCCTCACTTCTCCCCCACACTATGTCAATACAACAGGTTAGACCGTTTGGTCTGGGAGGGTTTGGGGTTTCTTCTTTCTCTCAGTTCAATCTTGAACAAATTCGAGAGGAGTTTTATTTATTTATTCAAAAAAAAAAAAAAAAAAAAAAAATGAAGTACAGGACATGTTACGAAGTGAGAAGATGGGAACGGATCCGGAACACAATACCCCCGTCTTGCTCCAGACGGTACACCGTCTGCTGCGATGCAGCGAGAAGCGTGTCCAGGTCAATGTCCTTGAACGCCGACTTCGGGACATCGATGATGGTGAGGGGGCTGGTGCCGTAGGCTTCGGATTGTAGGCACACAGCCATCCGAAAGCGCGCATTTCTCGTACGCAAGGAGTTCCGCGGGGTGTAGCCGTCCATGCTGAGGAGGGAGGTGATGGGCCACTTCTCGAGCTTGCTCGGAGGGGTGAACGCGACACGAGGGACGCGACGAAGAAGAACGCCGTGATTCGCAGGCATATGTGGCATATGTGGTATAAGATCCACTTCTCGCAGGCATATGTGGTATAAGATCCACTTTTCGCAGGCATATGTGGTATAAGATCCACTTTTTCGCAGGCATATGTGGTATAAGATCCACTTTTCGCAGGCATATGGGGTATAAGAACCACTTTTCGCAGGCATATGGGGTATAAGATCCACTTTTCGCAGACATATGTGGTATAAGATCCACTTTTCGCAGGTATATGGGGTATAAGATCCACTTTTCTCAGGCATATGGGGTATAAGATCCACTTTTCGCAGGCATATGGGGTATAAGAACCACTTTTCGCAGGCATATGGGGTATAAGATCCACTTTTCGCAGACATATGTGGTATAAGATCCACTTTTCGCAGGTATATGGGGTATAAGATCCACTTTTCTCAGGCATATGGGGTATAAGATCCACTTTTCGCAGGCATATGGGGTATAAGAACCACTTTTCGCAGGCATATGGGGTATAAGATCCACTTTTCGCAGACATATGTGGTATAAGATCCACTTTTCGCAGGTATATGGGGTATAAGATCCACTTTTCTCAGGCATATGGGGTATAAGATCCACTTTTCGCAGGCATATGGGGTATAAGATCCACTTTTCGCAGGCATATGTGGTATAAGATCCACTTTTCGCAGGAAAATGGGGTATAAGATCCACTTTTCTCAGGCATATGGGGTATAAGATCCACTTTTCGCAGGTATATGGGGTATAAGATCCACTTTTCTCAGGCATATGGGGTATAAGATCCACTTTTCGCAGGCATATGGGGTATAAGATCCACTTTTCGCAGTATATGGGGTATAAGATCCACTTTTCGCAGGCATATGGGGTATAAGATCCACTTTTCTCAGGCATATGGGGTATAAGATCCACTTTTCGCAGGCATATGGGGTATAAGATCCACTTTTCGCAGGTATATGGGGTATAAGATCCACTTTTCTCAGGCATATGGGGTATAAGATCCACTTTTCGCAGGCATATGTGGTATAAGATCCACTTTTCGCAGGCATATGGGGTATAAGATCCACTTTTCTCAGGCATATGGGGTATAAGATCCACTTTTCGCAGGCATATGGGGTATAAGATCCACTTTTCGCAGGTATATGGGGTATAAGATCCACTTTTCTCAGGCATATGGGGTATAAGATCCACTTTTCGCAGGCATATGGGGTATAAGATCCACTTTTCGCAGGCATATGTGGTATAAGATCCACTTTTCGCAGGCATATGTGGTATAAGATCCACTTTTCGCAGGCATATGTGGTATAAGATCCACTTTTCGCAGGCATATGGGGTATAAGATCCACTTTTTCGCAGGCATATGTGGTATAAGATCCACTTTTCGCAGGCCTATGTGGTATAAGAACCACTTTTCTCAGCCATTTCAGCAATTTTACGAGAGGACCAGCAGATACGCGGAGATCCCTAAGTGTCCTATCCAGATCGAAATTGCCGACACTGACACAGTACATCACTATCACCCGCACCCAGAGGAGCCGTCACTTGTCTCGCAGTACCTAGAGGGGACAGCCAGCGCCCGTTCTTCCAACCACCCCTTCTGACCACTCAAACCCACTCAAGTACACAGAACGTGACACCCGCAAACAACAACGTGGAGCTGATCCTGTGTGTGAATCAGGTGCCTGCGGAGGTACCGCCCTCGACTTCCAAGGCGACATCCTCTAGACCAGTGCGCCTAGGAAACGGTCAACGTTTCCCAAAAGGAAACGTTGACGTTTCCCAGATTCTTGGGAAACGTTGAGGAAACGCTAAAGAAACGTTGCAAGGGGTTTTCTTTAGTTAACACATAGTATTTGACAAAACGCTCAAGACCCTCGCGAAAAGTCGCACGTCTGTGTATCCCCTCCCCGCTTGTTTTCTCCTCTCTCTTTTCTCCCCCGTTCTCCGACGCTTTCTGCACTTCAGACAAACACATTTATACCGTAGATTTGCATAATGCCCAAAAGGAAGGCGGATGACGCGTGGGACTACGTGAAGGTTGTGGAAGGTGCAGGGACAAAGCTCCGGAAGGTGGAGTGCACCTTTTGTGATAAGAAATTCTCAGTGTCGTCTGCGGGGAGGATCAAAGAACACCTCCTTGGGAAGGGGTCGTCAGTGACTGCGTGCTCCCCAAAAGACGACAAGAAGGATGAGTTTGAAATAGCAAAAGCGAAGTTGCAGAACACAGAGGCGAAGGTAACGCAGCAGAAGGACAACAAACAAACGTCGCTAGACCCCTTTCTCACACGCGTAACCACCAAGATCGAAGCCATGCAGAGTATTAGGGACTTCTTCTACGAAGAGTGCATTCCCTTCCGGAAAGCAAAGAGCCGCTCATTCATGACGTTAGTCATGATGTTGTCGCGGATGTCTCAATCTGAGGCATCCGAGTTCAAGCCGCCATCCCCCGACGACCTTGCAGGCGAACTACTGCAGGAGTACGTCGCAGAGATGGACAAACTCTGCGAAAAGGGCATGCTTGCCGAAGCAAAGTTCGGGCTGTCGTTATTGTCGGACGGCTGGACTGATTGCAACGACAGGTCCATCTTTAACGGGATCGTGAGTACGTCCACATCGACGTACTATGTAGATAACAAGACGAGCAAGAGAAAAACTATGGCCGCGATCGCAGACTATATCTGCTCCCTTCCTGTGCTTATCCCCGAGGAGGTAAGGTCGAAGCTGATACACATTTGTGTTGATGGGGCATGCAAGGAGGCCCTCCCCTTAATTCGAGCCCGGGTTGAGAAGGTGTTAACGTCTGTTTGTGTTCTCCACACCTATGATCTTCTTTTAGAAGATCTAGGTGACTCCTCCAAAGCGAGCACAAAGGAAGAATTCAAATTCTTCAATGAAGTCGTGCACAAAGCTACGGCGTTGGCGAAGTGGGTGAAGACACGCCAGCGCTTGGTCACACTTCTTGAGGAGAGGTCCGACAAGAGGCTGCTGCTACCTGTGGACACTCGCTTTGGAAGCTTTTTTATCATGATGCAACGGTTGCTGGACTTGAAAGGGCCGCTGCGTGAGATGTTTGCTGGTGAAGGCTTTGGCGAGTGGAAGGTTCAGCTAAGGAGTGCGGATGCGAAGGCCACAGCTACCGAATGGGCGTCGGTTGTGCTCCAGGACGCCTTCTGGAAGAAGCTGGAGGGGGCGTGGCACATTGGAGATGTGATCTTCACCGTGTTGAAGCGTTACGACAACGACGACGCGTCGGGGAACAGCGCTTCCGTGGAGTACGTGAAGGAGGGTTTCGCCGAGCTGAAGAAGAACATCGAAGCGCTACCCATAACTCAATTCCTCACGGCAGCACGTAAGCAAAAAATTGCAGACAGGGTGAACACCAGATGGAAATACGTTGCAGCCCCCATCCACAACGCGGCACATGCACTGTCACCAACATTCCGCCTGACAGCGAGGGATGACGATGAGTCTAAAGCAGGGCTGAAGGTATGTATGGCAGGTGACCTTCGCATAATCTGCTTTACTACAGGAGGCGCTGCTGCGGTATTATGATGAAGAGAAAGCACTGCAAGCTTTGGAAGAGTACGAAAACTGGAGCACGCAAAATTTCGGTGTACTAGAAGAAAAGGCGATCGCGTCGAAGTGGGGTGGACACAAGTGGTGGTCCATGTTCGGAGCAGAATGGCCTCTGCTCAAAGAGCTGGCAACAATCATGCTCGCTCAAACTTCATCTGTTGGTGCGGCTGAGAGAGGTTGGAGCTGCTACGGCGACGTAAAAACCAGGAAGCGCAATGGGTTGTCAGCCAGCACGGCTGACAAACTTACACGCATTCTGTACAACAAGAGGAACACGTCCACCACCCACGTCGTGGCCGGTTACTGGGAGCTTGACGAGGTGGTGCTAGGAGACGACAGTGTGGATGGAATCGAAGGATGATTTTTTTTTTGTTTTTTTTTGTTTTTTTTTACGTTCTTTGTTTTCATTGTGTTTTTTTCCTGTTGAAACTGCGCATTTTCAACACCTACTTTTTTGTCTTTGTTGGTATCCAATAAAGAACCCCAGGTAGGTTGACCTCAAAAAAAAATCTCAGCGACTTGTTTTTTCTTGGGTGGGGTTGTAACAATCTCAGCTTGGGCGGAGTGCAGTATCTGTCCTCAGATCAGTTTGGAAGCCATCCCGACATCTTTTATGATGTCCCAACTGAGTATTGTCACCACTCATGTACAATTTTTTGTGATGTTGTTCCTGTTGTGACGCTGTGGTGATAAAGACATCGTCGCGGGGGGTTTTTTTTTGTTTTCCCCGTTTCCCTTCACGTTTCCCAAAACCACGTTTCGTAACGTTTCCAACAAAGAAACGCCAACGTTTCCCGTTTCCCAACGTTTCCGTTTCCCAGTTTTTTGGGAAACGTGCGTTTCCCCACGTTTCCTAAAAGCACTGCTCTAGACTGCCCTGCGTGGCCACCGGTGACAAGCATCAACAGGCCTTACTGCCCAGATGGATTCAACACAAAGATGTCTCGGCATCATCTTTTTCGGCACCATTGTTTAGGGTTTTTCGACACGAGACGACAGGAAATTACGTTCTTCCCATCCCAAACTACAACATCGACTTCACGAGACAGTGTGCTTCAACATTCCTTCAACGATGATGGCAAGCGGTTGTTGGGACCTATTCCACATGCATCGAAGTTCCAAGAGGTGTACGAATGTCAAAATTTTCTGCACCTTCTACCGTGCGGACCAGCTGTATACCGGAGTGTTTGAGACCGAGGAGGGCTCTGGTGTTTCAAGCCGAAAAACAACAACTACTTCCAGGGACTGAAGAACTGCGACCCCGCCGCACCCCTGATCATGTACGTTCGAAGATGTCTCCTGCGGTAGACAAGGGGCGTTTCGTCGTTTTTTCGGACGGGTCTTCTCTGGTAAGATCAAGGCCGTACAGAAGGCACGCATCATGAGACCATACTACGAGTACAGGAACCAAGAAGGACGTGGCTGTGAAGAACATCCAGCGTACCCTGCTCATGATGGGATGTTACCAGGAGGCCGTTTTGAGGACGTGCCCTGTGGTAACGTTGTGGGTCTTGTAGGAGTCGACAACTTCATTGTGAAAACGGCGACCATCACCGACGAGAAGGAGGCTGAGTGCTACCCCCTGAAGGACTTGAAGTACAGTGTGTCGCCCGTTGTGCGTGTCGCTGTGGAGGGATCCCATGCCGACCTACCCAAGTTTGTTGAGGGACTGCAGCGTCTGTCGAAGTCCGACCCGCTTCTGCAGTGCTCGATTGAGGAGTCGGGAAGCCTCATTTTGAGATCTGCCTGAAGGATATTCGGGAAGACTACTTGGCTGTGCCAAGTGGTAGATCAACGAGCCCGTTGCGTCGTTTCCGTGAGACCATCACCGAGGTGTCTGACCGCCAGGGTCTGCCCAAGTCACCGAACAAGCACAACCGCCTCTTCTGCAACAGAGCACCCTTTGGAGACAACTACTACCATTACTACACAGACGTGCATGATAACGGGGGTTGAGCACTCCGACGGTGTCTGCAACATGAACTTACCAGGCACTACACCTTCCCACTCAGTTTGCGGGGGCCGCTTATCTGCCTCCGTGCACATCATCGACACCAACAGCAACGGCTCCACAAGAGCCCACCTACTTCAGTGATATCCAGAGGCGTCAACCTGCACGCGACCACGGCCGACGCCTTCGAGGACCTCCCCGTGGCTGGAGGATACAAGCACGTTACGTTAAATGCGGGGTACATACTTGTGGTGACCCTACTGCCGATGCTGTAATTATTTGACTGACGTCCCCCATAAGAAGCCACTATTCAAACTGAGGAAACTTTTTGTTGACCGGAACAGTGCCGTAATTTCCTCGATACGAGGCAACCTTTTGTCTGAAGTCCTCAAGAAGAGTCAATTATTGAAAGCCCTCCGAGAGAGACTTCCATTGTTTGAAGGCCTGAAGATTGATACGCAGGGTGAGGTGGAAGACAACAATGTCTGAAGAAGATGTCAAAGCTGGGGGCGGTTCGCGGAGTGCCCCGACGCTGTACAACAGCAAAGTCAGCAGGAAGCAACAAGAAGACGAGAGAGAGAGCCCTCTGCTCCACCGCGCAGGAACATCGAAATAGTAGACGAACCGCTCCCGAGGAAGCGCACCCGACGCACAACAGCGACTACTCGACGCCGTTTGCAGAACTAGGCAAACTTCTTAACCATAGCTAAATAGAGGCAACCTGGACTGTAGTCTTCCAAGAGAGGCAACTGGTGACAGAACACACTTGTTTACAGGGAATACATGGTGCGTGCTATTTAAAGCTAGTCTCATTTTAAAGACTAAAGGTAACATCGCCCTTCTTTGGTTCTTATTCACCAAGTACGTAGCGGCCCTTCCACATATCCACATATGATTGCCTACTTCTTGGACGCCCCACTATTGCCACGTACTACACGTAATTATCTTTGAAGTTTGCCTGACTTGAAATGGGTGACGTGGCCTGCACACAGACCGTTTTTAAGCACCACCCAGTTAGTTTTGGGATCTTCGCCAAATCGATAGGTAAGAGAGGGGGTTTTAAGATCCACCGACGAGCCGCGTCTTATGAAGACCTCATCCTACAAGAATTATCTCAACAATCTTCAACGGCCCTGCAAGTTTTTTGGGTCCAGTACCCATTCCCCGCATACGCCATCCTCCTCAGGGGCCTTCGATCCATTGACGCACCCGGACTCATAGACTACGACCATCGACCACTCTCTCACGCACCCGCTTTACACGAACACTACAACGTAGGTACCTAAATTTTCTGTCAGGGGTAAAATTACATCATCTGAACAATGCCCTTGTGGGATCCTACGCAGTTGCTGCATTGTAAAAACATATCTAAGAAAAGTGACAAAGCACGTGCGACTTCGGGTCATTACAATTTTTTGTCAATCCTTACATCGAAAGGAGACAGTTACGCAGTTACTCTAATTATTGCGGCCGCAGAGAACAATTTCGGGCCAGAGAGTTTTTTCGCGTAGCGTCCCTTGAGGGTCCCAAGGGTCCTGGGTGTGATCTGGGGTGAGGAAGCGTTCCAACTTTTCAACCTCTTCCCCAATTTACCTTTCGCGCTTTTTTACCCTCCCCCGTTTTAGAATCAACAGAGAGTGTACGTTAAGATTTTTCGGTGACATGACACTTGTGACATATCGTAGGAAATCTTTTAGTATGCGCGAAGACGATTCTTGTGCTCCTCACTTCTCCCCCACACTATGTCAATACAACAGGTTAGACCGTTTGGTCTGGGAGGGTTTGGGGTTTCTTCTTTCTCTCAGTTCAATCTTGAACAAATTCGAGAGGAGTTTTATTTATTTATTCAAAAAAAAAAAAAAAAAAAAAAAAAAAAAAGAGGAAAGAAGAAGAAGTTTAGAAAGGAGTAGGTTTCATCATTAGTCAGAAGAACCCACCCTATTCAAACCCAAACCTTTGTATTGTAGTGTGATCTGGGGTGAGGAAGCGTTCCAACTTTTCAACCTCTTCCCCAATTTACCTTTCGCGCTTTTTTACCCTCCCCCGTTTTAGAATCAACAGAGAGTGTACGTTAAGATTTTGTCACCTTTTCTTCGTTTGGCCCACACCAGATGAATGTACACCGGCAGTACTGTCTCTCCTAGCTCAAAAACAAGAGTGGTCTTTTCCAAGACTTCAAGAATGTCGTTGGGTAGTTTCTGTGTGATGCCCCTGTAACACACATTCTATACACACATTACGTTTGTTTTTGGGGAATTTCAGAATGCAAAAAGAGTCACAAAAAAAATTTTTTTTTTAAAAAGAGTCAAACTTGATGCACTGTTGTGCATCCCAGTTTTTCGTAGTGGTCCTTCTCCTGCACCTATTGAGTATTCGCGTGAACAACTGCCATTTGCGTTATCATAACAATTGAGTTGTTTCTGCCTTGCGATGTCGTGAGCGGCATTTGTGCGTCACTACCATGGCTGGTGGTTGCACCGGACAGCAAAGTTAATAATTACAGAGTCACAGTCGGAGCACCAGACAACTGCAACACAACAAAGTACATCACACTACAGGGGACAAGGGAGGGGATGCAGTGTCTCAATGGCGTGCTCTCCTTGGACGGGACACTGAGCACCAAAAGGAAGGAGCTGCGCACACAGTACTTCATATTTTCAAGCGTGGGTCTGGGCGCTGCGGTCATAACTCTATTGTCCACACTGGAGCTGCAGATGAGCCATCCAATGTATTTCACGGGGACAATGCTGGTCATACTTGGGTTCGGCATTGCAATCGCTTCAGTGCTGTGCAGGGTTCCGTTGACAACAAGGGTGGTGGTGGGCACGTTGTACATGGTCACATGTGGAATGCTGATGTGGGATTTGAATGCACGCACAGTATCGTATGTACAATGGCCTCTCCTCGTGCTCATCATCGACATGTTGCTTGTGATGCGGGTGCCCACACGGTACAGTCTAGGTCTCGTGTGCATAGTGGTCCTGTGGTTGTTGCTGCTTGGTGTTGAGGAGAGCTTCAGGTTTGGTCTGTTCGACCTGCCAGGGTTGGCGCCACAGGAGGGTAAGTACGGACGGCTGTATTACGCAAGTCGTCGCCAGTCCTGTCCCACCTTGCCGTGTCCAACAGCCTTTCCTTCGCCAATAGTGCTCTCAGCAATGGCCGTTTTTGTGATTGACTTCATTGTGACACGTGGGTTCGCACGTGAGGTGCTGAAGGAGCAGGCAGCAATGGAGCAGACAATAGAGGCAGTGCAGGAGATTGCGTCGTTGCTCGCAAAGTACGACGTGGAAGGTGTGGCGCGCATGCTCAAGATGCGTGCGGCGGAGCTCCCCGAGCAGATGTACGAGACGCTGCAGACAATGGAGCAGAACCTGCGCCGCTACAAGCCCTACCTCCCTGCTGCGCTGTTTGAGGAGATGGAGGAGGAGGGTGGGGAGCGGCACATGTCTGTGGCACCACCCGGGCTAACAAGCGAGACAACCACGATAGTGTTCACAGACATACGTGCATCAACATCGATCTGGGAACATGCACCTGAAGGGATGCGTGCTGGGCTGAAGATCCACAACACTGTGATACGCGAGGTGATGCAGATGTTTGGTGGGTACGAAGTGAAGACGCTTGGTGATGCCTTCATGGTTGCCTTCACATCAACACAGGACGGGGTGAACTTTGGCCTGCGTGTGCACGAACTCCTGCGTGAAGCTGTCTGGCCTGATTCACTACTTGAGGATGCACCAATCTGTGCTGAACAGGGACCACTTTGGGGAGGACTGACTGTGCGCATTGGTGTGAACACAGGCCCTGTGACAATGGAACTGAGCGTACTGACGGGACGGACAGACTACTTTGGCCACACAGTGAACGTTGCTGCACGCCTTGAGAGCACATGCAAGCCTGGTGCTGTGGCTGTGCCTTGTGACCTGTACACATCTGAGTGCAGGTCTTGCTCTGCTGTTGTTGGGGATGCGGAACCACTGGACTTAAAGGGTGTGTCTGGGACAACGTTTGTGCAATGTGTGTGGCCTTTGTCACTTGCGGGTCGCAAGCTCAGTCCCCTGACAGAACCTGTGTCCAAGGATGCCTTTGCTAGCGCATTAGATTCAAGAGATTCCTTCAGTGTCAGATCTCACTCAAGTTCGGAATGTTACAGCGCCATGACACTTCCCATTGACGCAACTGTTGGCACTGTGCATCTTTCCGTTGGTGACGAGTGTGACCCTTCAGCACTGCACAACCTGAGCCTTGCCCTGACGAGACTCACAGTGGCACTGGACCAGAACGGTGGGACCTTGGTGACGCTGCTTGGGAGCCGTGTCTGTGTTGGGTGGAACCTGACCCGGCCAGCACCTGCACACATGGAGAACGCAGTGCGCTTTGCACAACGCCTTTTGGGGACTGCAGTGCTGTCTGGTGCAGGGCTTGTGACGGGTTCGGTGCAGCACGGAGATGTTGGTGCTCGGAAGCAACGCTTTGTGACTGTGATGGGGCAGACTGTGTACCGGAGCTGGGCGCTGTGCGACACGGCACGGGAGGGGAGGCAGTGTTTGTACGAACCTCCGTTGGGGACTGTGCTTCCTGCTGCGTTGAAGTTGGCACTGCAGGCTGAGGGCAAATCACATGGGTTGTACCAGGTCCTTGCGATGAGGAGTGGCTTGTGCGAAGAGAAGGGGAAGACGTGAGTGGTGTGTTGTGCCAATTTCCATTGTGCACTTGCACCTGCTCTGTTCTTGTTCATGAGTACATTCTTGGTGAGGGCGAATACAAGAAGCACCTCTTGTATTAGGCGTAAGAAAAGCGCAGATTTCAGGCTTACAACAACAAGGAAGCAAAAACAAGTAATTTGGTGTGGCTCATCCCAAAAATAAAGTGTGATTTGTGTACTTCTTTTGTCATTGTTTTGTGGTTTACTTACAGTGTATTTACGAATTCTTCACTCTGCATATCAGGACGGCACTATCCTCGCCGTCGTGAAAAATAAATGCGTGTAAACGAGAACCAAAAATAAGTTGTTCTGCCCTTACCGAACAATAGAGTTTGGTATACCCTTTTAGTGCTTCGCAATAAATTAATTCATCTGTCACACACCACCCCCTCCACACAGGGCACACAAACACTCACGAGTTGTTAGTGAAGCTATATATTCCTAGCTCTGTCGTGGCAGGGCCACAGAGACGAGATGAAGTGTCTCGATGCGTTGCTATCGCTGAACGGGACACTGAGCGCGAAGAAGAAGCAGCAACGCATGCAGTACTTTATCTTTGTCAGTGTGGGCCTGTTTTTATCACTCGTGTCCTTAGCCGTTGGCTCGCCCGAGATGTACACGGCGCAGCCTGCGCTCTGTCTCGCGAATAGCCTGTCACTACTTGGCATGAGCATTGGCCTGTGTGCAGTGCTGTGCAGGTTCCACTTGAGCACAAGGCTTGTGGTGGGCACACTGTACTTGATCGCGTCTGCAATTTTTGTGTTGCATACAACAGACGAAGCGGTACGCGTACGGTTGTAAGGAAATAATACAAGCCGAAATGTTTGGGTGTCTTCGGTTCGAATGATTGGAATTGTGTGTGAAACTCAAACTTAAATACTGGCTCTTCTATCTTGTTCTTTTACTCATTGTTTTCCTGTCATTGCCCTTTGCTTGTGCTCCCCGACTCCAATTCAACCAACACTTACAGAGGGGGGTCAAAAAGTTATTAGCGTTTTCCATTTGAAAAAGGGGATGCGTCCAATGAAAATCATTTCGTATAGACACGGTATGGTGGCGATCGCGCGCCATGAGACCGCGATCGCACGCGATCGCGATCGCGCGATCGCGCAAAAATTGTCGCGATCGCACACACGAAAAAGTGGCGATCGCGCGCGATCGCCCGCGATCGCGGAAATCGCCCTGGGGAAAAAATTTTTTTTGTGGGGGAAAAATTTTTTTTTTGTGCAGGAAAAAAAAATTTTTGTGGGCAAAAAAAACCAATGAGCGATACACGGTGGCCTGCGCCTGACTCTGGCACTGGGGGTACACAGGTACACCCAGAGTGCCAGAGTCAAGGGTCCCCCCTAATGACATAACGAAGTATCGCTTGAAAGTACCGTTCAAGAAAACCTTGGATTGACCAAATCGAGAAAAAAATTGTCAAGTCGAAATTTCAGCCAAAATACGGTCATTTTGGTCATACCGGTGTATGTAGTAGCTAGAACACGTACATAGCCAATTTTCTGAGCGATTTCCTTCACAAAAAAAAATTTTTTTTTTTTTTTGTGAAAAATTGGTCAAAAATCGACTTGTCTTTGGTAAAAACCACGAAAAATCGGCTGCGGAAACCCGCGTTTTAGACCCCCACAGAAGCTCAAAAGTGCCAAATTTTGCTTTCAATGGCCTCAAATCGTCGAAATTAGGCCTACATAGGGCAAAAAAATAAAAATTGAGAGTCCTTTTCCCTATGAGGCAATAACCAGCGAAGGCACGTTGGTTCACCGTCGAGCGATCGCGCGATCGCACGCGATCGCGCTATTTTTTGCGCGATCGCGATTTTCCCCAGATCGCGCGCGATCGCAGTCTCATGGCGCGCGATCGCGACCATACCGTGTATAGAAGAGCTCAAGAATGTAGGTTTTATTATTTTGGGATTTGAACGGGCGCACAACCTACGATCCACATTGGCCTCTCCTCGTGGTCATCATTGACATGCTGCTTGTGATGCAGGTGCCCACACGGTACACCCTAGGTCTTGTGTGTTTTGTTGTTGTGTGGCTGTTTCTTCTTGGTGTTGAGGAGGGCTTCAGGTTTGGGCTGTACGACCTGCCAGGGCTGTCATCGCAAGAGGGCGAGTTTGGAAGGCTCGCTTTGGCCTCTGAAAAGCTTGTCTGCACAAAGCTGCCATGTGTGGCCCCCTTTCCTCAATCCGGCCTGCTTACAGCGTTCTCCGTCTTTGTCGTTGACTTTCTTGTGACACGTGGTTTCGCACGTGAGGTGCTGAAGGAGCAGGCATCAATGGAGCGGACGATCAACGCTGTGCAGGAGATCGCCTCGCTCCTGGCAGGATACGACGTGGAGAAGGTGGCGGAGCTGCTGGAGGAGCATGAACATGAGCTGCCTGTGGGGATGACGGTGGCATTGCGTGCGTTGGAGAAGAACCTGCGGTTGTACAAAGCTTACCTGCCACAGACGTGCTTTATCTTGGAATCATCTGATGAAGGTGCAGAGGAGTGTCTCATCTACGAGCGCAGCAGCGTGCAGCAGGGCAATGGCACAGAAGAGACACGGACGTCCAGTTTCACAAGTGGAAGCATGCCTGATGCAAGCTTACCTACAGGTGTACGACACGTTGCTTTGGTGCTCACGTCTGTGAAGGCGACTCTGCTGACGGTGAACATCAAAGACACGTTGCGTCTGGTGGAGCAGGACAGTGCACACTTCTCCTCCTTCTTCACAACTCTTCTTCTGAAGACGTTGAAAGCAACAGATGCACACCGTGGGATGGTGGACGTGTTCATCGGTGACAGGGTGCACTGCTCGTTCAACACGTCAAGGCAGTGTGCAAACCACGCCACCTCAGCACTGCACACAGCAGAGGTGCTGTTCAGGGGGTTGAAGCTGTCGCAGGTGAACATCGGTGTTGCAACTGGGAAGGTGCTGCGTGGTGACATGGGGTGTGAAGTGATGCGCCGCTTCAGCATGGTGGGCACACTTGTGCGTGACGTGCATGGGATGGAACGTGCAGGACGTATCCTTGGCTGCGACGTGCTCTGCAACCGTATGTGCTTCAGCGATGCTGAGTGTGAACACGAGATGCGCCTGATTCCGTGCAAGGTGGAAGTGTCTGCAACCTCTGACACACCTGAAGTGGTTGCCGAGCTTCTGCTTGACATGGCACGCTCCAGCATCGCCGAAGAAGAGTGGATGTACCTCATAGGGGAGAACAGTGCGTGGGATCAGTACAACACAGCAGTGCGGAGGTACCTGAAAGGCGATGTGTCTGCAGCAGCGGTTGAAGAGGCTGCACAGGGTTGTCCTTGTGAACGGAGCCCTTTGAACGTGCATCCCTCGACAGTCAAGGGCGGGCTTCTGAGTGTGGCCTTGGCACGCCCTTTGCGGGAGGGGACTGAGTGTCGCTTTCAAACCTTTTCAGGTGAGTACTGCGACACGCTGTCTGATGATTTTAGTTCACGTGCCGGAGGTGGGAAAGAATTCAAGGCGACTCTTTAACATCCTGGTGCTGTTCTCTGATGCCGGATGTGTTCACTTGTTTAACTGTCATTTCTGCTTGCTGTGATCTTGTTATGATGACAACGCTGGTGTGGTCCATCTTGGTATGCGTGTCACTCAGCGTGCACGCAAGGTATATTTTTTGTCACCTTTTCTTCGTTTGGCCCACACCAGATGAATGTACACCGGCAGTACTGTCTCTCCTACCTCAAAAACAAGAGTGGTCTTTTCCAAGACTTCAAGAATGTCGTTGGGTAGTTTCTGTGTGATGATGCCCCACATTCAAAACACACATTACGTTTGTTTTTGGGGAAGTTCAGAATACAAAAAGAGTCACGAAACCCTTTTTTTATAAAGAGTCAAACTTGATGCACTGTTGTGCATTCCAGTTCTTCGTAGTGGTCCTTCTCTCCTGCACCTATTGAGTATTCGCGTGAACAACTGCCATTTGCGTTATCATATCAATTGAGTTGTTTCTGCCTTGCGACGTCGTGAGCGGCATTTGTGCGTCACTACCATGGCTGGTGGTTGCACCGGACAGCAAAGTTAATAATTACAGAATCACAGTCGGAGCACCAGACAACTGCAACACAACAAAGTACATCACACTACAGGGGACAAGGGAGGGGATGCAGTGTCTCAATGGCGTGCTCTCCTTGGACGGGACACTGAGCACCAAAAGGAAGGAGCTGCGCACACAGTACTTCATATTTTCCAGCGTGGGTCTGGGCGCTGCGGTCATTAGTCTGGTGTCGACACTGGAGCTGCAGATGAGCCATCCAATGTATTTCATGGGGACAGTGCTGGTCCTGCTTGGGTTCGTCATTGCAATCGCTTCAGTGCTGTGCAGGGTTCCGTTGACAACAAGGGTGGTGGTGGGCACGTTGTACATGGTCACATGTGGAAT
This sequence comes from Rhynchopus sp. YZ270_cl-10, assembly GCA_964035575.1. NCBI lineage: Eukaryota > Euglenozoa > Diplonemea > Diplonemida > Diplonemidae > Rhynchopus > Rhynchopus sp. YZ270_cl-10. Next base: position 1,199,610 of record OZ037849.1, read on the forward strand.
GCTGATGTGGGATTTGAATGCACGCACAGTATCGTATGTACAATGGCCTCTCCTCGTGCTCATCATCGACATGTTGCTTGTGATGCGGGTGCCCACACGGTACAGTCTAGGTCTCGTGTGCATAGTGGTCCTGTGGTTGTTGCTGCTTGGTGTTGAGGAGAGCTTCAGGTTTGGTCTGTTCGACCTGCCAGGGTTGGCGCCACAGGAGGGTAAGTACGGACGGCTGTATTACGCAAGTCGTCGCCAGTCCTGTCCCACCTTGCCGTGTCCAACAGCCTTTCCTTCGCCAATAGTGCTCTCAGCAATGGCCGTTTTTGTGATTGACTTCATTGTGACACGTGGGTTCGCACGTGAGGTGCTGAAGGAGCAGGCAGCAATGGAGCAGACAATAGAGGCAGTGCAGGAGATTGCGTCGTTGCTCGCAAAGTACGACGTGGAAGGTGTGGCGCGCATGCTCAAGATGCGTGCGGCGGAGCTCCCCGAGCAGATGTACGAGACGCTGCAGACAATGGAGCAGAACCTGCGCCGCTACAAGCCCTACCTCCCTGCTGCGCTGTTTGAGGAGATGGAGGAGGAGGGTGGGGAGCGGCACATGTCTGTGGCACCACCCGGGCTAACAAGCGAGACAGCAACAATTGTGTTCACAGACATACGTGCATCAACATCGATCTGGGAACATGCACCTGAAGGGATGCATGCTGGGCTGAAGATCCACAACACCGTGATACGCGAGGTGATGCAGATGTTTGGTGGGTACGAAGTGAAGACGCTTGGTGATGCCTTCATGGTTGCCTTCACATCAACAGAGGACGGGGTGAACTTCGGTCTGCGTGTGCACGAACTCCTGCGTGAAGCTGTCTGGCCTGATTCACTACTTGAGGATGCACCAATCTGTGCTGAACAGGGACCACTTTGGGGAGGACTGACTGTGCGCATTGGTGTGAACACAGGCCCTGTGAGTGTGGAGGAGAACGCACTGACGGGACGGACAGACTACTTTGGCCACACAGTGAACGTTGCTGCCCGCCTTGAGAGCACATGCAAGCCTGGTGCTGTGGCTGTGCCTTCTGACCTTTACACATCTGAGTGCAGGTCTTGCTCTGCTGTTGTTGGGGATGCGGAGGCAATGGACTTGAAGGGTGTGTCTGGGACAACGTTTGTGCAATGTGTGTGGCCTTTGTCACTTGCGGGTCGCAAGCTCAGTCCCCTCAAAGAACCTTCTGTGATGCTGAAGTCTGTGGAGGTACGAGAATTCGAGTCTTCGTTGAGCGTCAAAACCAATTCAAGTTCAATGTGTACTTTCAGCCACGCCATGACACTTCCGTTTGACGCAACTGTTGGCACTGTGCATCTTGCCGTTGGTGACGAGTGTGACCCTTCAGCACTGCACCACCTGAGCCTTGCCCTGACGAGACTCACAGTGGCACTGGACCAGAACGGTGGGACCTTGGTGACGCTGCTTGGGAGCCGTGTCTGTGTTGGGTGGAACCTGACCCGGCCAGCACCTGCACACATGGAGAACGCAGTGCGCTTTGCACAACGCCTTTTGGGGACTGCAGTGCTGTCTGGTGCAGGGCTTGTGACAGGTTCGGTGCAACACGGAGATGTTGGTGCTCGGAAGCAACGCTTTGTGACTGTGATGGGGCAGACTGTGTACCGGAGCTGGGCGCTGAGCGACACGGCACGGGAGGGGAGGCAGTGTTTGTACGAACCTCCTTTCGGGACTGTGCTTCCTGCTGCGTTGAAGCTGGCACTGCAGTCTGAGGGCAAAGCACATGGGTTGTACCAGGTCATCCAGATGCAGAGTCAGTACAGGCAGGAGATGGAACACGCATGACTGCCACACTTTAACTTGGGTGCTTGTTAGAAGTGCATACTAACTGCATGGTAGTCATCTTTTCTAAGATTATTCCCGTGTCTCGTCGTCACCACATTTTTTGTTATTTTAGGCACAAAGTGCAAAATATTCTGCACGCGACTTTATTTTTGTGAGGGACTATCGAGAACAAGTATTGAGTTAAGAGGGTGAAGGTGGTCTTTTACAAGAATCTCGCTTCGCATTAGTCTGTAACAGTCTTTCATTTTGCGTGTATGTTTACGAATTCTTCACTCTGCATCTCCGGACGGCACTTTCCTCGTTGTCGTGAAAAATAAATGCGTGTAAACGAGAACCAAAAATATGATGTTCTGCCCTTACCGAACAATAGAGTTTGGGATACCCCTTGAGTAATTGCAAAAGTTTAATTCATCTGTACACACACCACCCCCTCCACACAGGGCACACAAACACTCACAAGTTGTTGGTGAAGCTATCTATTCCTAGCTCTGTCGTGGCAGGTCCGCAGAGACGAGATGAAGTGTCTCGATGCGTTGCTATCGCTGAACGGGACACTGAGCGCGAAGAAGAAGCAGCAACGCACGCAGTACTTTATCTTTGTCAGTGTGGGCCTGTTTTTATCACTCACGGCCTTAGCCGCCACCTCGGAGATGTACACGTCGCAGCCTGCGCTCTTGCTCGGGAATAGCCTGTCACTACTTGGCATGAGCATTGGCCTGTGTGTAGTGCTGTGCAGGTTTCACTTGAGCACAAGGCTTGTAGTTGGCACACTGTACTTGATCGCGTCTGCAATATTTGTGTGGGATTTGAACGGGCGCACAATCTACAATCCTGAGTGGCCTCTCCTTGTGCTTGTGATTGACATGCTGCTTGTGATGCAGGTGCCCACACGGTACACCCTAGGTCTTGTGTGTTTTGTTGTTGTGTGGCTGTTTCTTCTTGGTGTTGAGGAGAGCTTCAGGTTTGGTCTGTACGACCTGCCAGGGCTGCCGTCGCAAGAGGGCGAGTTTGGAAGGCTCGCTTTGGCCTCTGAAAAGCTTGTCTGCACAAAGCTGCCATGTGTGGCCCCCTTTCCTCAATCCGGCCTGATTACAGCGTTCTCCGTCTTTGTCGTTGACTTCATCGTGACACGTGGTTTCGCACGTGAGGTGCTGAAGGAGCAGGCATCAATGGAGCGGACGATCAACGCTGTGCAGGAGATCGCCTCACTCCTGGCAGGATACGACGTGGAGAAGGTGGCGGAGCTGCTGGAGGAGCATGAACATGAGCTGCCTGTGGGGATGACGGTGGCATTGCGTGCGTTGGAGAAGAACCTGCGGTTGTACAAAGCTTACCTGCCACAGACGTGCTTTATCGTGGAATCATCTGACGAAGGTGCAGAGGAGTGTCTCATCTACGAGCGCAGCAGCGTGCAGCAGGGCAATGGCACAGAAGAGACACGGACGTCCAGTGTCACAAGTGGAAGCATGCCTGATGCAAGCTTACCTACAGGTGTACGACACGTTGCTTTGGGGCTCGCATCTGGGAAGGCGACTCTGCTGACGGTGAACATCAAAGACACGTTGCGTCTGGTGGAAGAGGACAGCGAACACTTCTCCTCCTTCTTCACAACTCTTCTTCTGAAGACGTTGAAGGCAACAGATGCACACCGTGGGATGGTGGACGTGTTCATCGGTGACAGGGTGCACTGCTCGTTCAACACGTCAAGGCAGTGTGCAAACCACGCCACCTCAGCACTGCACACAGCAGAGGTGCTGTTCAGAGGGTTGAAGTCGCAGGTGAACATCGGTGTTGCGACTGGGAAGGTGCTGCGTGGTGACATGGGGTGTGAAGTGATGCGCCGCTTCAGCATGGTGGGCACACTTGTGCGTGACGTGCATGGGATGGAACGTGCAGGACGTATCCTTGGCTGTGACGTGCTCTGCAACCGCCTCTGCTTCAGCGATGCTGAGTGCGAACACGAGATGCGCCTGATTCCGTGCAAGGTGGAAGTGTCTGCAACCTCTGACACACCTGAAGTGGTTGCCGAGCTTCTGCTTGACATGGCACGCTCCAGCATCGCCGAAGAAGAGTGGATGTATCTCATAGGGGAGAACAGTGCGTGGGATCAGTACAACACAGCAGTGCGGAAGTACCTGAAAGGCGATGTGTCTGCAGCAGCAGTTGAAGAGGCTGCACAGGGTTGTCCTTGTGAACGGAGCCCTTTGAATGTGCATCCCTCGACAGTCAAGGGCGGGCTTTTGAGTGTGGCCTTGGCACCACCGCTGCGAAGTGAGGCATGCGAAAGTATAGAAAAATTTTGAAGTGAGGAGTGAGGCATATGGCAATTATTGCCACATAATTACACACATTGAACGGGGCTGATCGCATTTACTGGTCATCTTATAAACTTTTCTTTACTACTGGTGCTTCCCGGGGGGTATGCATTTCACAAATTTTCAATTCAATTCACAACTCAACTTTTCACACCCTTTTTTTACTCGTTGGCGAAGCTTATAAATTTCATTTCCGGAATCCGTCCGGCCAGTGGTGGGGTCAATTTTCCGAAATGGACAAGTTCTCGTCATTTCCGCACACCACACAGTACACAGGTACACCACATCATGTTCCATCTTGTGAATCCCAGCGTACCCCTCAATGGGTGGGTCACCACCCCACCCGAAAAAAAAGGACACAAAAAAATAAAAATCATGGTCGCATACTGCGAGTTTTCCTGGATGCGCAGGAAAAATGACTGGGGAGTGTTGGTGGCTCCGTGACGCCACAGAGCCGGCACACTTCGTTGAGTGCCTCACAAAACCTAAAAATTACTTATTTGCTTTTATCTATTGTCTTCACGCTTTATCGTTGTTGTTGGGGTGGGAAATAAAAACTTCACAACTTTTCACATTTTTTCACAATTTTTCACCACTTCTCACCAGACTTCACAATTTTATCGCGGTTTCCGTGTTGTGAAAACTTGTCACATTTTGTGAAAAATTGTGAAATGCACACCCCCCGGAAGCACCAACTACGTGGTTTTGATGCTGCTCCCGCGCCTAGCACTATCCTCATCATGAGCAGCCGCGTTGTACTAGCGGCGAGTGGTCTTTTCCAAGACCCTCAACAGTGGGGGCCACTCCTCAATTGTTACTGGGGTGTTTGGCTGTTTGCTCGGATAGCTCCTCTGAAGCACCCCTTTGTTCACGCTGGGGTGCAGGTAGGTATAGTGTCTGGCAAAGTGCCTTAAGCCACTTAACTTGAGGGTCAATATTACGAACCTGGACGAAGTGGCCTTTTTTTTTTTTTTTTGGATTTTCGAAGAAAAAAAACGACTTTCCAGTCGATTCGGTAAACCCCACCCTGGACCCTCAATAAATCGATTGCGAGGGGGTTTCGACTCTTGGTTTTCCCTTGATGTTCCTAATACGTTGTCGCGAAATTCTGCTTTCGGCGTGCTGAAGGTGTCATGATTTGTGGGTGCTCCTGGTTATGTGCAGCTGAGGTTCACTTCTTTGCTCTCTGTTACGAGCGTCAGTTCCAAAAATATCTTCAAGTGGACATTTGACAACCGAGGGGTGCGGTGTGGTGATGGCAGTCAGACACCTCGCATCTTAGATCCACGCGACCAACATTTTTGTAATGCCTGGCACATGCCCGCTTAAGGTGTCACCACGTTATCAACTTTAATACCTTACCCACCCCTCCACAAGAACACAGGTTGACGGGAGGGAGATGGGGATGCGGTGTCTCAATGGCGTGCTCTCCTTGGACGGGACGCTTAGTACCAAAATGAAGGAGCTGCGCACGCAGTTCTTCGTCTTCATCTGCGCGGGTTGGATGTCAACTGTGATGACTCTGGCAACGACGTCAGGAGCACAGAAGAGACATCCGATAGCCGCGGCAGGGACGGTGGTGGCCCTGATTGCGCTCAGCATTGGGATCGGTGCAGTTCTGTGCAGGGTTCCGTTGACAACAAGGGTGGTGGTGGGCACGCTGTACGGCATCACAGGTGGAATCCTGTTGTGGGATTTGAATTCACGAACAGACTACTACTCATACTGGCCACTGCTTGTTCTAATTATCGACATGCTGCTTGTGATGCAGGTGCCCACACAGTACAGCATAGGTCTCGTGGGCTTCACACTATTGTGGCTCTCCGTGCTAGGTCTTGAGGAGAGCTTCAGGTTTGGTCTGTTCGACATTCCCGGGTCCTCACCTATGGAGGGTGAGTTCGGACGGATGTATATTACTTAGAAGAGAAGTTTCTGTGTGAGACGCCGCCCTGTCCAACGCCGTTCCCTTCGCCTCGCCTATCAGAAGCACTGACTGTCTTTACAATTGACTTCATCGTGACACGTGGTTTCGCACGTGAGGTGCTGAAGGAGCAGGCATCAATGGAGCGGACGATCAACACTGTGCAGGAGATTGCCTCGCTCCTGGCAAGGTACGACGTGGAGAAGGTGGCGGAGCTGCTAGAGGAGCATGAACATGAGCTGCCGATGACGGTGGCACTGCGTGCGTTGGAGAAGAACCTGCGGTCGTACAAAGCGTACCTTCCACAGACGTGTCTACTTAATGATGAGGAACCTGTTTTCGTTGATGACGACAACGAAATAAGCTGCACAGAAGTGTCAGACTGCGATGAGTCAACCTCAACAGAGCACACACATACAATGTCCTCCAGTTGCACAAGTGGAAGCTTACCTGCTGCAGTTGTGCGACACGTTGCTTTGGGGCTCACATCTGTGAAGGCGACTCTGCTGACGGTGAACATCAAAGACACGTTGCGTCTGGTGGAGCAGGACAGCGAACACTTCTCCTCCTTCTTCACAACTCTTCTTCTGAAGACGTTGAAAGCAACAGAGTCATACCGTGGGATGGTGGACGTGTTTGTCGGTGACAGGGTGCACTGCTCGTTCAACACGTTGAGGCAGTGTGCAAACCACGCCACCTCAGCACTGCACACAGCAACGATGCTCTTGCAGGACTCCAAGCCGTCGCAGGTGAACATCGGTGTTGCATCTGGGAAGGTGCTGCGTGGTGACATGGGGTGTGCTGTGATGCGCCGCTTCAGCATGGTGGGCACACTTGTGCGTGACGTGCATGGGATGGAACGTGCAGGACGTATCCTTGGCTGCGACGTGCTGTGCAACCGCCTCTGCTTCAGCGATGCTGAGTGCGAACACGAGATGCGCCTGATTCCGTGCAAGGTGGAAGTGTCTGCAACCTCTGACACACCTGAAGTGGTTGCCGAGCTTCTGCCTGGAAACGAAGAAGTCGAACATGAAACTGAAGAATGGATGTACCAGATCGGGAAGAACAGTGAGTGGGAGAACTACAACACAACAGTGCGGAAGTACCTGAAAGGCGATGTGTCTGCAGCAGCGGTTGAAGAGGCTGCACAGGGTTGTCCTTGGGAACGGAGACCTTTCAACGTGTATCCCTCGACAGTCAAGGGTGGGCTTCTGAGTGTGGCCTTGGCGCCACCGTTGCGAGGTGAGACACATGACAATATTGTCACTGAATAATTAATTACACACATTGAACGAGCCTGATCGCATTTACAGCAACCTATCTCGCGTAGGACGATACATCTTGAACACAACCAGCGGACGTTACACCAGAGTAGCTTTGCTGCTGCTACGCACTCGAAGTGCATCATTGAGAGCATAAGGTTGCAGGGTATTTTCCAAGACCCTGCAACGACAGTTTCTTTCCCCTTTTGCACCCTCTCGGCTGAAGCACCGAAGATTTTTAAAATGCACACACACGCCTATGACTCTACCCAGTTCACGTCTTGCAGCGCTGCCAGGAGGTCTCGTCTTATCTCGCCAACAGCCTTGTTCCCAAGAGTTGTGTGAAGCGAAGTGGACGACCTCAGAAATCTTGAGCAGCATATTACTGAGTTTGTGGGTGTTTCCCTCATCATGATCATGGGGCTAAAATAAGGCGATACACGAAATCCCTCGTTTTGCGGCATTGTGGCCATACCCGAAGGCGAATATGTATTCTCCCTTTTTCAGATCCCATAATTCCTGGACCACATTCGGCTCCTCTTTGGGTGTATTCGGATTTGATATAGTGCGATTACCGTGCGTATTTCGACTCCGATTGGGACCGAACACCAACACCATCACATCCCCTGTCATAAAAATACACGTCAGCCCCCTCTCCCTGACCCACCTTTCCTAATGGATTACAGTAAGACAACAAACACCGGTGGGGTAAAATACTACTGGGGGGAAGCCGAATAAGAGGGGCGCCGCTCTTATTCGGCGTGCCCAATCGCAAAGTATTGGGTTTTCCGAGCTTTTCGGGGTCAACTTGGGGGGTCCTGCACAAAACCTTTAGGGGGGTCCAAAAAGTTTTTTCGCACCAATTTTTGCCCACAAAAAAGTCATTTCTCAGCGCAAAGTGACCCCATCACAGCAACGCACAGACTCCCGAGAATCGAAAAATGTGTGTGAAGTTTTGAAGGAAGGAAAGATTAAAAGGTGGTGTAAAAACTAAGGTGGGTTTTGGTAGTTCAAAACTCTAAGGAGGGTTTTGCCCTCCGATGTTTGTTGTCTTACTGTATAAAGAAGGCATGAAGATAGTTGCATGTCGCGCATCCTGGTGCTTCTTGTATGCGTCTTCGTTGCGATACGCATACGCCACGCCACTTACCCCTAACGGACATCACCCCTCCTCGAGACCACAAAAGAAACCCCGCGCAAAGCCGTCACACACACCGCATATCCTTCACGCAGCTTGAATGATCTTCGCACAACGGCACGTCTTCTAAGTGTGAACCTGTACTTCATGTACACAGCATACACATGAGCCCACGGGGAAAAGCTGGACAATTTAATCAACACACTCAAACACAGGAGGTTTTTTTACACAGAGTACAGAGACGAGATGAAGTGTCTCGATGCGTTGCTATCGCTGAACGGGACACTGAGCGCGAAGAAGAAGCAGCAGCGCACGCAGTACTTTATCTTTGTCAGTGTGGGCCTGTTTTTATCACTCACAACCTTAGCTGCCACCTCAGAGAAGTACACGTCGCAGCCTGCGCTCTTGCTCGGGAATAGCCTGTCACTACTTGGCATGAGCATTGGCCTGTGTGCAGTGCTGTGCAGGTTCCACTTGAGCACAAGGCTTGTGGTGGGCACACTGTACTTGATCGCGTCTGCAATATTTGTGTGGGATTTGAACGGGCGCACAATCTACGATCCACAGTGGCCTCTCCTCGTGCTTGTGATTGACATGCTGCTTGTGATGCAGGTGCCGACACGGTACACCCTAGGTCTTGTGTGTTTTGTTGTTGTGTGGCTGTTTCTTCTTGGTGTTGAGGAGAGCTTCAGGTTTGGGCTGTACGACCTGCCAGGGCTGTCATCGCAAGAGGGCGAGTTTGGAAGGCTCGCTTTGGCCTCTGAAAAGGTTGTCTGCACAAAGCTGCCATGTGTGGCCCCCTTTCCTCAGCCCGGCCTCATTTCAGCGTTCGCTGTATTTTTGATCGACTTTCTCGTGACACGGGGTTTCGCACGTGAGGTACTGAAGGAGCAGGCATCAATGGAGCGGACGATCAACACTGTGCAGGAGATCGCCTCGCTCCTGGCAGGATACGACGTGGAGAAGGTGGCGGAGCTGCTGGAGGAGCATGAACATGAGCTGCCTGTGGGGATGACGGTGGCACTGCGTGCGTTGGAGAAGAACCTGCGGTTGTACAAAGCGTACCTGCCACAGACGTGCTTGTTTGGGGACGAACCTGCAGATAATGTCAACGAAGGTAGTTGTACAGAAATGTCAGAGAATTCTCACTCACAGTACACACGTACAATGTCCTCCAGTTGCACTAGTGGAAGCATGCCTGCTACAAGCACACGTTTTGCTCCTTTGGGGCTCGCGTCTGTGAAGGCGACTCTGCTGACGGTGAACATCAAAGACACGTTGCGTCTGGTGGAGCAGGACAGTGCACACTTCTCCTCCTTCTTCACAACTCTTCTTCTGAAGACGTTGAAAGCAACAGAGTCATACCGTGGGATGGTGGATGTGTTTGTCGGTGACAGGGTGCACTGCTCGTTCAACACGTTGAGGCAGTGTGCAAACCACGCCACCTCAGCACTGCACACAGCAACGATGCTCTTGCAGGACTCCAAGCTGTCGCAGGTGAACATCGGTGTTGCAACTGGGAAGGTGCTGCGTGGTGACATGGGGTGTGCTGTGATGCGCCGCTTCAGCATGGTGGGCACACTTGTGCGTGACGTGCATGGGATGGAACGTGCAGGACGTATCCTTGGCTGCGACGTGCTCTGCAACCGCCTCTGCTTCAGCGATGCTGAGTGTGAACACGAGATGCGCCTGATTCCGTGCAAGGTGGAAGTGTCTGCAACCTCTGACACACCTGAAGTGGTTGCCGAGCTTCTGCTTGACAGCGGGCCCTCCGCCAGCCCGACTGAAGAATGGATGTACCAGATCGGGAAAAACAAGGAGTGGGAGAACTACAACACAGCAGTGCGGAGGTATCTGAAAGGCGATGTGTCTGCAGCAGCAGTTGAAGAGGCTGCACAGGGTTGTCCTTGTGAACGGAGCCCTTTGAACGTGCATCCCTCGACAGTCAAGGGCGGGCTTCTGAGTGTGGCCTTGGCACCACCGTTGCGAGGTGAGACACATGATAATTTTCACCACTGAATGAATAATTACACACATTGAACGAGCCTGATCGAATTTACAGGAACCTATCTCGCGTAGGACGATACATCTTGAACACAACCAGCGGACGTTGCACCAGAGTAGCTTTGCTGCTGCTACGCACTCGAAGTGCATCATTGAGAGCATAAGGTTGCGGGGTCTTTTCCAAGACCCTGCAACGACATTTTCTTTCCCCTTTTACACCCTCTCGGCTGAAGCGCCAAAGGTTTTTTTTTAATGCACAGACCCATCCCTAGGCCTCCACCCGGTTCACGTCTTGCAGCGCTGCGAGGAGGTCCTGAGGGTTTGCTGGGAGCTCACCGGAGAAGACGGTTTCGACGCCTGGGGGTCAAGACTCTCAAGACACTCCTGCTATCTCGTCTTGTCTCGCCAACAACCTTGTTCCCAAGAGTTGTGTGAAGCGAAGTGGACGACCTCAGAAATCTTGAGCAGCACATTACCGAGTTTGTGAGTGTTTCCCTCATCACCACCTGATTTTTACCCAGCGTAAAGGCGTGGAGAGGCGCGTATAGGACCGTATAGGTCCGTAAAGGCATACACGGACCGTCCGTACACGCCTTTACGCGCCTTTACGCGCCTATACGCGGGGTAAAAATCAGGTGGCATCATGTTCATGGAGCTAAAATAAGGGAATACGCGAAATCCCTGGTTTTGTGGCATTGTGGCCATACCCGAAGGCGAATATGTATTCTCCCCTTTTCAGATCGGGGTAAAAACATAGGAGCAAGATAAAACAATAAGTTTGTTTGTTTCTTTTATCGATCAGATTTTATTCTCCGCCCCGTACCCAAAACGTAAATCATCACTTTTATCAGACATAAATATTTTCCTCTTCTTTTTCTTCCACATGCGCTGGTTTTTGTATTTCGCTAATTTTTATCAAAAAGCTTTATGTTCGACTCGAAATTCGAGTGCGAAACGTTTCCCCATATATTGCACGGGAAACAATATGACAAACAGGTGCAGAGTGGTTCCGTGCACATCATAGAACCTGGCACCTTGTGTGTCTCCCAAAAACCAAAAGCGTTGTGTGTGAAGTTTTGAAGGAAGGAAAGATAGGTGGTATACCTAAGGAGGGTTTTGCCCTCCGATGTTTGTTGTCTTACTGTATAAAGAAGGCATGAAGATAGTTGCATGTCGCGCATCCTGGTGCTTCTTGTATGCGTCTTCGTTGCGATACGCATACGCCACGCCACTTACCCCTAACGGACATCACCCCTCCTCGAGACCACAAAAGAAACCCCGCGCAAAGCCGTCACACACACCGCATATCCTTCACGCAGCTTGAATGATCTTCGCACAACGGCACGTCTTCTAAGTGTGAACCTGTACTTCATGTACACAGCATACACATGAGCCCACGGGGAAAAGCTGGACAATTTAATCAACACACTCAAACACAGGAGGTTTTTTTACACAGAGTACAGAGACGAGATGAAGTGTCTCGATGCGTTGCTATCGCTGAACGGGACACTGAGCGCGAAGAAGAAGCAGCAGCGCACGCAGTACTTTATCTTTGTCAGTGTGGGCCTGTTTTTATCACTCACAACCTTAGCTGCCACCTCAGAGAAGTACACGTCGCAGCCTGCGCTCTTGCTCGGGAATAGCCTGTCACTACTTGGCATGAGCATTGGCCTGTGTGCAGTGCTGTGCAGGTTCCACTTGAGCACAAGGCTTGTGGTGGGCACACTGTACTTGATCGCGTCTGCAATATTTGTGTGGGATTTGAACGGGCGCACAATCTACAATCCACAGTGGCCTCTCCTCGTGCTCATCATCGATATGCTGCTTGTGATGCAGGTGCCGACACGGTACACCCTAGGTCTTGTGTGTTTTGTTGTTGTGTGGCTGTTTCTTCTTGGTGTTGAGGAGAGCTTCAGGTTTGGGCTGTACGACCTGCCAGGGCTGTCATCGCAAGAGGGCGAGTTTGGAAGGCTCGCTTTGGCCTCTGAAAAGGTTGTCTGCACAAAGCTGCCATGTGTGGCCCCCTTTCCTCAGCCCGGCCTCATTTCAGCGTTCGCTGTCTTTGTGATTGACTTTCTCGTGACACGTGGTTTCGCACGTGAGGTGCTGACGGAGCAGGCATCAATGGAGCGGACGATCAACGCTGTGCAGGAGATTGCCTCACTCCTGGCAGGATACGACGTGGAGAAGGTGGCGGAGCTGCTGGAGGAGCATGAACATGAGCTGCCTGTGGGGATGACGGTGGCACTGCGTGCGTTGGAGAAGAACCTGCGGTTGTACAAAGCGTACCTGCCACAGACGTGCTTGTTTGGGGACGAACCTGCAGATAATGTCAACGAAGGTAGTTGTACAGAAATGTCAGAGAATTCTCACTCACAGTACACACGTACAATGTCCTCCAGTTGCACTAGTGGAAGCATGCCTGCTACAAGCACACGTTTTGCTCCTTTGGGGCTCGCGTCTGTGAAGGCGACTCTGCTGACGGTGAACATCAAAGACACGTTGCGTCTGGTGGAGCAGGACAGTGCACACTTCTCCTCCTTCTTCACAACTCTTCTTCTGAAGACGTTGAGGGCAACAGAGTCATACCGTGGGATGGTGGACGTGTTCATCGGTGACAGGGTGCACTGCTCGTTCAACACGTTGAGGCAGTGTACAAACCACGCCACCTCAGCACTGCACACAGCAACGATGCTGTTGAGGGGGTTGAAGCTGTCGCAGGTGAACATCGGTGTTGCGACTGGGAAGGTGCTGCGTGGTGACATGGGGTGTGAAGTGATGCGCCGCTTCAGCATGGTGGGCACACTTGTGCGTGACGTGCATGGGATGGAACGTGCAGGACGTATCCTTGGCTGCGACGTGCTCTGCAACCGCCTCTGCTTCAGCGATGCTGAGTGCGAACACGAGATGCGCCTGATTCCGTGCAAGGTGGAAGTGTCTGCGACCTCTGACACACCTGAAGTGGTTGCCGAGCTTCTGCTTGACAGCGGGCCCTCCGCCAGCCCGACTGAAGAGTGGATGTACCAGATCGGGAAGAACAAGAAGTGGGAGAACTACAACACAACAGTGCGGACGTACCTGAAAGGCGATGTGTCTGCAGCAGCAGTTGAA